>CM067169.1:99442295-99479213 GCA_034093135.1 Erigeron breviscapus
CAACTGACCTAACCTCAATTGACCAATCACAGCTCTCAATTTCTCAAAATTAATTAAATCAACACATGTCTAAATTAATTTACACTTTTTGGTTTTCCATCACCAATTTACACTTTTAACCCAATTTAAAAATAATTAATACTTTATTACATAATGTCTATCTAATAACAAAATATAGCTAAAAGTTAGGAAGGTTACATATATATTTTATTTTATATTATTAACTGTAATCAAATTAATTGTAATATAGTTGTTATTAGTAATTGTAATCAGACTATAATTAGGATAATCATTGTTGTTATTAATAATCAAAATCAAATTATATTTAGATACAGATTCTTCTTATATAAACTGAAATCTACAAATAAAACTCACAATAAACAAAATTATTGAAAACTCCACGAACTAGCTGCTACTTTTATTGTTCTTAACAATCATGGCTAACGAAAATAAAATTATTTTTTTTGCAAGACATCAATGAGAACTCGATCAATTATGTAATTAAAGTTAAGATATTGCTTCTCTAAAAGAGTTTGTATAAAAGAAACTCTGCTACACCATCCAACCTTTATATGATTTATCATTCAGTATTTACATTTATATATCTTATTCTTTTTAATATATTTTTACACTTAACGTATAATTATTTTTTTTGTTTCATATACTAATTTTTATATTAATAATGTTGTAAAACCCGTGTATATGACACGGATCTAAAATCTAGTATCTAACCCGTGTACATATAGTATGTATGTCATACAAATTAACACATGCATGAATATACTTTTATAAAATTATATTATATTATAACCTTATATTAATAGGGATTCAATTATGAACAGTAACGGTGATGAATAGTAACTGCCTACGTGGCGAGTTACTATTCGTCCACCACACATCACTAACTATTACTCGGATTTTGCCATATCGTATTCTTTTCGGGTTTTTAAACGCCGGTTACTTATTGGTTTTTTAAACACTTTTTTCCTTTTGAGTTTCCAACTAATATATTGCAACTTTTTCGTCGTCATACACCGTACCATTATGTACCACATACCAAAATGCATCACTATTTAATTTTCTCACACTTTTTCATTTGGTATTTTTAACTAATATATTAAAAACTTTCATTTAAACTTTTTTCTTTCATTTTTGATTTTTGGTTTATTGCACATATAAAATATATGTATTCGTTACTACAAACTTTTAGAAACGTTTGTGGTTTTGACTTTAGGCAAATATGTATATCATATGTCAAAGTTTTTAAGTAACATATATAACGACACATCATCAATAACAAAACTTAATCAAAATAGTGGAAACCCCGCGATGCGCAGAAGTAACCTAACGTGGTTTTGACCTTAAATAAATATATATTTGAAACAAACTTATCAATGACATAATTATTTTTAATTAGGCGGTTGAAAGTTTAACGAAATTATACTAAAATAATGCAATTGTTTCAACGGGAAAATTGAATACCGCAACGCGGGGCCGAATTTTACTAGTAATAACTATGAGGATATAGGATGGAATAATACCTTGCTCCACTTGTTCACATGTAGATGCCATCTTGCTATGGTATACTATATATGATTTCCCTAAAAGCCGATATATCGATTTTTGTAGAAATCAAAATGGTTATTTATAGACAAAAGTTTGGTCGATTATATTTGACTTTTTTTTTAACTACATTAATATAATGCCTGAGGATAACTATGGACGATAATCACACAAAAAGAAAGGACCTAATCTTTTCTTATATGTTACGTGCTTCAAATCTATTCCTTTTTAGTTCTTACACATAATGTTTGGTTTACAAAGTTCCTTAATTCGAATCATTATCGCAACATTAAAACATGAAACGTATTTAAAAATCGTCAATGACAATTCAAAAATGAAAGGACGACAAACCTCGGTAAAACCACAAGGACTATCCGTACAATTAACCTAAATATTGTTGGATAAAATGAATGGTAAAGGATGGAACTATTTAGTGTTGTTGGGTTGGGTAGAAATGTACGTAGTTCATTATTTACGGGCAGTGCAAATTTAAGTTTGTCATTTTCTTGTCATTTGAAATGTACGTTTCAAATTATTTATTAATTATTACCGATTACATTTATAAATTAGTCTTTTATAAAACTGAGATATACCTGCACAATGCGGCGACGGTGTGATAACAACGACTGTTTGTAGTGGTGATGACGACCTCGAGTGTCGTAGGTAATTGATGTAAACGGAATACTGAAGACATTTTAAAAGATAAAAAACTAACGGTGATAAGTTTTTTTAAGGGTAAAGTAGTAATCTTTTTGGGTAAATGTCTTACTCTAGTTAACTTACTTTTTATTTTTATAAACCCTCCCAACAGTTGACCTCCCCAACAAATTTAGAAAGTGATATTCAAACCTTGGTAGAATACACTCTAAGGTCAAAAAACTTACCAATAAACAGTAAACCATCAAACTTAATTGACGGTAAAATAGTAAATCTTTTATATATATCTAAAAATTTAATTTTCAACTGAAAGGTTATGTGTAACAATTTACCGTAAATATATAACATTGTTAATTGTAGGGTACGTGTAACAATTTATCGTAAATAGATAATATTGTTATTGTTAATTCGATCGATTGAGGTTGGACAAATAAAAAAGGTCACCTCTTTGACATTCAAAACATGCATTTTGTGATATATGAACTAAAATGATAAGTTCGAAAATGAATAACCACGAACAAAAATGTTTCTCGTTTGTTTTCTACTTTTCTGGGGTCCGTGACTACAATTAACCACGTACGTATAAAATCAGCTGAACTTATTTGTTCTATTTATTTATTTAGCTTTTATTTGTGGCCTTGTTAGTACCCAATATTGGATGAATATTGACTAGTCAAAAGTTGAAGTTTGGCTTTCGTATATAACTTGGCATGCGGCTACTCATGAAATAACCAAGTTTTTGACTTCTGATCAATTGCTGCTAATTAAGACATGATTGAATCAAATTCAGATCAATAAGTTGTCTATTGTTTGCTAGGGGCAAAGAATTACGTATTCTTAGAAGAGGAGTTATGTTTTTAAAGTCAAATTTTATTTAGAAACTACATTCAGAGATATGAAAATCAGCTGTGATATAGCAAGGTAAGTTATCCAACAAAAAAATATGATTCAAAATGAGATATAGTAGTAACTTCTATTAATCAATAGATCTGACTTTCAATAGAAACTAATCGCACACTGTTGGTGCAGTTTCCGTGCACTGATTATTGTCCGCTGCAATGCAATTCAGGACAAGAGGCTGTTGTATGAGACGTTGTGTATGAGACATTATCTATACTACATTGTGTATGAGACATTGTGTATGAGATGATGTCTATACTACATTAATCTCTATGAGATGCTATCTATGCTACATTAATCTCTATGAGATGATAATGTAGTATACGTGTACTTGAGGCCCAAGTCCAACCCATACATTATGAGTCAGTTATATATATGTCACATAGATCTAGGGTTTCAGTTAATGGTTTTAGTCTAGACAGAAAGCTATTCACGGATCGGGGTAGAGATCTATGCCCCGTGTCCACCATGATGTATACTCATTTGGTTTTGTAATCTTTCTGATTAATGAATAATGAGTTTTACATCTATGTTTCAATCTCCTGTTCGTATATATATCTTTATGTTTATGTGTGAATGATTACAGCCTCAAGAACGGATTCAGGTGGATTCCTGATGTGTAAAATCGAGTTTAAAATTTATAAACAAGAAATACCCTAAAACTGACTACTACACACTCTCGGGCAGTGGACCCGTTCGTATATAGTATAACTAAAAGGTAAGTCCAGGATCGAACACATGGACTAAATCTAAATAATTGTAGACATTAAGTAATTCTAATTAAAAAAGGGGGTTTGTGACCGAATTGTCACTTTGCAAAAGTTAGTAAATAATTAGTAATCCCAAAGGATTAATCGAAAAGAGAATTTTGTTTGAAACAATAATTTAAAAGGTCATCCATCTTGAATCCGCTCAACAACATGTTCAGATTGCACATAAATGAAGTTCAAATCCAAATTAGTTGATTAAATAACCGAGACTCAAACAAAGCACCAACCCCGTACCCGTCAAGTTGAAGACATCATTTGACTCTCTTGCTTAAACTAGTTTCGTTACAAAGACCGGTACCCCAAGACATCTTTTATAACTTCCCTAATCAAACAATTGGTTTGGTTATTGAAATAACAATTATACCTATCGATTGTACCCAACCGTTAACACATTTCTTCCTATTATCATGAACGATTATCTACCGTACCCGTCATAGATCCAATCGTTTGTACCCAAACAATCAAAATGAAATATACGTAATCAATAACTACTATTAAAGACACATATAAACCACCAATCAATTCAAGATAAATAATAAGGAAGAAATACGCTAAGATTTCGATATAACGTTAAATGAAATCAACATTGAATTAATAAAATTGTGCAATCTTTACATAATGTCTCACTCCATCAAGATGGATGATAAAGTGATTAGCCACTCATATTAAAAGAAGAATAACAATTGAAATAAGAAGAATTCATTGTTACCTAATGATAATACTCGAAAGCTACGAATGAAAATGATCAACTCGTGTTTGAAAACCTAGAAAAATGATTAAGATCTGAAAAAAATCTTCAATTAGGGTTCCAGGATCGGCTGCTAAAAGAGAAGAGGGTTTTTGGCATAATTTTCAAGCTATTTATACGAACCCCCAAAGGCTGCCAGAAACGCGCCAAGTTGCGGCGCAACTATGTTTGACTTCGGGCTTTGACTTTGACTTTCGTTGACCTAGACTGGCTTGAACTTGATCCCCTTGCGGCGCAACTGAAGGACATTGCGGCGCAACTCGTCGTTGACTTGCGTTGACTTTCTGACTTATGTTGACTCGTGGCTGGCCAGGAAGGAAGGGCGTTGCGGCGCAACTGGAAGAGTTGCGGCGCAACTCCATGTTGCGGCGCAACTAGCCCTTTTCAGCATTGACTTTAGTTGACTTTCTGCAATCTTCATCCAAATGCTTCCGAAATCTTCCGTTAGCACTTGATTCTCCTCAACAATGTCATTTTCTCCAGATTTGCGCTTAAATACCTGTCAGTACCCTGAAACACTAACAAATACCATAAACGCACCAATTGTATACAAAAACGACTCATAAACCATGCAGAATCAACTAAATACGTTGTGGGAAATGGGTATAAAATACGACATATCAAATCCCCCCACACTTAAGCTTTGCTTGTCCTCAAGCAATTCCAAACTTCAAAATCAATTTACCTTGGCACAAATGGAATAACATTACCGTAATCAAAAAGAAGCTAAACCATAATTGAAAATGAAACGAGATGGTTAGGCAGTTTTAATCTTAAATGAAAACTGGAATGTTTGACAATACTTGACTGATATACAAGCCTTAATAACACGACTAAGCACAAAAGAATCGAATCAATGATATCTCGCCTATCCTACTCCAACTAACTTATACTTGGGGTTGAATATTTGAATTATCACTCAATGCCTAGTCGTGATGCATAATCTTTTAACTATAGGCTTGTACTAGGTTCGTTCCTTCACCATCATGATGCAAACACCACAACGTCTATCAAAAGAGGACTTAAAGGGTTTGAATGAACTTTAAGGCTAAACAAGGTATTTAAAAGGGTGTGGAAATTTGGGCAACAAATGGTGTTAACAAAGAAATATCACAACATTTAACAAAGTTTCACAAAATAGTCTAATCCATTAAATCCCATGTCACTAGTTGCCAACGGTCCAAAACCCGAGAAGTTGTCCAGACAATACCCCCAATAGACGATTAATACCCGACACCATTGTGGTGTATGACACTAAACAACTCAATCAACCAATTCTAACCATGTTGGCTTAAACAAACGTGCCAACCCACAAACAACAACTTAAGATTATAGCATTAAAATCCTTTCGTTGGTGTAATTGATGTACCAACTTTCAAAAATGATTTGACCAAAAACTTGATGTGTAAAATCGAGTTTAAAATTTATAAACAAGAAATACCCTAAAACTGACTACTACACACTCTCGAGCAGTGGACCCGTTCGTATATAGTATAGCTAAAAGGTAAGTCCAGGATCGAACACAGGGACTAAATCTAAATAATTGTAGACATTAAGTAATTCTAATTAAAAAAGGGGGTTTGTGACCGAATTGTCACTTTGCAAAAGTTAGTAAATAATCAGTAATCCCAAAGGATTAATCGAAAAGAGAATTTTGTTTGAAACAATAATTTAAAAGGTCATCCATCTTGAATCCGCTCAACAACATGTTCAGATTGCACATAAATGAAGTTCAAATCCAAATTAGTTGATTAAATAACCGAGACTCAAACAAAGCACCAACCCCGTACCCGTCAAGTTGAAGACATCATTTGACTCTCTTGCTTAAACTAGTTTCGTTACAAAGACCGGTACCCCAAGACATCTTTTATAACTTCCCTAATCAAACAATTGGTTTGGTTATTGAAATAACAATTATACCTATCGATTGTACCCAACCGTTAACACATTTCTTCCTATTATCATGAACGATTATCTACCGTACCCGTCATAGATCCAATCGTTTGTACCCAAACAATCAAAATGAAATATACGTAATCAATAACTACCATTAAAGACACATATAAATCACCAATCAATTCAAGATAAATAATAAGGAAGAAATACGCTAAGATCTCGATATAACGTTAAATGAAATCAACATTGAATTAATAAAATTGTGCAATCTTTACATAATGTCTCACTCCATCAAGATGGATGATAAAGTGATTAGCCACTCATATTAAAAGAAGAATAACAATTGAAATAAGAAGAATTCATTGTTACCTAATGATAATAATCGAAAGCTACGAATGAAAATGATCAAATCGTGTTTGAAAACCTAGAAAAATGATTAAGATCTGAAAAAATCTTCAATTAGGGTTCCAGGATCGGCTGCTAAAAGAGAAGAGGGTTTTTGGCATAATTTTCAAGCTATTTATACGAACCCCCAAAGGCTGCCAGAAACGCGCCCAGTTGCGGCGCAACTTGCATTGCGGCGCAACTATGTTTGACTTCGGGCTTTGACTTTGACTTTCGTTGACCTAGACTGGCTTGACTTTGATCCGCTTGCGGCGCAACTGAAGGACATTGCGGCGCAACTTATTCCTCTGGTTGGTTGCGGCGCAATGAAGAGTTGCGGCGCAACTCGCCGTTGACTTGCGTTGACTTTCTGACTTATGTTGACTCGTGGCTGGCCAGGAAGGAAGGGCGTTGCGGCGCAACTGGATGAGTTGCGGCGCAACTTATCTTTCTGGAATTGGGTTGCGGCGCAACTCCATGTTGCGGCGCAACTGGCCCTTTTCAGCATTGACTTTAGTTGACTTTCTGCAATCTTCATCCAAATGCTTCCGAAATCTTCCGTTAGCACTTGATTCTCCTCAACAATGTCATTTTCTCCAGATTTGCGCTTAAATACCTGTCAGTACCCTAAAACACTAACAAATACCATAAACGCACCAATTGTATACAAAAACGACTCATAAACCATGCAAAATCAACTAAATACGTTGTGGGAAATGGGTATAAAATACGACATATCAATTCCGCACACCTGGATTCGTACAGATCTCGATGTTCAAGGGTCAACGGGACCTAACAGTGGTGTGATAAACGCTTGATTTACATGGCTTTAATGTGTGCAAATGGTATGGTTTGTGCATGTTAATAGACGATTAGGGCGTTTTTATGTTTGTTTAAGTGTTTCAGGCTTTAGGTGACAAGTTGTTTTTTTTTTTTTTTTTTTTTTTTTTTTTTTTTTTTTTTTTTTTTTTTTTTTTTTTTTTTTTTTTTTTTTTTTTTTTTTTTTTTTTTTTTTTTTTTTTTTTTTTTTTTTTTTTTTTTTTTTTTTTTTTTTTTTTTTTTTTTTTTTTTTTTTTTTTTTTTTTTTTTTTTTTTTTTTTTTTTTTTTTTTTTTTTTTTTTTTTTTTTTTTTTTTTTTTTTTTTTTTTTTTTTTTTTTTTTTTTTTTTTTTTTTTTTTTTTTTTTTTTTTTTTTTTTTTTTTTTTTTTTTTTTTTTTTTTTTTTTTTTTTTTTTTTTTTTTTTTTTTTTTTTTTTTTTTTTTTTTTTTTTTTTTTTTTTTTTTTTTTTTTTTTTTTTTTTTTTTTTTTTTTTTTTTTTTTTTTTTTTTTTTTTTTTTTTTTTTTTTTTTTTTTTTTTTTTTTTTTTTTTTTTTTTTTTTTTTTTTTTTTTTTTTTTTTTTTTTTTTTTTTTTTTTTTTTTTTTTTTTTTTTTTTTTTTTTTTTTTTTTTTTTTTTTTTTTTTTTTTTTTTTTTTTTTTTTTTTTTTTTTTTTTTTTTTTTTTTTTTTTTTTTTTTTTTTTTTTTTTTTTTTTTTTTTTTTTTTTTTTTTTTTTTTTTTTTTTTTTTTTTTTTTTTTTTTTTTTTTTTTTTTTTTTTTTTTTTTTTTTTTTTTTTTTTTTTTTTTTTTTTTTTTTTTTTTTTTTTTTTTTTTTTTTTTTTTTTTTTTTTTTTTTTTTTTTTTTTTTTTTTTTTTTTTTTTTTTTTTTTTTTTTTTTTTTTTTTTTTTTTTTTTTTTTTTTTTTTTTTTTTTTTTTTTTTTTTTTTTTTTTTTTTTTTTTTTTTTTTTTTTTTTTTTTTTTTTTTTTTTTTTTTTTTTTTTTTTTTTTTTTTTTTTTTTTTTTTTTTTTTTTTTTTTTTTTTTTTTTTTTTTTTTTTTTTTTTTTTTTTTTTTTTTTTTTTTTTTTTTTTTTTTTTTTTTTTTTTTTTTTTTTTTTTTTTTTTTTTTTTTTTTTTTTTTTTTTTTTTTTTTTTTTTTTTTTTTTTTTTTTTTTTTTTTTTTTTTTTTTTTTTTTTTTTTTTTTTTTTTTTTTTTTTTTTTTTTTTTTTTTTTTTTTTTTTTTTTTTTTTTTTTTTTTTTTTTTTTTTTTTTTTTTTTTTTTTTTTTAATCTTCATCCAAATGCTTCCGAAATCTTCCGTTAGCACTTGATTCTCCTCAACAATGTCATTTTCTCCAGATTTGCGCTTAAATACCTGTCAGTACCCTAAAACACTAACAAATACCATAAACGCACCAATTGTATACAAAAACGACTCATAAACCATGCAAAATCAACTAAATACGTTGTGGGAAATGGGTATAAAATACGACATATCAATTCCGCACACCTGGATTCGTACAGATCTCGATGTTCAAGGGTCAACGGGACCTAACAGTGGTGTGATAAACGCTTGATTTACATGGCTTTAATGTGTGCAAATGGTATGGTTTGTGCATGTTAATAGACGATTAGGGCGTTTTTATGTTTGTTTAAGTGTTTCAGGCTTTAGGTGACAATTTGGAGCTAAATGGATCATAAACGAGTCAAGCAAAGTCAAGAAACAAGTTGAATGAAGTTCAAAGAAGAAATCTGGAATCTGGAATTTACAAGGGGCGTAACTTACGCCAGTCATGGCCGTAGGTTACGCCAGGCAAATCTAAAGTAGGCGTAAGTTACGCCTAATCTGGGCGTAAGTTACGCCAAGCCACTGTGCATAATTCGAATTTTAAGGGTTTTAATTGTAACTTGAGTTATATTATCAAAGACGATTGGAGACTTAAACACACCCTAATTTCTGAGATCTAGAGCAGCAACCCACTTCTCCCAAGCCCCAAAATCATCATCAAATCATCATTCAATCACAAGATCATGGAGATTACAATCCAAATTGAAGATTCATTGATGAATATGGAAGGCTAATTCTCTTTAGATCATTCTCATCTGAACAATTATGTAAGACAATTGTATTCAACCTTTCTTATATTCAAGTTGGATTAGATGTTTAATTCTTGATTAGTATTTTGCATCTAATGTTATTTGGTTTGAATGAATGATTATTTGTTTATAACTTTGAATGAATTCCATCTATCTTTTGATTTCAATTTCTTGTTAATCATTAATTATTGGAATAATCTCTTATGAAATTGTAATCTTGTTAATGGATAAATAATTTAGTTGTGTCAATTACTCGGTTTTCATTATCGTGAATCATCACAACCTAATCAATTAGTCCTTAACGTTCATTCATTCCAAGCTTTATAACGAATCATGTCTATGTGATTTCCAACGAATATAAGTTAGGTTATACTTTTGAAAGCATAATTGGGATCGTGAGAATGGTCTACCCTTTTTATTATTGAATTCTATTGTTAAGCTTCAATCATTTTTAGTTTTAATCAAATCAATCCAACAATCAATTTTAAGTTTATGCCTAGTTTAATCAAGTTTGTAAATTGTTCAACACTTTCTCATGATTCCCTGAGGATACGATACTCGACTTACCCGTACTAGTTATTGGTATTTAGTTTATATTTTTGATCGGTCCAACGATAACGATCAAATTTTGGCGCCGCTGCCGGGGAATCGGTGTGCAAAGTGTTGAAATTTTGTTTTCAATTAGTTTACTTAAAATTTTCAGAAAAATCCAAAAATATTTAGTTTAGTTTTGTTTTGTTTCAGTTCTTGTTTGTTTCATTTTTCATTCTTGTAGTTCAGTATTACACGAGGTGTGTTGATTGTGCAGATTTCAAGTAGTGTATGCATACGAGGTATTCCAAGAATACATCACCTTTGTTGTTTGATTCGGAAATTGAGAAAACAGCTAGAAGGAATCGGATACTTCATCGTGTAAACATGGGTGATCAACCAGATCCACAACCAACCATCCAACCCACCATAACTCCACAAGAAACCAACCCTGAACCAAATAACCAAAATCAAACTCCACCACGAAACCCACCCCCATCAATAAGGAGTGCTTACACAACTCCAAACCGACCTAGAACACCAACTCATATTGGAGATGCATCACGGTATGCGGATGGGTCGTTTTATGATAGGCTCCACGATAGGTGAATCATTGGGATGACGGGAGGTTTGATAATAATTCGGATGGGTATGATTGGAACCATGGGAGAGACTATGAGCAACCACAAAACCTTCAATATCCTCAATACAACCAACCCCAATATAACCAACCTCAATACATAAACCAAGGACCAAGAGTCCTTCCTCAAGGTCCACCACCTCGCCTTAACCATCGTGTAGCTCAACCAAATTACCAAGGTCAGCCAAATTACCAACCACATAACCGGGCCATGCCAAATATGAACTATCAACCTCCACCACAAGGAGTTGATAGTCATTTTCGACCCGCCATAGCCGTTAATGCTTCACCTATAGTTCCACCGGTTTTGAGAGGTAGAGCATTTGAGGTTAGACCTCAATGTTTGAGTATTTTGCCAAGTTTTCATGGGATGGCGGCGGAAGAGCCTTATTTGCACTTGTCGGAGTTTGAGGCGATTTGTGGTACTATTGGAGGCCAAGGATTTTCACCGGATGAAGTTAAGCTAGTTTTATTTCAGTTTACTCTGAAGGATAAGGCAAAGCAATGGTTCTTGACATTGCCATCGGGTAGTATCTTTTCATGGGCTGAAATGCAACAACAATTTTTGGATGAGTACTACACCATGCAAAAAACTAGTGATGCAAGGAATTCAATAAGAACTTTTCAGCAACAATCGGGTGAAACATTTTATGATGCTTTTAAGAGGTTTAATGAGTTGTTGAGAGTATGTCCCCATCATGGGATTGCCAAATGGGAGTTGATTACGGCTTTCTATGATGGTTTGCTATCGGAAGAAAAGAGGGATGTGAATTCGATTAGCAATGGCACTTTCTTGACTAATCCCGAAGATGTTGATTGGGAGTTCTTAGAAAAGATGAGTGTGAACTCAAAAAGGCAAGCACAATCGAATAGGAGAGCAAGACGTCCAATAGCCTCTTCATCAACTAGTGATCAAGCTACAAAAGATAGACTTGAAGCATTGGAGAAAAAGTTTGCTAAGTTGGGGAAGGCTGAAAATCGGGGTGTTTATCAAGTATCTCAAGACTATCCGATTTGTGAAAGGTGTGATGAGTTGGGACATTCGGTTTTGCAATGCCCATTAGGTTTGGATCAAGTTGAAGAAGTGAATCAAGTGTATGGAGAGAAGAAGCAATATGACATGAACTCCAACACTTATCATCCGGGGATGAGAAATCATCCAAACTTTAGATATGGCAATTCTTCAAACCAACTCAACCCGAACTTTCAAGGAAATAACCAAAACAGTGGGGCGCCATCTCAACCATTCCAAGGCCAAAATTACAACCAAGGGAATTACCAAGGTGGTCAAAATCAGGGAGGATTCAATAGAGGCTACTCAAGGAACTACCAACAAGGTAATAATCAAGGAGGGTCTTCGGGGGGTAATGATGTGTCTACTCGGGAGATTATGGATTACTTGAAAGAGATGGATAGAAAGAATGAGATTCAGGAGAAGACGGTTGCGTCTTTACAAAAGCAAGTTGGGCAATTGGCGGAGGATGTGGCATCAATGAGGAAAGAGCCGGGAAAGCTACCAAGTGATACCAAGATCAATCCACAACATCAAAGTGGCGGTTCCAAGAATGTCAAGAACGTGGAGATCAACAATGTAAGTACTCTTCGTAGTGGTAAGACTTATGATAATCATGTTGTCCCTCCACCACCATTTGTTGATGGTGTGGTGGAGGATGTTGATGAGAAGGAAAATAGTGAGCATGAACCGGAAATTGTTTTACCAAAACCAAATAAAAAAGTGTCTTTTAAAGAGGTAGAAAACAATAGGTCTAGTGGTAAATTTTCTGAAAAACAAGGAAAGGATATGGAGGGTAATACCATTCCTTTTCCTTTGGCTTTAATTGATCCAAAGCTTAGACCTACACTTAAGAAAAGAGGTCCCTATGAGGAAGAAATGTGGGAAATTTTCAAACAAGTCAAAATCAATATACCTCTTATTGACATAATCAAGCAAGTTCCGGCTTATGCTAAGTATCTTAAGGAGTTGTGTACCCAAAAACGGCATCATAAGCTTCTAAAGAAAATTGTTTTAAATGAGGAAGTTAGTGCCGTTGTGATGGGTATACTCCCACCTAAACTCCAAGATCCGGGAGCGCCTTTAATTACTATTCAAGTTGGTGATTTCAAAATGAACAAGGCACTTTTGGATATGGGGGCGGGTGTGAGCATTCTTCCGGGAAGTTTGTATGACCAATATGACTTTAGACCGTTGGAAAAAGTCGACACCACCTTGGTGATGGCTGATTTGTCCCTTAAACTTCCTAGAGGAATTGTCCGAGATGTGATTGTTAAGGTGGAGGACTTCTATTACCCCGTAGACTTTTTGGTACTTGATTTTGCACCAAGCGGTAATGTTAGGCAACCCAATGTCATCATGGGTAGACCCTTTTTGGCCACCGCTAATGCATTAATTGATTGTAGAAGGGGTACGATTGAAATGACTTTTGGCAACCGTAAGATAAGATTGAATGTTTTTGCTAGTGTTCCTAACCCCGTAGTTAGTGACGAATGCTTTATGGCGGGCGTCATTGATGAGTGCATTCCTCATGAAAATGAGGAAGACACACGGGAGAATTGTGCTTTGGTTGACAGGTTAATCTTGGAGCATAGTGAAACATTGAAGAAAGAAGAAAAGGATTGGGAGATTATGGCAATTCAAGAAGGTAGACCACCATGGACTAATTTAGTGGAAAGTCTACCGGATCATATTGATACTCATCTCAAGCCATCCATTGAAAGTCCACCATAAGTTGAGTTGAAAGAGCTCCCATCTCATTTGAAGTATGCATTTTTGGGAGATGAACAAACTTTGCCGGTAATCATTGCATCAAATTTGGAAGAAATGCAAGAAAGAGCATTACTTAAGGTGCTCAAGGAATACAAGGCGGCCATTGGATGGACAATTGCCGATTTGAAAGCCATTAGTCCATCAATTGTGATGCATAAGATAATCACCGATTCTGAAGCAAAGCCTTCACGTGATGCTCAAAGGAGATTGAATCCTCATATGCGTGAAGTGGTGAAGAAAGAGGTGCTTAAGTGGTTGGATGCTGGAATTATTTACCCTATTTCAGATAGTACATGGGTAAGTCCAACACAAACGGTACCTAAGAAAGCTGGAATTCAAGTGGTGAAAGGAGATAGTGGCGAGCAAATTGCGACCCGACCCATCACCGGGTGGAGGGTATGCATTGACTACCGGAAGTTGAACACCGCTACTTCTAAGGATCATTTCCCACTTTCATTCATAGACCAAATCATCGAAAAGCTTGCAGGTCAGCAATTTTATTGTTTTCTAGATGGTTATTCAGGTTACAACCAAATTGCTATTCATCCCGATGACAACATAAGACCACATTTACATGTCCTTATGGAACTTTTGCCTTTAGGCGAATGCCATTCGGGTTATGTAATGCTCCCACCACCTTCCAAAGGTGCATGATGAGTATCTTTTCGGATATGGTCGGTGATTCCTTAGAAATTTTTATGGATGACTTTTCAATTTTTGGTCAAACCTTTGATAATTGTCTTAATGAGCTAACCAAAGTTTTGAAAGATGTGTTGAAACGAATTTGGTCTTAAGTTGGGAAAAGAGCCACTTTATGGTTCAAAGAGGGGACGGTTTTGGGTCATGTGATTTCAAAGAAAGGCATGGAAGTTGACCGGGCCAAAATCAAAGTGATTTCTACTTTACCTCCCCCGACCAATGTTAAGGGTGTCCGTTCTTTTCTTGGACATGCCGGATTTTATAGAAGGTTTATAAAAGGATTTAGTGTCATTACCAAACCATTGTGTAATTTGTTGTTGAAAGATGTGCCATTTGTGTTTGATAATGAATGTTTAAAAGCTTTTGAAACCTTGAAAGAGAAATTGGTTGAAGCCCCCATTTTGCAATCACCTAATTGGTCCATGCCATTTGAAATCATGTGTGATGCAAGTGACTTTGCCATTGGGGATGTTTTGGGACAACGGGTGGACAAGAAACCCGTTGTGATTTATTATGCAAGCAAGACTTTATCGGATGCCCAACTGAATTATACAACCACCGAAAAAGAATTGCTTGCGGTTGTTTATGCACTTGACAAGTTTCGTTCTTATATTTGTGGTAGCAAGGTTATAGTGTACACAGATCATAGCGCGGTCAAGCATTTGATGGAAAAGAAGGATGCAAAGCCAAGGCTAATTAGGTGGGTGTTGCTACTACAAGAGTTTGATTTGGAGATCCGAGACAAGAAAGAAAGTGAGAACGTGGTGGCGGACCACTTGTCAAGAATTCAAGCTATGGATGATGATTCAACCAAGGAGATTAATGAGACGTTTCTGGATGAACATTTACTAACTGTTTCTGTTGTTCCTTGGTATGCAAATAGTGTCAACTTTTTGTCTGTAGGTAAGTTACCGGAGCATTGGGCCAAGAGAAAGAAGCAACAATTCCTTGCACAAGCAAAGCAATACATTTGGGATGAGCCGGATTTGTTCAAAGTTGGTCCTGATCAATTGGTGAGAAGGTGTGTTCCGGATGAGGAGATTCAGGAGGTGTTGACTCATGCACACTCATTTGCATGTGGAGGTCATTTTAGCGGTCAAAAGACAGGTTATAAGGTTCTTATGTGTGGTTTGTTTTGGCCTAGCATTTTTAAGGACGCCGCTGAATTTGTTAAAAAATGTGTTAGGTGTCAACAACTAGGTAGTATCATTAAGAGGAATGAGATGCCCATGCAACCCATTTTAGTTGTTAATATATTTGATGTTTGGGGCATTGATTTTATGGGTCCTTTCCCTAATTCTTTTGGTAATTACTATATTTTGGTGGCGGTAGATTATGTGTCGAAATGGGTAGAAGCCATAGCCACCAAGACCAATGACCATACCGTTGTGTGCAAGTTTATCCAAAGCAACATTTTCTCAAGATTTGGAATCCCTCATGTGATCATAAGCGATGGGGATCTCATTTCAAAAAATTTCAGTTTGGAAAACTTCTCAAACGGTATGGCATAAACCACCGGATTGCCACTCCATATCACCCACAAACAAGTGGGCAAGTAGAAGTGTCCAATAGGCAAATTAAAGAAATTTTGCAAAAGACGGTAAGACCCGATAAAAAAGATTGGTCAACCAAACTCAATGATGCTTTATGGGCTTACCGAACCGCTTTTAAGACACCTATTAGCACTACTCCTTACCGGTTGGTTTATGGGAAGGGTTGTCATCTTCCAATGGAACTAGCACATAGGGCATTATGGGCCGTTAAGACTGTTAACATGGATTTTGAGAATGCAGGCAAAGAAAGAAAGTTGCAATTGTGCGAATTGGAAGAATTAAGAAATGAGGCTTATGAATGTGCATCAACTTACAAAGACAAGATGAAAGCGGTTCATGATGCCAAATTGAAGAAGAAGGTGTTCGAAGTTGGCCAAAAGGTTTGGCTTTACAATTCAAGACTCAAGTTCTTTCCGGGAAAGCTCAAGAGCAAATGGATGGGTCCATATGTTGTCACAAGAGTTGGAAAGTTTGGAGAGATTGAGATTGAAGATCCAAAAGATGGTGTGAAGCAAATGGTCAATGGACACCGTTTGAAGCCGTATTTGGATGCAACCGACATCAATGGAGCTACAAAGGAAATGGTGAACTTCATCTCAAGTCCACCATCCTATGAGGTTGCTTGAATTTCATTTAAGGTAATGTCGGGCTGAGGACAATAAACTTAGCGCTAAACGGGAGGCAACCCGTTGTTTGTTTGTTTATAGCTTCAATTTCGGTATGTTTTCTTTTCGTGCACTTTTGTTTAGTTGTTTTGGTAATTTTTGTTGCATGAATCACACAAGTTGGATAATTCTCAGCACCTATGCTTGAGAATTAAGTTGGGGAAGGTCGGGTTGGGTGAAAATGAGAACGTTTTTGCAATTAGGCGAGTCGTTTAACTTATCTCTAGTTTAAGGTGTACATTGGGGACAATGTACCTCTAAGTTGGGGAAGAGAGTTTAATTTTGATATAATTGCAAGTTTTGAAATCAGGTTGTGGCTGTGATTAAAAAGAAAATAAAAAAAAATAAAAAAAATAAAAAATAAAAAAAAATAAGTGGCGTAACTTACGGCCCTTAAGGCGTAGGTTACGGTGCCCGGGAAGTGTCAAAATGGGTTTACGCTCAAAATCTTCTGTTTACGGCCCACCAGACGCCCACCTTACGCCAAAAATGCCATTTCCAGATAGGCGTAAGGTACGGTAAATCTAGGCGTAAGTTACGCCAGGCAGAATTCACCGAGCGTAGGTTACGGTCCAAGTTAGCGTAAGTTACGCCCGGCAGAATTCACCGAGCGTAGGTTCAATCTAAGCTAGCGTAAGTTACGGGGTTGTCAGGCGTAGGTTACGGTAACACAAAACAGAAGCGGCGTAGGTTACGCACGTTTTGGGCGTAAATTACGGTCGGGTCCAGGATCGAATTTTTAGTATTTTAATAAAAATCAAAAACCAAAAAATCTTTTAATTTACAACCACAAAACTGATCCTTTATGTTCATTCACCCATATCTGCATATATGTCTTTCTCTCCCACGATTCACTCTTTCTTCCCCAATTTTTTCTTCACAAAACCCTAACCTTCAATCAACCATATCTCTCTCAATTCTCCATCAATTTCAACAATTCTTGGGTCTAAAGTGCATAACTTTTCAAGAGCTACAAAACCCCCATAATTGTTTGTATAATTTCAGCCTATTTCTCAAGATATAAGTGAGTTTAATTTCGAATTTTTTTAATTTCTTCTTAATTTTGCTTTAATTCACTAACCATTGCTAAAGTTTGTTACTTTTTGTTAGTTTTGTTGATAAGATGAAGAAAGCAGCAGGAAAATTTATAAAGAGTCTAAGCAAGAAAGGTGATACTTCATCAAGTCAACAACCAAACAAGAAGAAAAGGCCAATGGTTCAAGATGAATCATCAGAAGAAGAAGAAAACTCACCACAGACAAGTGAAGAGATGGAGGTTGACGTCGAAAAACCCGAATGGAGACAAGGTATACCTTTACATACTTTACCCGATGAATGGCAATTGATTTTATTTAAAGAAAAGATGGCTGAGGCCAAGAATTTGATGGATCAATTGTTGGGTGAAAGAACACTTGTCTTGTCAGAATTTAGGGGGTTTGGGATGGTTGAAGCATTTGAACAAATGGGATGGAAACAAGTGTTAATTTGGAATAATGGTGATAATGCTGAGATTTATTTAGATGGTATCATTAATTGGTTGGGTACTCTAGAATTGACTCCCGGTAATAACCCCCCGGTGACTTCTAAGTTAGTAGGCACGGTTAATGGGAAAAGGTAACAATGTCTTTTGCTACCTTAGATAAGATAGCCAAATTTGACACGGGTGCTACTTCGGGGAGGGCTTTTGATTATGTGGATGAGAAGTATTTAACGGGGGTAGAAACACCTAATAATTGGATTGATATGCTTGTTGAGGTTTTTGATGTTACACGAGACAATTTGAGTACAACCTTTAGGATGGAGCGTGCATTGTTGAAACCACTGCCCCGGTTAATTATGTCAATTTTGAGTTGGAATGTGTGCCCCCGAACGAGTGACAAGAGCATGGTTAGGCACCATGATGTTATTGTGTTATATGCCTTGGTCACGGGAAACCTGGCCTTATCATTTAGACAAATTGTAATGTCTAACATTTGGGATGCAAGAAACAAAAGAAACAAACTTGTCATTCCTCACCCGAAACTTAGCGCCCGCCTCCTCCAAATTCACAAGGTAGTCCCAAAGGAGACCAATATGGAGTATTTGAGTAATACCCCTTATTCTATGAAGAGGTTGTTGAAAGGGAATGAGTGGGAGTTTCAGGATTATCCGCAGTTTAAACTCCTTAAGGATTTGAAAACCAATGGGTATTTGATAGCTCCTAAGGCTGGGGTTACTAGGGAGGAGGCGATAGCACAGATGGAACAAATGCGTGCTAATAAGAGGGCTGAGTCTAGTGCAGCTAGAGGGGGTTTTGAAGGAAGGAGAGATGGTTTGTTAGGAGCGGGGATAAGAGGTACTGGGCCGAGTTTTGGTTACGAGCAGCCTAGTGATTATAATCAGTGGACATCCTATGAGAGGAGCATGTGGGATATGACTGCTCAGCAGGGTGTGTAGCGGAGGAGTTATGAGTTAGGGATGGCATATGCTCATGAACAGGATAAGAGACAGCAGTTTGAGTATTTTGAGCAAGTGCGCCACCATCAGGACCACATTGCGGACTTGACTATGTGGAGACTCCTCCTCCATATGATTACAGGCAGCCTTATGTTTCCACCGCCCATCCATATTATCCTCAGAGCCACGATTCTGAGTGGTTCCCGAGACATTCTTGTGTTGGACGGGTTGAGGGGAGCTCGAATGATCCACCACCAGTAGCCTCTGATCCATTTGAGGCCCAATCTCTATATCGGGGCCTAATGGAGTCGATCTTTGGACCGCAAGGTCCACGGCAGTGATTGGTACCTTCCATTTATCTTTCTGTTCTTATTGTGTGATTATGTGACTATGTGTTTATTTTGTGTTTTTGCATTTTTAATTTCGTAGGTAGATTTCAATTGTTTGTTAATTTCATTTATGTTTCTAGTTTAGATGTTGATTTACTTTCTTGTAATATGAAATTGACCCTTAGGGCAAAATATTCGAGTTATATTGGCTATACATGTTTGTAAAATGAGATTTTCTTGTGATTGGATTTGTACATGTAAGTGGGGCTAGGTAGTGTAGATTAGATTGCATGACATGGTTGACTTATGAGCGTCTTGATAGAGTTGCTAGCAAGTAAAAACATAGAAACGTGCAAATAAGGGTAATATGCCAATTGCGAGTCCAATGCATGTATCACACTTATATATCCGTTATATCCTTCAATTTCATGAGAGAAAAAGCCTCGTCAATGATTGGTTAGATTGTTAGCGTAGCTTGAATTCTCGTGATGATCATATTGTGTGAACCATTATTGTACATTAGGTTAGAACTAGTGCACTTACCGTGTCGAGACCTCTAACCCGGATTATGTGCTTAAAATGATGAAAACAATCATACAATTCAATCCATATTCCACCTCACTTCACCATGAAATTCGAGTATTGTTCAAAGTTGTGTTGTTTATGATGAATTGAAAGAAAGAACAAAAATCAAAGTCAAAATTGCAATATCCGGTTGAAAAGTCAAAGTATATGGTCAAAAATGAAAATCCATGTAAATTGACCAAAAAGAACCAAAGTGAAATGTTCCCAAAATCATTCTAGTAAATCACCCAAATGAGAATCATTACCGTGTTTCATTCCATATTTCCATCAATCTTGTATGAATGCCGAAGTGATAATTTGGTGTTATGAGGTCTTGGTTCGATTTGTTCACTAGCCTATGACTTTTAGTGTTGCAATAATAGGTTGTGAGCTTCAAATATACATATTAGCACATCTTTTGCTAAATCACTCAAAATATGAACCGAGGGAGTGCAAATTGTGAGAAGTGTGATACAAGTGTTGTGGCAAACTTGAGGTTTATTAGGTTTAATTGCACCTTTATATATTTCTATTTGCTAGTCGTAAATCTTTTGATAGTTGTAAGTCTTATGAGTTGATTGTGTTATGTGATTTGGTTTGCATTGCTTAGTTTCACCCAAGTGTACTTTGAAGATTGCTTGAGGGTTGAATTTTACAAGCATGTATAATTGATATAACTCTTATATGGTGTTTCTTTGGTGATAGGAAGTATTATGGGATTGTAAATTAACTTGTTACATGATGATTGCCTTTTTCGGGACGAAAAAGGGTTAAGTTGGGGAATGTGATAAACGCTTGATTTACATGGCTTTAATGTGTGCAAATGGTATGGTTTGTGCATGTTAATAGACGATTAGGGCGTTTTTATGTTTGTTTAAGTGGGCGTAAGGTACGCCTAATCTGGGCGTAAGGTACGCCTATCCTGGGCGTAAGTACGCCTATCCTGGGCGTAAGTACGCCTATCCTGGGCGTAAGTTACGCCTATCCTGGGCGTAAGTACGCCTATCCTGGGCGTAAGTACGCCTATCCTGGGCGTAAGGTACGCCTATCCTGGGCGTAAGTACGCCTATCCTGGGCGTAAGTACGCCTATCCTGGGCGTAAGGTACGCCTATCCTGGGCGTAAGTACGCCTAATCCTGGGCGTAAGGTACGCCTATCCTGGGCGTAAGTTACGCCTATCCTGGGCGTAAGGTACGCCTATCCTGGGCGTAAGTTACGCCTAATCTGGGCGTAAGTTACGCCAAGCCACTGTGCATAATTCGAATTTTAAGGGTTTTAATTGTAACTTGAGTTATATTATCAAAGACGATTGGAGACTTAAACACACCCTAATTTCTGAGATCTAGAGCAGCAACCCACTTCTCCCAAGCCCCAAAATCATCATCAAATCATCATCAAATCACAAGATCATGGAGATTACAATCCAAATTGAAGATTCATTGATGAATATGGAAGGCTAATTCTCTTTAGATCATTCTCATGTGAACAATTATGTAAGACAATGTATTCAACCTTTCTTATATTCAAGTTGGATTAGATGTTTAATTCTTGATTAGTGTTTTGCATCTAATGTTATTTGGTTTGAATGAATGATTATTTGTTTATAACTTTGAATGAATTCCATCTATCTTTTGATTTCAATTTCTTGTTAATCATTAGTTATTGGAATAATCTCTTATGAAATTGTAATCTTGTTAATGGATAAATAATTTAGTTGTGTCAATTACTCGATTTTCATTATCGTGAATCATCACAACCTAATCAATTAGTCTTTAACGTTCATTCATTCCAAGCTTTATAACGAATTATGTCTATGTGATTTCCAACGAATATAAGTTAGGTTATACTTTTGAAAGCATAATTGAGATCGTGAGAATGGTCTACCCTTTTTATTATTGAATTCTATTGTTAAGCTTCAATCATTTTTAGTTTTAATCAAATCAATCCAACAATCAATTTTAAGTTTATGCCTAGTTTAATCAAGTTTGTAAATTGTTCAACACTTTCCCATGATTCCCTGAGGATACGATACTCGACTTACCCGTACTAGTTATTGGTATTTAGTTTATATTTTTGATCGGTCCAACGATAACGATCATGGTATCAGAGCAAGGGAGGCTTTATGTCTCAAGATTCGAGATCTGAAAAATGTGAATTCATGGATCTCTTGTTCGTTCAGATTAGAGCTTTTTGTTTTACAAGCAATTGCTGAAATCTGCTGATCTATGATTTTTGTGAATGTGAGGTTGCCCAGATTCAAGTTCCAATCAGATTTGGGTTGGAACGAATTAGGATTTTTAGAGGCTGTTTGATTCGATGTAGTTGATGAAGATGAAGGTCTGATGCGTTGATATAGATCAAATAAGCGGTTAAAGCTCAGATACGCGATGTTATCCATTAGAGTTTATCTATGAGAGTTTATCTATACGGGCTTCATCTATAAGAGGTTATCTATGCGCAACTCTCTATACGTGATACAGGAAAGAGGGACACCCTATACGTCCTTATGGATTGAACGAATTAGGGTTTAGATGGAGGATACAAGATGGATACGATATTGATGAAGATGAAGATCCGTGTACGTGCTTCTGTATACGCCATTGACTTTTATACGTGGTTGATGACCATAAAGGCTGTATACGACATTACTTGATGAAGATGAAGATCACATAAGAAACGTGGCTGGCTAAGTACCTATGCGTGATTGATTTATTACTGAGCCTATGCGCGATTAACAATTTGAGTATCTCTATACGTGCTTGATTGTTGATTGAGCCTTTACGTGATTATCCTTTGACAGCAGTTCTATACGCGATTGACAATTTGTTCAGCTGTATGTGATTGTCTTCCTGCGATATCTATACGTGATTAAATGCTTGGCCAAGCTCTTTACGTGGTTGACAAGTTTAATAGGTATTTTAACTTTGGCTAAGATAAGAAGAATAGCAAATCGCATATACAAATGGAGTGCGTATTTAATTAATTGTGGGCATGGAAACGGTAATTATATGAAGTGATCTACGCATGAAGTGAAATGGATTTATTTGGAATTCTAGTTTGTTATCATGGTGCCACTTAAATTTAATTTCACATTAAGTGATCCGATTGTGGGCATTAACGATCGAGCAGGTGGTATTTAGATACAATACATAATTGAATCTTGCATGGACTTATGGGATTTTTTTTTTTTATCATGAACTTAGCATGGTATTTAGTTTATTGCCATCAAATTGTCACGTGAGATTTTAATGTCATGAGGTTGTCATGTTCAAAGAATTTGACTTGGGTGCTATTAGAATTAAATGTAATGTTGGTTCTAAATGTCAAACATACTTAACCTAAGTCATTATAATTTCTTATGAAGTAATTAATGAGATAGGTTTTATTTTTGACCCGTTTATTGGAAAAGATAAAGTGAAGAATGGGAGATAACTGAAACCAAAGACGGACAATGATGGGCTAATATTTAGAGTTTTTGCAGAGAAAAGAGGGGGATAAAAACTTTCAGGTTTACCTCCATGTTTCTAAGCAAAACTCCTTCTAACTCGAGAGACATACCAAGATCTGAATATAGAGATGGTGTGTTTAATGCATAGTATGTTCGAGTAAAAATGAAGATCATAGTGTTTTCAGATATGAATGTGATATGATTGTGATGAAGAGAAGACGTCATCAAGGCCGTGATGATGTCATCATCACCTCGTGCTGACATCACCACGAAGATAATAACATATTTCCTATCAAGTTCGTGCTTACGTCATGCCTAAGTATTCACGACTTCGCGTTGACGTCATGCTGAAGATGATATATCGATCTGAAACTAGTTCGTGCTCATGTTATCACGTAGAGGTTTGTCCCCCGTGCTTGCATCATCACGAAGATGTCTATTTTCTTGTTATAAGTTCGTGCTTATGTTATCACGTAGAGGTTTGTCCCCCGTGCTTGCATCATCACAAGCTTATATTTTCATTTATGGAAGATAACAAGAAACGATCGAGTAAAGAGGTTCCAAGCTGTGTGCATACACTTTCATATCCATTGAAGCACACAAAACAGAGTCAAACACTGCTGGTTGAGACAGGGTTTATGGTACTACATTTTGTGAATCAGGCTACATAGTTTCTTATCTTTGTGGGAGCTGATTGATTTGATGCTGATTGTTTGGAAATTCAACTTCTCTATTATATGCCGGTTAAGCAAGACGTGATTAATTTCTCGGGCAATATCCAAGGGTGGAAGATTGCATATGCTTAATTCGGAGGTGGCTACTGTTGAGGGGGAGGACTACGATGAGATGTGTTGGGTTAGTTGGTTGTCATAAAGATACAGGGATTTTGCAGTTTGAAGATCAGAGTGCAGTGTCAGAAGATCGAGTCTCAACACAGAAGACCCGATATCATTAGTTAAGGGGGAGTCTGTTGATGCAGTTTTTCTATAACTAATGTATATCGGAGTTCAACAGAATTGATTGCACCGGAAAAGGGGGAGTCTGTTGGTGCAGTTTCTGTGCACTGATTATTGTCCGCTGCAATGCAATTCAGGACAAGAGGCTGTTGTATGAGACGATGTGTATGAGACATTATCTATACTACATTGTGTATGAGACATTGTGTATGAGATGATGTCTATACTACATTAATCTCTATGAGATGCTATCTATGCTACATTAATCTCTATGAGATGATAATGTAGTATACGTGTACTTGAAGCCCAAGTCCAGCCCATACATTATGAGTCAGTTATATATATGTCAGATAGATCTAGGGTTTCAGTTAATGGTTTTAGTCTAGACAGAAAGCTATTCACGGATCGGGGTAGAGATCTATGCCCCGTGTCCACCATGATGTATACTCATTTGGTTTTGTAATCTGTGCCGATTAATGAATAATGAGTTTTACATATGTGTTTCTATCTCCTGTTTGTATCTATTTGTTCATATTTATGTGTGAATGTTAAAAGCCTCAAGAACGGATTCAGGTGGATTCCGCACACCTGGATTCGTACAGATCTTGATGTTAATGGGTCAACGGGACCTTACACACACACATTACATTACAATTACATACTAAAAGAATCAGATTCAATATTCAGGACACATATATCATAGATGTAGCCTTACTTTAGTACTACTATTTCACACCTTTCCCCTTCCTTGCTCCTATAATACATTTCCAAAAACAATTCAAATTAAAATCCTGAGAAATTGTTACAAATGGTCCATCTGGTTTGTCATATTCGCATTTTGCCCCTTGTGCTTTTTTTTGTTGCAAACGGTCCCTTGATTTTTCAATTTCGTTGCCACCAGTCCCTGACACTAACTTCCATTAAATTTGACCGTTAAATCCCTCACGTGCATAACACGCGTAGTAAAGCCGTGTCCATATAATTATCAAAAGCATTTGCAATCTTCTTTACAGCAACCATTTCGTTGGTCGAAGTGTCCAACATGGAACTGATTATATTCAATATTAGTTATCAAACACAATCAGATTTCAAATCAACAATAAACAAAAGTCAACGGGACACAAAAGTGAAACATTTTTTTTGTTGGTGATGGGCGGGCGAACCTGACTGCTAATGGGTAGATCGATCCATTTTCGTTTTATAGTATGTGGGTTTTTCATTTGCAGGTAAAAGCTTAGTTTATTCATGAATGATTATAAAAACTGAAAAAGATATTTACGAAATTGAAAAACTTGATGGGCTATATAGATATCGAAAATCTGGGTTCACATAAAGTACAGGGTAACTTCCATGCTATGCTTATACATGATCTAGTTGTGTGTGAGTTTTGCGTTTCAGGAATTGAAGTGTAAAAAAGGTAAACGTTTTAGATCTAGTTGTGTGAGTTTTGAGTTTTACGTTTTTTTATAGATATAGATGTATATAGATATGTAGAGATATAAATCTAGTGGAGATATGCATTTATGGTCTGTTAATTAATTATATGTTTTTTATTTTAATTATATTAATATATATAGAGAGGAGGGGTTATTTGAGAACTCCTAAAAAAAAAGAACCCAAGAACTCCTCTACACCATTGGATCAAAGAAAATGGATGGACAAGATTAAAAATAAAAAACCCCTCTCAACACTAGAGGGGTATTTTCGTCAGCTCTTTTTTTTTCTCTCTCTCTTACTTTAATAAAATTCTATCTAATTCACTAAAAAACTTTTATCTCACAAACCGTAAATCGTTAGACGAAAAGAAAAGCATGGGTAGTCTTAGAATTTCGTCCTCTTTCATTAGAGATGCGATTCGATATACTTTTGACGACTTTTTAAATTTCGTTTTTTTTTCCATCACGTTCATTTTACACATGTGTAAGTTGTACTTACCCATGGGCAGGTTGTACTTACCCCTAATACATCCCGCTCTAGGGTTTAGGGTTTGAAGGTCGAGGGTTAGCCGATAGGCTAACCCTCGGGCTTCAAACCCTAAACCCTAGAGTGGGAACCCTCATCCTTTTTAGGTTTTTAGGGTTTAGCATTTAGGGTTTAGATTTTCCAGGGTTTTTAGAATGTAGCTTCCCCATCGGATTAGCAATTAAGCTTTAGGGTTTAGGGTTTGAAGTTGTAGGGTTAGCCGTTAGGCTAACTCTACAACTTCAAACCCTAAACCCTAAAGCGTACCGTGTACCCGCTCTAGGGTTTAGGGTTTGAATGTCGAGGGTTAGCCGATAGGCTAACCCTCGGGCTTCAAACCCTAAACCCTAGAGTGGGAACCCTCATCCGTTTTAGGTTTTTAGGGTTTAGTTTTCATTTAGGGTTTAGATTTTCCAGGGTTTTTAGAAAGTAGCTTCCCCCTCGGATTGCTAACTCTACAACTTCAAACCCTAAACCCTAAAGCGTACCGTGTACCCGCTCTAGGGTTTAGGGTTTGAATGTCGAGGGTTAGCCGATAGGCTAACCCTCGGGCTTCAAACCCTAAACCCTAGAGTGGGAACCCTCATCCGTTTTAGGTTTTTAGGGTTTAGCATTTAGGGTTTAGATTTTCCAGGGTTTTTAGAAAGTAGCTTCCCCCTCGGATTGCTAACTCTACAACTTCAAACCCTAAACCCTAAAGCGTACCGTGTACCCGCTCTAGGGTTTAGGGTTTGAATGTCGAGGGTTAGCCGATAGGCTAACCCTCGGGCTTCAAACCCTAAACCCTAGAGTGGGAACCCTCATCCTTTTTAGGTTTTTAGGGTTTAGATTTTAGGGTTTTTTTTTCCATCACGTTCATTTTACACATGTATAGGTTGTACTTACCCATGGGCAGGTTGTACTTACCCATGGGTAGGTTATACTTACCCATGGCAGGTTGTACTTACCCATGTGTCAGGTTGTACTTACCCATGGGCAGGTTGTACTTACCCATGGGCAGGTTGTACTTACCCATGGGCAGGTTGTACTTACCCATGGGCAGGTTGTACTTACCCATGGGCAGGTTGTACTTACCCATGGGCAGGTTGTACTTACCCATGGGCAGGTTGTACTTACCCATGGGCAGGTTGTACTTACCCATGGGCAGGTTGTACTTACCCATGGGCAGGTTGTACTTACCCATGGGCAGGTTGTACTTACCCATGGGCAGGTTGTACTTACCCATGGGCAGGTTGTACTTACCCATGGGCAGGTTGTACTTACCCATGGGCAGGTTGTACTTACCCATGGGCAGGTTGTACTTACCCATGGGCAGGTTGTACTTACCCATGGGCAGGTTGTACTTACCCATGGGCAGGTTGTACTTACCCATGTGGCAGGTTGTACTTACCCATGTGCAGGTTGTACTTACCCATGGGCAGGTTGTACTTACCCATGGGCAGGTTATACAACTCACCAGTTCCAGGTCTTTCCTACACATGTGTAGGTTGTACTTACACATGTGTAGGATGAACGTGATGGAAAAAAAAACGAAATTTAAAAATTCGTCAAAAGTATATCGAATCGCATCTCTAATGAAAGAGGACGAAATTTCAAGACTACCCATGCTTTTTTTTCCGTCTAACGATGTACGGTTTGTGAGATAAAAGTTTTTTAATGATTTAGATATTTTTTGATTTAATAAGAGGAGAGAGAAAGAGAGAGCTGGACAACTTTTTTAATAATGACAATCATGCCCTTCCTGATCTTGATGAATGGAGGGCTGAGATTGGTTCTCGCGTTCTTTTTTTTTAAGTGGTTCTCAAAATAACTCACCCCTATATATTTATATATAATATATGTTTTTAATTTTAATTATTGATTATATATACGTATGTATATCGATGTAGTTTTTAGAATTTGGGGATTTTTGAATTGGCCGGAATTTTGTGGTGGTGGTGGTGGCTGGAAGAAGGAAGAAGGAGGAGGATAGAGGAGCAGGAAGAAGAAGTGTGCTTTTTATGTAAACGGCCGATTATATCTTCACTAACGGTCCAAAACTAACGGATGTTAGTGTAATTCCATATGTCTTACAGCTCAATCTTACTACCTTCTGCTGACTAGTTAAGCACTTAATTAAGGTTTGTATAGCAATCAGAACTACTAGCTACTAGCAAGGCATTTATATTCATCGTTTGTGTACTTGTGAGTCACTACTTAGACATACTCTCACACTACAGTCATGCTCACTAGCTAAACACTAAACTAGTTATACGATATTATCATCTTTAATAGTTGAGACAGCGGTGACAGGTCGGTGGTTCCCCACTCGCAGAGCGACATAACTCAACTAATGGTTAGAGTTTACACTTTACATCAAGACAGCGGTGACAGGTCGGTGGTTCCCCACACCCAAAGCGACATAACTTGATGCGTATAGATTTTACTCGTTATTAGTTCTTTGAACTCTTTTTATTTAATCTACGGATTGCCTTTCTTAAGATTACTACATTATTCATGCAATAGACATTATCAGAGACCCCAGATGACTCATACACTTACTCCGCATGCAACTAGTTTACATTAAATAGTGTAAGAATTAAGGCGAACCATACGTCTAAACTAGTTCCTACACAAGCACGTATAATTAAGTCCAATTAATACACCTATACTAATGACTATAAAGCTCTAATTGCTAGGCATATTAAAGTCCGGTTAAATGTGCTATGGCAAACATAATCGCATTCAGTTTCAGTCTAAGCTTTAATCCAGTTGGAAGAATGAACAGCCACAAATCTATAGTCAAACTAACAGTCCTAACTAACCATTCATCTACCAAAGCTAATATTGCTTAGTTATCATCATCTTTTGTCTACTTGCAAAGCTTATATTCTCAAAATAATTTTCCGACACAAGAAAATTTTGAATTTTGCATGAATTAAGTAGTAGAAAACTTATGATAAATCAAGCAATTAAACCACGGGTTTTTCCTATTCCATCCCCCCACACTTAAATTGTACAACGTCCTCGTTGTACTGAACGTAACATAACAGGGTAATAGGAAAAACACAAAAAGATAAAGGATTAACGAAACTTCCCGGGCTTATGTTGCATGATTGTTGTTGAAGATGGCATGTGCGGAGCGACTTGAATGATGTTGAACTTCAAAAACTTGAGTCGTCTCCATTTGATGGCGATCCATTGATGCGTCTCCACCTTCTTTTCTTTTTGGTATTTTCTGATTTTTTGATTTTTTTTTGGATTTTTGGGTTTTTCTGATTTTTTTTGATTTTTCGCGATCTGGTGTGCAGACTGGAGCTGTGAGCGGCGCTGGGAAGCTGGTAGCAGCGCTGGCGGGTGCCTGAGCGGCGCTGGATAGGTAGGGAGCGGCGCTGGATGCTGGTAGCGGCGCTGGTGGTAGGGAGCGGCGCTGGATAGGTAGGGAGCGGCGCTGGATGGTAGGGAGCGGCGCTGGATAGGTAGGGAGCGGCGCTGGATGCTGGGAGCGGCGCTGGATAGGTAGGGTGCGGCGCTGGAAGGTGGGAGCGGCGCTGGGAAGCCCAGGTGGCTTTCCCAGCGGCGCTGGAGGTCCTCCAGCGGCGCTTTTGGCTCCTGTACGTGTTTCGATGTCTGATTTTCTTCAACGATTGATGTTTGAACTCCCCCACACTTAGCTTTTGACCAAGTGTCTGGTTTCCTTAATACTACAAGACAAAATACTCCTGCACACTTCAATCAAAATATCAAAATGGAAATAACAAGCTAAAACATAAAAATAAAAATAAAAACGAAATACGATTGCAATAAGTTACTTGTTTCCTTCATCCGTTGAAAGCTTGCATCTGTGATTCTAAAGACATACTCATAAAATAGATCACAAATGATAAAACTCAAAACAATTCACTAATTTGCAATTGGTCACATATTCCTAAAAATGAAATAAAAATAAAAATGAAAATACGGCTTGGGTTGCCTCCCAAGAAGCGCTAAGTTTAACGAGTCTTCAGCCGGACTCGGCCTAGGAACTAGGTTGAGGAAGAGTACGGGGTAGGCCGGGGGCCGGTTCCCGTTGGGTTGTATCGAATATAAATGTCAGATCTATCCTCCAAATATGACTCGATGTTCATCCTTTCCCCTTGACCTTGATAAACCTTGGGCTTGCTATAGAAACCATAAGGAATATGTACATTTATATCTTGCTTCACAATTTTAGTACATTAATCCCTGATTCTAATGTCAATTCTCCTAACTCGGTGTTAATATCAGTGCATGCGGTCTTAAGGAAGGGTTGACCTAGAATGAACTCATTTCTAGTTACCACATTTTCTTTGACTAGAAAGAACTCTGTCGGAAATCTTAAATCATCAACTGACACTATGACCTTCTCAACGAATCCCCGAACCCTAATATTAACACCCTTAAAAATCTTAATTACCTTATCCTCCCAGATCACTTTTCCCAACTATCTCCTAGTGTACTTTGTGTAAAAATCTAGAGGGAATATGTTCACCATTGCCCTAGCATCTATAAACACGTGACTTCCTATACTTCCTATCGAGCAATGAACCTGAAAGATTGTTGGGTCGCCTAAAGCAATGGTTGACAAATAAGGGTTATACTCGGATAGTGGTCGATCTTCTACGTCATTCCAACCTAAATTGTCTAAAAACCTATCTATTCCAACTAACAACTTATTTCCCTTATCTATTCCTTTTTCCGTTTCTTCTAAGATTTCTTCCAATTCCTTAATGTTGGTTTCTCTATACAGTACACATAATCCTCTCCTATGTGGTCTGGATAGGTCTAAGCCTTCATGATACCAGAAACTATGTGCCTTCCTAACGTAGTCGTCAATGCCTAAGGGTTTTCCATCATAGTCAATTTCCACATTCATACATGTTTCATCGTAGTCGACATCCCTAGAGTCTATTACAGACAGATTGACTCTTAATTGACCATTTGACAAAGAAATTTCACGTTTAAGAACATGGATGATAGCATCCGCAGCATGCAAAAATGGTCTGCCTAAAATTAGGGGTGTCACTACCTCGTTTACCGAATCAAGCACAACAAATTCAGTCCAAAATTCTAATTCCTTAACCCTGACATTGACTCGTTCGACAATCCCCTTGGGTTGTCGGTAAGTCTGATCGACTAACCGAATGCTCATGTTAACGGGTTTTAGCAAACAAATGGTAAGTTTCTCATAAATCACAGTAGGCATAACATTAATACTTGACCCTAAATCAGCTAATGCACTCGAAAAATATTCATTATTAATAGTGCAAGGAATAAGAAAACTTCCTGGATCTTCAGATGCTTGTTGTAGCCGTGTCCCGTCATCCGGTGCCTCGGTATCTTGAACTTCATCCCTACTGGTCGAGTCGTCCCCATCTTTGATTTTGCATTTTGAAGCGAATTGGGTCTCGACCTCTCCTTGAAAAACAGCTGAAAATGAAGTTTCGCGCGAATCTAGGCTGACGGAGCTTCGAGCGGCGCTGGGGCTCTCCTGGGTGGCTTCCAGCGGTGCTGGCTAGTGCTGAGTGGCGCTGGGAAGTACCTTGATGATGCCAGTGGCGCTGGCTTGCTCCTGGGGGGTTGTTAGTGGCGCTGGTGGCTCCTGGACAGTTTCCAGTTTTGCGTCTTTGCTTGTTTCTTCTCCGTTTTGCTCCCGTATGACCTGTACCTGATTGGACACTTCACAAAAATCATTAGAAAGCTCGGTGGAGTCATTCCCTTCGGTGAACACGGCGTTTACATTCTCGTTTCGTGCGATTGGTGGTTGGTACTTTTGACTCGTGCTAGGGCTTCCTTGAGGGTTCGGCTTCAGATTAGTTTGTGCATTGCTTGCAAGAACACCATTTTCCTTCTTAGCACTCTGCTCCATCCATTTCTCCATCTTTCTTTCCAAACCCTTGATGGCGGATTGTTGATCTCTCACCACGGCATCCACTTTGTGGTCAAGGTTAACAATCTTCTCATTTAAGAACCTTGTATACTTGTCCAAGGAGTCGTGTCTCTTGTCATTCATCTCCGTATACTTCTCCATCATGTTGGTGAACTTGACAATAGGATCCTCCTTGACTTCATTTTCCGCTTTTGGTTGCTCGGGTTGACCATTACTCCTTTGCCACCTATTTTGAAAAGAACCAAAGTTATTTCTAGCATAACTAGAATTGAAGTTAGAATTATCGGGGTTTCTTTGAAGTAGTCCTCGTTGATAGCCTCCTCGGTATTGGTTCTGGACAAAATTGTAACACCCGCTATTTTGACCCGTTTGACTTTTCATGTAAATCGACCAACATTCTTAATTAATGATATGATCGAGTTCAAATTGTGACTAAATGACTAGATAATGTCTTGACGGGTCGATTAATTTACTTATTTGGTGAAACGATACAAGACGACATGTGTTTTAACTAGTGAATTGAAACGGGTCAACCCATGAGTACAACCATGACCCATGACCCACAAATGAGATCCAACCTTATCCCAACCTCCCACCCAAAACCCTGACACTCATTCTCACCACACACACACTCTTATCTCTATCTTTCTGTCACTCACTTGCAAGAAACACACACAAACACACACATCTCTCCCTCTATCATTTAATTCTTGCACCATTTATTATTCTTGGGTTGAATTAGTGTAAGAAACATCATCCTCATCATCATTTACTCCTCATATCAAAAGTTGGGAGCATTAAGTGCATGACTTCACCTTTTCGGGTCAATTTTCGGATTTAAGCATTGGTGGTGATTTTGGTAAGCAAAACTTCATCCAAATTAATCATTTTACAATTATTAACATGTTTCTAAGTCAAACTATTGGAATTCTTGGGCAAAATCGGGTCAAAGGCCAAATTAGGGTTTGGGTTGACTAATTTTAGGTCAAAAATTATTTGGGTCAAGAATTGAGTCTTGGAATGGAATTATGAAATGGGTCAAGTGTTTTTATGGTTACTAAAGTTTACTTTTTCTTCAAAATGGGTTTAAACACTTGCAAACCGAATTGGGTCGGGTTAGGGTTTCATGAAGAACAAAAGTGGGTTAAAATGAATCTAAGCATAATTGGAAATGATCCTTGATGTTATAAGTCGAAATTATGTCATGGATTAAGTGTAATAATGTTAAATGAGCAAAGCTAGGTACAAAAGGGTGTCTTGGCAGCTCCTATATTGAATTTATAAGTCAAAAGATGAGTTAAAAACCTAAATGGGTCGAGTTTTGTTGCTTGAGCTGCTGCTGTGCGTGCTGGACAGAACCAGCGTCTTGGACGCCCAAGACCACCATCCCAGATGGTGGTCTGGATTGTGAACTTTCCCTGTTTCCCTTGCAAGCCACCGTAAAACAGAGCAGCCCACCGTAAGGTCACCGTCTCGCACCGTCTAACTAAACTAAGCCACCGTCCAAGACGGTGGAAGGACCGTCCCAGACGATGGTCCCCTTCATGCCGTTTTCCAGTTTAGCTTTCTTCTTCCTTGGGTCGTCTCAAGCTTTCCAACGAGCTATGCCTCGACTTCTCTAGTCCTATATACGGGTCCCGAGGGTCGTCTAAAGTTGGACATACTTTCAAAGCTCAAAATGAAACTTAAACTTAATATATGTATATACATATATATATGCGTAAAATGAATTTGCTCACGAGATGATCTTGGGACAACACCATTCCGAGTCAAACTACTTTTGACTTCCCTAGCGATCTTGTCGAGACTCGGGAATAAATTTAAGTCACATTTAAACTTAAATCTAGGATTTAACTTACGTAATGAACATGTATGTATAACCTAAAGCTAGGTTGTGAAAGTGTGGTGTACTTTGAACGACATTAACTCAATACTTAACTTAGTTAGTGATGGAAACAAACCTCGGGAGTCACTTAAAGTCGTGAACCGTCTACAAAACCTAATTAGGGTTTCGATTTAATTTAATGTATGTACATTATATAAAATGATAGGTTGTGGGCTCGTAGTGGACGTTGAACGATTATAATTCCATCTTAGCTCGATCTTAACTTCTTTTGCCTATCAAGGTGAGTTCCGTAGCTCCCTACTCAATTGAGATTCGGGCTGAAAAGTGTATACTTACGTGCTTGGTTGTTTGATTGATTGTTGATTGGCTTGAGTTGCGATTTGTCTTATTACTTGATTGCTTGTTTGATTGATTTGTTGACGGTTTAACTTATTGTTGTTGGATTGTGTTTTTGGTTTGGATTATGTGATATGATTAGGATAGTAGTGCGTACATGGAAGACGATGATACATTTAATGAGTTGTAGATGTGGTGGGAAGGCTGCGGGTGACCCTATATATAAGCATCTATGGTTCCGTAATGTAAAGTCGTATGAAATGTATGTGCATTGTGGTTTTGGTTGGATTGTGGTACGATGGAATTTTGAATGGATTTGGTTATGCACGTACTTATTGATAAGTCCCAACTTAGTGTCTTTTATTTAATTATTTGTATGTGTTCGTCTCACTTGTAATCCTATACATAACTAACGTTAGGTAGTCCATATAATAATGTAGTTTGTAGGAGCTGGCTTTGATACAGAAGTATCTATGGGAGAAATAATACTAAGGAGGATCTGAGTTACTTAGAGATGATTGAGTGGTTATCTCAAGCTAAACACTAGGAGATGTCACTGACACATGATGATACTCTATATCGTTAGGAAACGAACGAAGTTAATCTTCGACTATCTATTCAGAGGGCAGGGAGTAGCGCTCACATAGTGGCCGCACTCAGGTCTTTCGTTAAAAGAAACATTCTCGCATATCGCCTCCAGTGCTAGGTTCTGGCCTAAGTGAGTTACGTATTATAGTAACACGTATAGCTAATACCACGTATATCGAGGAAACGTTGCTCTTAAGTTCGATAATCTAGGCTATAATATTACAATCGATTTTAATAATTTGCACCACCAGCGCACATCATATATATCGCGATATGTTAAGTAGTGTTAACGTGTTGTGAGGCATCTGTTATGGGAGACGATAATGGTTTTAGTAAGCATACTATTATTGGAGTATGACACACTTTACGTGATTAAGTGTCGCAATAATGAGCCTTATAGTTGAGTAATATGCATATCAAGAATGCACTCATCTATATCTCGTGAAGGATTGCTTGATTGCGTCACTACTCATTATAATGTATTGAGAACGAACCTATACTTGTAACTTTAAGCTAGGGCGAATCCAGAAGCACTAATGATGAGGGACCAAAGACACAGTAGGTTATATTGAATAAGCTCCTCTCCGATATCGGTTAATTATGTAGACGCGTGTAGAAGCATCTCGTTCATTTTTTGTTTGGTGTGGGATTCTGTTCTCTTACAGTACCACGTCCTTGCTGCATACACGTCTAGTTCGTTCTTGCGTGTTTACATTCTCTCTCTAGATTGTGCTATACATACTGCTTATTCGTATTATGTGTTATATATCTAAATGTGTGTCTTCTATGTGGCGATCTTTGTCTACTTCTCTTTCAAGAAAATTCGACGCTAAATGTTGATGCTTAGTTTTTGGTTTACGGTTTCATTGCGTAGTCAAGTAAACCTGTAATGTTGATTTGATTTGGTAAAATATAAATTGTAACAGCTTAAAAGGTGTCGATTTCTTACATTTTTCTTGGTATGTGACATCTGATACTTCTATACAGGAACAGAACTGCCCCGTGCTAGTCCATAGGCTAGTCCCGGGTACTCCATTTTATGGGATTGCTTTTTTCCATGGCGTAAATGTTCTGTAAAATAGTTTTATTCTAATCAACATAACTTTGTTTTCACCATTGGGTTCACAGCCCAGTGGTACGAGAGTCTTTCAATGATGGCTTTGGATCCAAGAGACCTGGGTTCGAATCCGGAGGGAGCAGGGTTTTCCCCCAATTAATTTAATTGGGGGTTTCTCCCCCCATGTGATGTATTGGAGGTATCGGAGTGGGTAGCATTCTGGCCTGGAAAACTCCTAGCTAAGGGCAACCCAACGATCGTTCAAAAAAAACATAACTTTGTTTCTATTTTCAATAATTTTATCCAAAGTTGTGACGCTGGTTCAATATTAGAATTGGTGATTTCTCTATAAAAATAAGACTCTGCTTGTTAAATTGTAGAAAATTGATGATGCTTTCTAGAAAGAAGAAACGTGTGTAAAGGGATTTTCTAAATATATTTGTTTTTAAACAAAAGGCTCATTTTTCTAAATTATAATTGACAACCTTTTCTATAACTTTTCAAGTATTTCTTACAATACCTGTTTAAATTAATCAAAGGTTTTATAGATATTGAAAATACTTTTGACCTTTTATATAAAATAAATATGACAAATTACTAAATTAGAGATGTGTTTACAATAAAATTAACACCACTTAGCTTAGATAATACAGTATCAAATTTCATCTAATTCTTTTATCCATATATTTTATCTTACATCTATAATTTTTTAAATATTTTTCCCCATATATAATATTAATAGCACTGGCCTAGAAATGAAGTCAAAGGCCACTCAATTGTTTTCTACTATCTACAGACAGTTGGT
>CM067169.1:99480213-99510689 GCA_034093135.1 Erigeron breviscapus
TTGCTCATGTGACTCATGCCAAATTCATTCATGCACCACAAAGGCTCCAAAGAATGACTTGATACCTGTTACGGCAGCTTGGCCGTTCATGAAATGGAGAATAGATATTGTAGGACCTTTCCCAAAGGCCCCAGGCAATCTCAAGTTTTTGGTAGTTGCAATCGACTATTTTACTAAGTGGGTGGAAGCCAAGCCACTAGCAACGATTTCCGGAAAGCAGATGGAGAAATTCGTTTGGGAACAAATCGTGACACGATTCGGAGTCCCGAAAACTATCATCAGTGACAATGGGAAGCAATTCAGAGATGGGGTTTTAAGGAATTTTGCCAAGGTCTGGAAATCGAACAATCCTTCACATCCGTAGCCCACCCGCAGGCCAACGGACAGGTGGAGGCAACGAACAAGAATATTGTGAATGGAATCAAAGCAAGGCTAGGGAGATGCCAAAGCGGCTGGTTGGATGAAGTTCATCATGTACTATGGGCACATAGAACTACCCCAAAGACAAGCAATGGCGAAACCCCATTTAGCTTGGTCTATGGGACGGAAGCAATGATTCCTGCAGAAATCAGCATACCGACTCTTCGGAGGAACATCAATGTGGTGGAGAATGAGGAAGAGCTGAGGAACAACCTGGACTTGTTGGAAGAAAAAAGAGAAGCATCACTCATCAAGGAAGCCATCTACAAGAAACAGATGGAAAAATACTATAACAGTAGAGTCCGTAAGGAAGCCTTCCTCCCCGGAGATCGAGTTTTTCGAAACAACGAGGCAAGTAAGGCCGAGAAGCTGGGAAAGCTGAGTGCACAATGGGAAGGACCATACGAAGTTGTAGAAGCTACCGGAAACGGAGCATACAAACTGGCTACCATCAATGGCGAAGAGCTCCCAAGGACATGGAATGCAAACCAATTGAAAAAGTGCTACATGTAATCCGTCACCATTGAGTTCGTCATATGATCAGTCATTTTAGTGCACCCTACGGCTAGTAAATTGGGCCCATGGGCTACATTTGTAATTTTTAAACAAATGAAATGGAAATGACAATGTCCATTTAGTGTGTACGAACTCTTTAGCTTATATTACCAAGTATTTTACTTCCGCACACGCTCCGGCTAACGGAATAAAATACAATATGTTGAATTATTTTAAAGTATTTTACTTCCGCACACGCTCCGGCTAACGGAATAAAATACAATATGTTGAATTATTTTAAAGTATTTTACTTCCGCACACGCTCCAGCTAACGGAATAAAATACAATATGTTGAATTATTTTAAAGTATTTTACTTCCGCACACGCTCCGGCTAACGGAATAAAATACAATATGTTGAATTATTTTAAAGTATTTTACTTCCGCACACGCTCCGGCTAACGGAATAAAATACAATATGTTGAATTATTTTAAAGTATTTTACTTCCGCACACGCTCCGGCTAACGGAATAAAATACAATATGAAGTCTTTTATAAAGTATTTTACTTCTGCATACATGCTCCGGCCAAATGGAACAGAATACAATTCAAAATAGTTTAATCAAAAAACTAAGTTTTGAATAATCTTCTCAACTTCAAGAGCAGAAAACTTCTCACGAAGGAGCTCCAGCTCTTTCTCGGCCATCTTAGTCTTCTCTTTCACAAACTTCACATCCGCTTTAAGATCTGCAATCCTGGACTCCACTTCGTCATCATCTAGTTTCCTCAATTGACGTTTCAATATGCCATTTTCCTTCAGGATACCCTTCGAATGCTCTTCCAATATCTTTATTCTACGGACATACTCAGCCTACAAATAAAATGAATGTAATTAAAAAAGGGAGAATAGAAGAAAAGAGCAAAAGAACTGAACATAAAGAAAATAAGTCACAAATATACCTGAACATGCATCCCACGAACAGCAACATCATTGGCATAGTCTTGAAAACTTTCAGCGGTGAGGTCAGACAATTTCTTCATCCTTGCAGGAACAACCACTTTAGTCACATAGTCAAGACATTCCTCTTCCTTCCGGAGACTGCTCCGGACAGATACACGATCAAAAGTGATTGCCAATGGATCATCCCCCTCCGGAAGGTCAGGAAGTGAAAAGTCTGGACCTACATCATCTGTATGATGAAGAGGCGGATCTGGGTCAGGAGCATAAAAACCCCCAGGAATACTATCACTTTCACTAGAAGAAGAAACTGCCAGAAATTGTTTCTCAACCTCCGGATCAAAACCCGGAACCCTACGTAGGCTAGCAAGAGATTTACCTTTACCAGGAACGAAGTCAGGAGTCATCTCGATGCCCTTCCAGAAACGACTTTTCCCACTTGAAGATTCTTTGATCACAACACCACTATTCTTCTTAGACTTCTTAACAGGGACACCATCATCTTCTTCGACAACACGTTTGTTTTTTCTCTTGAAATCACCTCGGACACGAGCAGAAGACCCTTCGGTTTCCTCAGCGGCAGCAGACGACACATTCTCCTCAAGGACAACAACTTCAGGACCGTAATCATGAGCCTTTTGAGTTTCAGGTTTCCGACCCTCCGGAACATCAGGGAGAAAGTTCACCGTATCGTAACCCGCATCCAAGAATTGAGTAAAATCCATCACTGCAAAAGAAAAACGCTGTAAGCTCGAACAAAAAGAAAGAACAAAGGAAATATAAGATAGCAAGGCCTATGACTCCGTACTATGCCCGTCTAGACCCCTGATTATAGGATTGGACGGAGAGTGCAGCCAGTCTTCCCTCAAACGAGCAAGAAACAAGATTGGCTCTGGGAGTGGCCTCCATAATACGGTGGAGCGAGCTAAAATTTTGTACAAGTCAGTGTTAAATCTATCAGGAGGAATAGGATCGGCCATTGCGCCTTTAGTCATGAGAGTACTACGGAAGGTTAAGGCATTAGGATAGTCAGGATGAACAACGGAGGAATTCACATAAAAAAACCTGGATTTCCACCCTTTCTGGGAATCTTTGACTCCCTTCACCACTTCCGCACAGCCGGCTTTCTTTTCGATAGTAAACCAGTCACCGGCACAACCCAATTTGTAAAACCTCCGGAATAGCGTAACTGTCGCCTCACCTTTATGAGCACGACACCAAGCTTTGAACATTGCTATCCGGTAGACACCAAAAGGAGTAAGCTGAGAGACGTGACACTCGAAATGGTCTAAGACGGCTAGGAAAAATTTGGTGAAAGGCAAACGCACATTACCCAGAGAAAATGTATGAAAATATAAAACAATTTTGCCAGCCGGAACGTCTTCGGCTGTGTCAGTAGGAAGGGGAATGGTATAGCCTAACGAAGGAGGAAAACTGTATTTACCCAAAAACCAAAAAAGATCCTCCCGACATATACTGCAAAAAATGGTTTTCTTATCCCTACGGTTACCCATTAGCAATGTTAAACGCCTATCTACGGACCTATGCAAAAAAGAACAAGCCTTACGAAAAGCAACTAAAACCTACCTGTACCCAAGCCGGAAGCCCTACGGACGGAACGGAGCGGAAAGAAGGGAGAGAGAGCAAAAAAGGAAAAAAGAGTAAAGTAAAAAGTGAGAAAAGTGGGGTATTTATAGGCGAAAAAGGGGGGATACTGTAGCGACACTGTAGCGGATCTGACTAGGCACCCGATGCGGATGAATGCCACGTGTGATCGCACTTTACCAATGTGGCTGCCACGTGGCCCTATAATAAATGCCACATCAAAAAAAATAAATTTTTGAGGGGGAGGGACACGTGGATATCACGTGCTTTTTTCATGTGAACATCACCCCAAACGAAAGTGCTCCGGCACTGAGGAAAATCAGCAGACATGACCCAAAGCCTAGCCTTACTCTCAAGATCGCAACACTAGGCTGGGGGGCTTGATGACCTACGCCCTCCGGCTAGGCTTACGGACATCATTAAGGCGGCGGAACCATACTCTAATCCGTAGCCAATTGTACCAAGAACTAGTGACGTCTATGCTCATACGTCGCAGAGTCGTACTAGGACCTCTGAACCAAAGAGACAAAGTTTGTTACACAACACGACACACCGAGCAACGGTCTCCTGCTACAAGGACGTCATGCACCAAGGACCACCTCTCCTTGGTGCCTATAAATACCAGACCATTCTCTCAACCCAAACTAATCTAAATTCATGCAATACACACACATACATAATTCACATGCTTGGTAGCGTGGAAGTTGTGCATACCTCCACACCAACTGGGAACCGCTAGCAAGCCCTTGATTAACCTTTTCACGTTCTAAACAAGACTAAACCCCCTGAAATTAAGTATAATACATACGTATTAGGCCCGTGTAATTTTATGCTTAAACATATTATAAGATAGAACGTGCTAATAAGATATATATTAGCTATTATTTGATTGGATCTATATTATCTATTAATCTATTGGATATATGTTAGCTATTATTCTTGATTTATTATATTGAAATTTGATTGATCAAATAATCTCACTATGGCTCAACCGAAGGTGTGAGTGGGGTTTTGGGTGTTTTATTGGCGATTCCCTTCCGGTCAAAGGGCCGTAAGCCGCTTTACGCCTGTTGTTGTTGGTCTAAGCCGATTGGTCGGGCTTAGGGTTTGTTTGTGAGGGTTGAGGATTCGGAGGTCGGATATATTGATGATTAGGCTTTCAATATATCGAATGTGATGATCTTCTGCCGTGTGGCACATCCTCTATTTATATAGATGGTAAAGTCTTGGAGAGGAAGATATAGATTTAGGGTAAATCTCTTCCTCTTATTCGTGATATCTTCTAAGTATGGAAGATATGTTTTGGACTCTTAGAACCGTGTCCTAGTTTATAGGAGTGTTTGATATCATTCCCTTATTGGGAGGTCGGATAAACATGGAAAGGATTTATGTGTATCCATTTGTTATTATCTTTGAGTGCTCCGGAATTACGGAGGTATACATCGTAGCTTTGGCCACGGATAGGTCTGCTTGGTATGACGTATTAGTACTTTCGCTGCTTATGAAGGGTCCTTCGTATCCAGTCTCTTATACGGAGGTAAAGCTCCGTATACGTGTAAGTCCCAACTCAATAGATGGTACTACTGAAGACACCTCAATGTCGATGGTGGAGTTACTTTGCAATATATGCACTGAACTGGAGACGACCAGTTGCAGTGTGTATATACCAAGTTCTAGATAGATTACTTATTTAAAAGACAATAAGTAAAGAACAATACAATAATACAAAATACTTGTAAAATAAATTGATGAGACAATATGTAATTTTCAAGTGTAATTTATTTATTGATGTTAAATAAATTACAAGGTTGTTGCGGAACCAAGATAATACAGAATGTAAATATCCTAACAACCTATGAACTACAATTGATCTACACTCAGAATTTCTCTAAACAATCGAAACACTTAAAGTTGTGAAATGTTCCTTTTTACGATTGAGAGAATATTGCACAAGTTCACCAAGAATATTGCAGGTATGCAAAGTGTGAAGTATTCAACTTAAATTCTTGGTTGTGTAATGACTTGTATTTATAGGCAAAGTTAACATTGGGATGTTAACTTTGGCCGTACAAATGTGGTTGAGAGCATTTAAGGAATAACATTTAATTCCTTAAAATGCAGTGTAAAGTTGCAGGATAAAGCAACTTTATTCAACCAACTTTATGTACCTTTTAGTAATTAAATAATAAGATAAGTCTTATTATCCGGGTAAAAGGACATAAAGCACAAAAGTCAATTCCTCGTAATCAGTGTAAAGCTTTGTAAGAGCTTTCCACTGATGGTCTCCAGTTTGTAACTGACTAGAATGTCAACTGGGCTTCGCTGCCATTGTCATTCTCTATCTTCCATTTGTTGTCTTCGACTTCAACTGGAATGATACTTCAACTGGTCAGTTCTCAACTGGAGGAAGTCTTCAGTTGCGTTGACTGTACGGTGCAACTGGACTTCAATATATTTCTCGACAAATCATCTGGGTCTCCAGTTTCACTGGGTCTCCAGATGCAACTGGAGACTGGCCAGTTTACCAGGTGAACTGGTCCTAACAAATTCCCCCTATTTGTCTAGAAATATTGCCAAGTCTTTTTCTAGTTCTTGTATCTGTACAAGTGTGAACTGGAAGGACTTGTTTGATTTAAATCTATCTAAGTTTCCAAGGCATTTTTATAGATCAATAAATGCCTTAGGTTTTTCTTTTAGGTTTGTTAGATTTTAATCTATTATCTACCTTGTGGTTACAAACTGGTAACTTCATTTATACAAGTAAAATGAAATTTATACAAGTTACAGAATGTAAAACAAAATACAAGTAGATAACTGAAAAGAAAGAACTTAATGAGATGGCCCTTCGCCAGTTCTTCTTCTCTTGGTCACTGAAGAGATAGGTTGTGAGTCTTCAGGGTCAATATTCAGCTTTTGCTCCAGGTTTTCTTTATGTTGAATCTTGCCCCTTAAGAAGTTCACCCATGCTTTCTCAAACCTATTCTTTTGTGCCTTTGCATCCAACACCTTCACCATTTCCACCCATTCACTGAACCCATACTGCATTGCACCAGGATTGTTAGTTTTAACCAGTGGCCCTCTGATATAACTAACTTCAACTTGAAAGACTTTGGTACCTGACTTGATTGTTACATTGACACCATTGATAGTACCACTATGTCTTCTGGTTGACATGATCTGGGAGTAATAGCTTCTTGCTTCAGATTCATTTGTTATTTTTATACTCCCAGCACCAGCAGCCAGTACAGCGGACTTGATGTCTTCATTAGATACCTCGCAGTTGGTTCAACAAATGTGCTAAGGTCAGCATCTCTTGTCAGTGGTCTTCTTGGTTGAGGGTTTCTCCTTGGAGGATTCAAAACCCTTTTTACAACCTTCTTAACATTTGCAATTCTTTTTAGAATCCCACTGGCCCTATTCTCCTTAGCCTTCTCCACTGATATGTTCAAACTTCTGGCATCGAATTCAGCTTCATCATCAGGATAGTGTCTGTCCAGTTCTACATCAAGCATTTCTTTCAACTGGTCAACTATCATGGGATCATGCTTAACTCTGGCATACTCCTCCTTAGTGATTCCCAAAAGATTGGCATCACTCATATCAAGCAGTTTGATCTGTGCAAGATGTGCTCTGGCTTCAACTTGGTTGGCTTGATTCATCTTCTTTCTTTCTTTAATTTGATTACCAAGTCTGGCCAGTTATTTGCTTACACTATCAGAAACTGGAGGAAGTACATCAGCATTGCCAGTTTCTAACATAGGAATATCAGTGGCCGGCTGGGCAGATGCATCAACAGCTAAACCTTTTCCCTTATCCAACACATTCCCCCTAACAGCTTGCTCACCAGCTTCAGTACTGGCAGCTACAACTATTTCCATACCAGCTTGTCTTCCAGATGAAGTTCTTCCAGGTGCAACTGGTGCAAGAACTGCACTTCTTTCCCCCTTGGCAGCATCTAGACCTGCCCTAATAGAATCCCATTCAGAAGGGTGAGATGGCAACCGGTCAAGAGGCTGCCATGTTTGCATGTCCTTGCACTCCTTGAAAATCCCACACATCATCCTGAAAGACCTCCACAAATGGTTGGTCTCCTTTGACTGGGTCAAAACATTTGCAGTAACCTGTTCTTGACCAGTTTTTAATTCATTTAAGATTTTGGAGTCTTCATCCAAACCAGATACAACCTTTTCCTTCACTTCCTCATCCTTCTTCTTCAAACTTTCCACTTCAGTTGTCAGTTTATCCAAAGACTGATCATGAAGGGATACCTGGGTGTTCAAATTTTCAATGCTGCCTCTCAACTGGTTGATCTCACTGGTGAGTGGGGCCAGATCAACCTGAGGAGTGGCTAGCTTGGTGATCTCAGACATCACCCTTTCAATCAGTTGTTGTTCTCTTGCACCCAGAGTATCCTCTATCTTCTGACCAACTGAAGTCATCAACTGCTCTCCAAGTTCAGTCACATTTAGGCCAGGTTTTTCAACTAATTCCTTTACCTGCCTCTCAATTTCCCTCAAATCTACTTCAGATGTTCTTACAGTGTTGCCAAGCAGATTGGAGATTAACGTTGTGACCTTGGACTGAGTAAGGTCAAAGGCTTCCTTCAAAGATGTTGCTAGAGTGTTACAGCCAGTGACCAACTCATTTAGCTTATTGAACACCAAGTCTTCATTTGATGAAAACTTGTTAATCCCCAGATCAACCACTTTAATGTTTGTCAAGTGATCCTTGTGGTATCTGGAGAAAGACTTGGTGTTTTTGTCAAGTGTCTTTTGAATCTCCTCCACCCTAGTAAGAAGGTTTTGGAGATCGGCTTGCAAAGAGACAACTTGACTGTCCAGTGACGAAGGAGAAGGTGTCACTGGACCAGCAGCAGTTACTACTGGAGCAACTGGATGAGGCAAACTTAAAGAAGTCTCCCCAGTTGTCATACCAGCAGTTGAAGAAATATTAGGAGTGGTGGTAGAAGAAAGGACTGGAAAAACAATGTGTTGTTCATGCTGAGAATGCTCAGGTGTGAACAACGGACGGCGGTGGGGGTGGCATTTCTCGAAGTATATCAGTAGGCACATTTTGTAGGGATGGTGAAAGTGAAATTGATGCATCTGGAAGCGAGACTGGAGATGAAGGGTTTTGAGCTTGTACAGAAGCCTCAAAAATCTCCAAGTCTGTTTCAGTTCCTCCAGAATCCGAAGACTCTATCAGGATTTCCTCGTCATTAACATTCATGTCCAGATCCATGAATGTAACTGAGGGCTGACCAGAAGGGTCAGTCTCCAGTGACCTTCCCCAGTTTCCTGGATGGGTGCATCTGTTGGAGGATCAGATACCGAAGTATCTTCACCAGGGATAGATGTGATTGGAGTTGCTTCAGTTATGGTTGCTCTATCCTCAACCACAACATTAGACAAACTGGAGGGTCCCTCATTATTTTGAGGCCCGCCCAATTGTCTTTCTGACTCACCTTCAATAGGTGCATCAGTTTAGCGAATGCCAGTTGCATTCGTTCTGGAATTTCGACCTCTCCAGCTTCAGATACCAGAGAGTCTAAATTTCTCAACACATCTGGAGCAGTGTACGGTGAATCTGTACTTAAGTATGCTTCTCTGCCCAGAATTTGTTTAAAACAGAGAGAGAGAAACCTTGAGAAGGGGATACAAACACCCCTAGTGCCCTTCAGCTTTTGTACTAGGCTTCTAAACAAGATGTCTGCAAAGTCTACTCTCAATCCATTCCACAAGCAGTAAGCCATCTCTGCTTGTGAGGAGTTGATCTGGTCAAGACCACTAGAACTCCCACCCATACTCTCCACCAGGTGGATGAAAAAGTACCTCCATGAAGGTGTAAGACCCTTCATGGTCATCGCACCCTTCGTCTTCAAAACCCCATTGTCCAAACACTCCTTATGACCCATTTCGAGGAGGACTTGACGAAAATTAATATTTGGGGGTAAGACAACTGGAGATTCACCCTCTCTCCAGTAATTGAGGTGTAAGGTATCCCTCAATACGTCAGCGGACAAGGTACACTGGATTGTTCCATCCTTTAAAGTGAAACTGATGGAGGAACAATCGGAAGAAAGAGTGGCAGTGTACCAAAACTCACACAAGTAGTTGTGAAACAACTTGCGTGGGTTTAGAGAGAATGAGGGTCCTATTGGAGAATCCTTCAAAAAAATTTGGATTCTACCAATAAGGGTATTGGACCCTTGAGATCCTTGTAAGCTTGCCATCGGATTATTGGGATTGAGTTTGATGACCGAAGCATTACTAGGAGCACCAGGTGTCGGTTTGACATCTGGTGAAGGAGCATATGGAACAGTCAAGAGATTTACATCTCTTGTACGGGATGATCTAGGTGCCATTGGAAAATGAAATTGAAATTTGGGAATTAGGGTTCTTGATTTGTGAAGCAGAGAGAGAAATGAAGCAATTTTGATGATTGGGAAGTAAATGAAAGAATGTAGAAGGAAGTAAATGAGTTTGGAGTAAATAAGGGTATTTATAAGGGATTCATGATCCCAATGAAATACAAAAATTATATTTTATTTAACCAAAACAACTTTGTAGATATTTTAACAAAAGAAGTTTGAATTTTGAAATAAAATCATAATTTGCCATGTCAACATTAAATGCTACCATGTCAGCATTAAATGCTACGACGGCTTATCTTACCCACGCACCCACTCACTTTTTATTTTCCCAATACAAATAGTTGTCAAGTACTAAAATAGCTTTAAACACGTCAGATCACGATACCAAGTGGTTTAAAACACTCGAGTACCATCACGTGTCACAAATATTGACCAAGTATTTCTAACGTTATAAAAATAAGACAAGACTGAATCTGGTCACTGGAGGATCAGTCCAGTACCAGTTTCCAACTGAAGAGTTCTCCAGTTGCCATTTTCAAACAAAAACGAATTTTAGTCAGAAAATTATTTTTGAGTCTTTCCCCCTAAAATGATGATCCAGAAATCAATTAGTGCCAGGATAGTATCACAAAGGCGTTCGATAGCCTGACGAGCAAAGATTATCTGGACCTCCTCAACTGGAGAACTTCATCAGTGTCACTGACGCGTTCAATAACAAAGAAATATCCAATTTTAAGGATTTAACATTCCCAGTTCGCTGATGAGATGTTTAAAGGTTTTCTCATCGAGAGGTTTTATAAAAACATCAGCTAACTGTTTGTCAGTGGGGATGAAATGTAATTCAATGTCTCCTTTCATAACATGATCACGAATAAAATGATACCTGATGTCAATATGCTTTGTTTTGGAGTGCATCACTGGGTTGTGAGATATAGCAATTGCACTGGTGTTGTCACAAAAGATTGGGGTCCTTGTATACTTTTGACCATAATCTAGTAACTGGTTCTTGATCCAGAAAATCTGGGCACAGCAACTGGCCGCAGAAATGTACTCTGCCTCAGCAGTGGACATAGAGACTGAAGTCTGCTTCTTGCTGGTCCAACTTACCAGTTTTCCTCCAAGGAAATGACAACCACCAGTTGTTGATTTTCTATCTATCTTACAACCTGCATGATCAGAATCTGAATAACCCATTAGATCTAATCCTGAGCCTTTGGGGTACCAAAGACCAAGATTAGGACACCCTTTCAGGTATCTAAAGATACACTTTACAGCGTGTAAGTGTGATTCTTTTGGGTTAGCCTGAAACCTGACACATAGACATGTTGCAAACATTATATCTGGTCGACTGGCAGTTAAATACATCAGTGAACCAACCATACCACGATAGTCAGTTATGTTCACTGGTTTGCCAGTTGGGTCAGAGTCCAAATTCAATGGTGTTGCAATAGGTGTGTTTTTCGATGGGATTGAATCATATTTGTATTTTCTTAACAAATCTCTGACATATTTTCCTTGGTTTATGAAAATTCCATTTTCAGTTTGCTTAATCTGAAGACCTAAGAAAAATGTTAATTCACCCATTAAACTCATCTCATACTCAGATGACATGATTTTAGAAAACTTTTTACACATTGCATCATCAGTTGAACCAAATATAATGTCATCAACATAAATTTGTACCAATAAGATATTACCTCTTTCTTTCAAGATGAATAAGGTATTATCTATTGCACCTCTTTGAAAGCCATTTTTAAGAAGATGTTTAGTTAGAGTATCATACCAGGCTCTTGGGGCTTGTCTTAGACCATACAATGCTTTGTTCAGTCTATAAACCCAAAGAGGATGCTTCTCATCGATGAAACCTGGAGTCTGCTTAACATATACTTCTTCTTCCAATGTTCCATTAAGGAACGCACTTTTGACATCCATCTGGAAGACCTTGAACTGCAGATGGGCTGCATAAGCCAGAAATATTCTGATGGCTTCAAGTCTTGCAACTGGAGAAAAAGTTTCATCAAAGTCAACGCCTTCTGCTTGACAATAACCCTGGGCAACTAATCTGGCCTTGTTCTTACAACATGGCCATCTTCATCCATCTTGTTTCGGTAGACCCATCTGGTACCAATGGGTTCTTTCTTTAACCCTGGTGGACAAGGAACAAGCTCCTAAACATTGTTCCTTTCAAACTGGACGAGCTCTTCTTGCATAGCTTCCACCCAGCTTGGGTCTGCCATAGCCTCGTCAATCTTCTTCGGTTCAATTAAAGATAAGAAGGTGTCGTTTAAGCATTGCTCACTGGTGGCTCTTCTAGTCTGAACCCCACTATTTGGATCTCCCACAATCTGTTCATTTGGATGTGCTCGAGTCCATCTAGTGTATTGACTAGGCTGGTGTAAAACAATATCAGTGCAAGTCACCTGGCGATCTTCTTCAGTTTCATTAGCTTCTGGAGGAGGATCAGTCCAAACTACTTCTACATCCTCATCAGAGTCAATGAGGTCACGATTTGCATCATGAAATTCTTCATTCAAAGGCATTTCTTGAAGAACTGGAGAAGTTGGAGTTTGAACTGGTGCTGATATTGTGGTGGCACGTACATCAGATCCAATCACCAATTCTTGTGGTAAGTTGAAATTGATGGAGGGATAGAATGATGTGTCACAGTGCTGTTCTTCTTCTTAACTGGTTCCAATTTGTTGTAACTGGAAACATCTTTTGGTGAAACAACTGACCGATGAACTTGGTCAGTTTCACCAAAATTGATTGGAACGACTGGAGTAATATCAAGGCTTGGTCTCTTGTTGATTGCTTCAGTTGATTCGTCGAATGTGACATGAATTGTTTCATGAACCTTTTGGAGTCTATAATTATAAACTCTAAAGGCCTTTCGAATATCTGAATAACCTAAAAATACACCTTCATCAGCTTTTGCATCAAACTTTCCAAGCTGACTGGAATCGTTTAAGATATAAACTGGACAACCAAATACATGAAAGTATCCAATATTTGGTTTACGATTCCTGAGTACTTCATAGGCAGTCTTCTTATGTCTCTTGATGTAGACTGACCGGTTTTGGGTGTGACAAGCAGTTGCAACTGCTTCTGCCCAAAAACTGGTGGGAAGACCTGATTTAGATAGCATACTTCTGGCTGCTTCTATCAGTGTGCGATTCTTTCTTTCCACAACTCCATTCTGCTCTGGAGAGTGTGCTGATGAGAAGTTTTGAGAGATGCCAGTGTCATTGCAAAATGTTTCAAGTACCTTATTTTGAAATTCAGTACCATTATCACTTCGCAACTGACAAACTTTTCGAGTATATTTGAGTTCAATTCTTTTGATGAGAGAGATGATTTCAGCAGGTGCATCACTTTTGGATCTAAGGAATACCACCCAACAGTATCTGGTGAATTCATCAACCACAACTAGAGTGTACTTCTTTCCAGCTCTAGTTTGAACATTCACTGGACCAAAGAGATCCATATGTAGCAAGTGAAGAGGTTCAGTGATGCTAAAGTTTTGCCTAGTTTTGAAACTGGCTCTTTTCTGCTTGCCTATCTCACACCCTGGACATGGATTTTCTTTATTGAAAGAAATTTGAGGTATCCCATCAACCAGTTGTTTGCGAGACAACTTGTTAATATTTTTAAAATTAAGATGGGATAATCTTTTATGTCATAGCCAGTTGGTGTCCTCATCAGCCTTGGTATAGAAACATTGCTCTTTTGGAGCTGGTTCCATATCCATGATGTACACATTTCCTTTTCTTGGTGCAACCATCACCACTTTCCAATCCTTGTTAAATATGGTGCCTTGAGCAATATCGAACAAAACTCTGAAGCCATCATCACAAAGTTGGCTGACACTGATCAGGTTGTATTTCAAACCATTCACAAATGCAACTCTTTTGAATTCGACTTGTCCATTATTGAGCACACCATATCCTTCAGTCTTTCCAGATTGATCATTACCAAACGTCACTGTCGGTCCATCTTGGACAGTGAACTCTTCAAGCAGGGGCTTACATCCAGTCATAGTCCGGCCAGCAGCGCTGTCCAGATACCAGATATTCTTCTTTCGATCGCCCTGCACATACACAAAAATCATTAGTTATTTTTGTGAACCCATCTTTTCTTGATGGGTTCACTGGACTTCTCTACAGAAGTCACAGTAGATTGTTGTGGTGTTGAACCGGAGGCTGCATCTGGAGCTTTTTCACCAGCTCTAGGTGCAGGAGTAAAAACGATTGGTACTTGATACTTACTCCCCTGATTTTTACCAGATTTAGTTCTAGATGGAACATTCTTTTGATTAGGTTTTGAAGGGAGTGGTTTAATATTTTGTTTGAAAACTGGAGGTAATGAACCTCCTTCCAGATTTTTAATCCGGGCAGTACAACTCTGAACCTGTCGAGACAAAAGTTGGAGTTGACTTTCCAGATTAACCAAAATATTATTTTCATCAGGCAGCTGAACCTTGGACCTTGGTTCAGCTGGAGTTTTAGTCTGTCGGGTCTTGGGCACCTTAGACTTTTAAGGTAAAGGCTTGTTACCAGTGGCCCTTTTAACTGGAGCATTAGCCTGTTTGGCTCCAGGTTTAACCTCAATGGGGGTGGTCTCAATGGGTTCAGTTTCAACAGCTTCAGGTTGATCATAAGGTGTTTCAACCCTGAGAGCTGGAGGCAATGCATGAAGATCTGGTATGAGGGCTGCCATCTCCAGATCTCCAGATTTCCATGCATTCTTCTGGGCATCGATAGTTCTTGAAAATGCATCATAGTTTTTACCAGATGCTTTTACCCATGACTTGATAATCTTTTGTTCTTTTTCAAGATCAGAAAATAGTTTTGATTATCAAGTTCCAAAGCCTCAATCTTTAAAACTGACTCCTTGAGAGCCAACTAGACACTTTGTAAATCATTAAGTTGTGGCTTAACGTTGTTCAGTTCAATTAAGATAGTGTCAAGATATCTTTCACTATCAGCTCTTACAGTTTCCACAAAAGCTAAATCACCACTTAATGATTCAGCCAGGTCCAGTTTCAGTTCAGGGTCAACTTGGTTGTCATAATCACATACCTTTTTCAAGATGATGTCCACCCATCTTCCAGTGATGACATCTTCTTTTGCCACGTGCTGCTGTTGTTGATCTTCCAAGGCCATGAAACACATGTCCCTTTCCTCTTCTTCATCAGCTGATGAGTCATCAGAGTACTCCCATTTTCCCTCTGTTTGTGCCATTAAGCACTGATCCTTTTCCTTTTCCATGGACAGGAGGGCAATCTGGGCCTTAAGCTTCTTGTATTTAGCTTTGTAGTTATCATCAGGCCGATTGAAATTAGGGACAGGGGGGCCAGTTTGGTTGTTCAACTGACTAGATCTGCATTCCTTCATAAAGTGACCTTTCTTACCACACTTATAGCAGGTAAGATTGGTTTTATCCAGAGAGCTGGAGCTGGAAGCATTGTTTGGGCCATTAAATCTTTTAGATTTATGCTTAAACCTGTTAAAGGTTTTAGCAATCATGGCGACCAGATCATCATCGTCAGTTTCATCACAACCATCACTGATTTCAGTGGTCAGGCCAGAGTTCAAGAAACTGTTTAACATCTCCTTCATTGAGTGTGCCTGGACACTCTCTGCAGACATTAAGGCAGCACAAGGTCGCTCAGGTACACTAGCAACCTTGGAACTCTGGGCATGGTTCATGGCATCTTGCTCAGCCACCAGTCTTGCAGCATTATTATCTTCAGTGAATCTGAAGGCTCCATAGAGCGATGCAAGAGTATGGCTGTGTAGGGTTTTACCTTGTCTCAAGACAAGAACCATGTTTTCCCATTTGGAAGGAAGAATATCACAAAACTTCTCAAGAAGAATATCCTTATCCTTCTCTACACCCAAGCCTCTCAGCTGATTAATGAGGCTAGAAAATCTGGTGTATGTACCAGTTAGACTTTCATTGGGTAAGGCAAAGAAGGATTCATACTTCTTGTTCAAGGCAACTTTCCTGGTGACAATAGTGTCATCACCTCCTTCAAACTGAATAACTAATTCATCCCACATTGACTTTGCACTGGGGAACAACATAAGTGTTGGAATTAGATCTTCAGGGACAGCTCCAAGGATCATGTTCTTGAGTCTGGTGTCCAGATCAACAAGTCTACGATTCTCATCAGACCAATGGTCTTCGAGCTTTTCTCTTGAACCTCTTCTTCCAGTTGGATCTAGAAGAGGACTTACCCCAAGAGACATGGGTATATATGGTCCATCCTTAAGGATTTTCAACATATACCTCTCTATCCCACCGAAATGCAAAAGCATTCTGGCCTTCCATGTACCAAATGTCTCACTGTTTCCATCAAATTTTGGAACAGGAGAGTTGGAATAATGTACATGGACGTGATTTGGGGCAGTAGGAGGAGGAGGGTTTGTATTAACATTTTGAAAAGGTTGGGCATTAGTATTCAAGGGGGTTTCACCTGAACCAGAACCATCTCTACCTTCAGTAGTGTTCATCTTAGCAGATCTAGGCAAGTTTATTAGCCTTCTACTTTGATACCACTTGTAAGTCCCAACTCAATAGATGGTACTACTGAAGACACCTCAATGTCGATGGTGGAGTTACTTTGCAATATATGCACTGAACTGGAGACGACCAGTTGCAGTGTGTATATACCAAGTTCTAGATAGATTACTTATTTAAAAGACAATAAGTAAAGAACAATGCAATAATACAAAATACTTGTAAAATAAATTGATGAGACAATATGTAATTTTCAAGTGTAATTTATTTATTGATGTTAAATAAATTACAAGGTTGTTGCGGAACCAAGATAAGACAAGAATGTAAATATCCTAACAACCTATGAACTACAATTGATCTACACTCAGAATTTCTCTAAACAATCGAAACACTTAAAGTTGTGAAATGTTCCTTTTTACGATTGAGAGAATATTGCACAAGTTCACCAAGAATATTGCAGGTATGCAAAGTGTGAAGTATTCAACTTAAATTCTTGGTTGTGCAATGACTTGTATTTATAGGCAAAGTTAACATTGGGATGTTAACTTTGGCAGTACAAATGTGGTTGAGAGCATTTAAGGAATAGCATTTAATTCCTTAAAATGCAGTGTAAAGTTGCAGGATAAAGCAACTTTATTCAACCAGCTTTATGTACCTTTTAGTAATTAAATAATAAGATAAGTCTTATTATCCGGGTAAAAGGACATAAAGCACAAAAGTCAATTCCTCGTAATCAGTGTAAAGCTTTGTAAGAGCTTTCCACTGATGGTCTCCAGTTTGTAAATGACTAGAATGTCAACTGGGCTTCGCTGCCATTGTCATTCTCTATCTTCCATTTGTTGTCTTCGACTTCAACTGGAATGATTCTTCACCTGGTCAGTTCTCAACTGGAGGAAGTCTTCAGTTGCGTTGACTGTACGGTGCAACTGGACTTCAATATATTTCTCGACAAATCATCTGGGTCTCCAGTTTCACTGGGTCTCCAGATGCAACTAGAGACTGGCCAGTTTACCAGGTGAACTGGTCCTAACAATACGGTATATCATCAAGCCCCCCAGTCTGATGGGAGAGTCTATCTGTAGAGTATCGCATTAGATTTCAAAAATAATCTAATAAGAATAAATAAATAAATAAGAGCATACATGCGTGACTGAAGCTCGTAAGAGATATGGTTTTGGGTGCTCTGTATCTTCTCCGGAACTCTTTTTAAGGGTAAAATTGCCATTTTACCATGTCGCGTATATATCCCATCAAGAGTTTAATTCGTGCGCGCTTATCTCGGGGAGAAAACCAATCGACGGTTTGGGTCGGTTATGCGCCGGTTTCTCAAACCATCCATTTTGTCTCCTATTTGACGGCTCCGAAGATTTTCTTTTCCACTTCTTTTGCATTTGCTCTCCCTTCCCAACTCTATTTTCTTCATTATCAGAATCATTCGTTCCTCTCGTTCAGTCTTTTTCATACTTATGGATCGTAATCATTTTCGCATCATTAGTACCACGTATTCGGAGATGACGGAGGACGATGTCGCGTGGTTTTGTCAGTGCTTCTGCCGCCCTAACGATCCTGAGATTAGGGTTTCGGGCCAATCAGAATCGATTCTTGATGCGCCTCCTGGGTTTATAGGTATGTACACCGCTCCTTTTTCTGATGGTAATCTTAGGTTTCCTTTGTCTCCTTGGTTATTAGGGTTACTCGATTACCACGACTTGTATTTATCTGTGGTGCACCCCCTAGCTATTACCATGATAATGTCGTTTATAGTTATTTGTCGTGCATATGAGATAGAGCCCAGGATAAGTGTTTTTCGATATTTTTTCAAGTTTGGTGTTCGTGATGGTTGGGTTATAGTGGAGGAGAGGCCTGGTAGGTTATTTTTTGATGTAGGCGATTCTGATATGTTGAACTGGAGGCCTGGGTTTTTGTTTTTCAGTCAAGAATATATTCATCCGATGTTTAGGGGTTTGTTGGATACAAGTAGGTTGGTGTCGGGGATGTTGTTTGAGGATAATGTGCATGACTGGGTTACTGTTGATAATGTGTTGGTCTGTCAGGTGCATAGGTCTCCATTTGAGTTGATCGCTTATCCCTCTGTGATCCTGTATCTTTGTGGAATCACCATGTCATGGGAGGGTTCTCCTGATCAACCGGTTTTGATATGGTGTTGTGAAGGTACCATTCTTTGTTATTTCGTCTTTTGACTGTTGATTGCACTTTTTCCTGACGTCTTCATATTGTGTTTGCAGAGTTAACACTCAGAGAGGCTGTTACCATGAACCCTCGGGGGATGGTCGTTGGTAGAAGGCCCCTGTCTCCTTCTAATGATTGGGAGGGTCCCCTTTTTGCTGGTGTTTCTGTTCCTGAGCCACCTCCGAAGAGGCAGAGGGTGATGGGTGTCCCTTCTGGTGAGACGGACCGAATGGCTGTAGGTCCTTCTATCATTGTGCTTGATTCTTCTCCGATAAGGGATGAAGTTGCTACTATTACTGCTGCTCCAGTTTCTAATGCTGATCGAGGTACGTATTTGTTTCTGACTTTGTTTATTAGTGTCCGCATAAATCTGATTTGTATGTCTTTTCTTCATTTAGCTGGGACTTCTGATCCCGGATGTAGGCCTGGGAAAGAGCCAGTTGATGAAACTTGAGCTACTACAAATGGTGAGTGATTTGTAAGTCGTGTGGATATTTCAGTCATTGTCTCCTTTTCATGTTATTGATTGGAACTCTTTGTAATTTATAGGGATTCTTCTTCAGAGTGAGTTGTCTGATCCACAGCTTTGCCGAATGAGTCTAGATATGATGGTTCTTGATCATCTTAGGACCATACTGGATGCCATGCCTGATCAAAGGCTTGCTGATATAACTAACCAGGCTCTGTTTGACGCTGGTATGATTGGTTCATCTATCAGTGCTAGAGTGCACCATCTGGAGGAGGATTTGCAGAGTCACAGGGCAGAGTTGTCTTCTCTGAGGGCTGCTTCCGTCTGCCGGTGGTGATTCTTCTTTGGTTGATTCTTTGCGGAGGGAGCTTGCTGATTCTCAGGAGGCTTTGTCCCTTGCTACGCAAAGTTTGGATGCTGCCCATCGGGCCTGCTGCAGTGATCAGCAGGTTGGAGATGGAGTTGGAGAATTCAAGAAACTCCATGCGCCAGGTTATATCTGGTGTTATTCCTCATGTCTTCCACATGTTGATGGCGAGTCCTGAGTTTGATCAGAGCCTTGATCAGCTGATTGAGGCCAACCGGGTCGATTTGAGAGCTTTATTGCTTTTCCGTCTGGAGAGGCGTGGGCAGGTTGTGTTGATGGGGAATAGGGAGAGGCTTCTTGGCACTGAGGAGAGGATCGTTGCTGCTGAAGAGGCCTTAAGGAATATGTCTTTTCCTTATATCCAGCAGGTTTCTTCGAATCCCGATGCTTCGGTGGCTGATCTTTATAATATTAGGCCTCAGGGAATGTAAACTGTTGATCCTCTGTACTCTGTAGATATTTTTTGATGCATGACTTGCTCTTGTATATTCTTTTTTTTGTTTACTATTTGCTTATTGTCGTTGTTTCTCCCATCGTTGCTTTACTATACTCCAGAGCTTATCATTCCGCATTCTTCCATAGAGGGGTAATATTTTTGTTATGCTTATACACTCTTAAAAGGGTGTCTTATGCATTTATGCTTTTGCACTTCAATCATAAGGAAGGAGTGACTTATGCATTTTATACATGGGTTATAACCTCAAGATTGTGTTTGAAAAGTCTTATGGGCGTCCCCTTGACAATTCAAAATTGAAAAAAAATTATGCGCATTTATGAAATTATTATGATCGTTTTATATAATTTTGTGGGAGCTTATAAGTACATGGCAGGAGGAAGTTACAATATTTGTATTGTTCCTAGCTGCTACTTTTGTGCTGCCCTGTTTGCTCCGTTAATTTGGCTTATCCCGGGGGCAAATTGTGCTCCAACCGGTCTTAATGCCTGTCGGAGTCTTTGGTGATTGAATTTCTGCATCCTCTGCTGGTCCGGAGTTGTCTGGCCTTTCTTCTTCGAAGGATCCTTCATTCGTAATTGCCAGCTGTCCTCTAGGTCCTTTTTGAATTTTTCTCCTGTTGCGTTTGTACCACGGTACGGAGCTCTCTTCTTTTGTGTCTTCAGTAAATGAAGAGAGTATTGTTTGCATCCCCCCGTGAGATTTGTACTGTACACAACCATGTATCGTTGATGCTATCATGTGGAATTTCCTCATTCCTTCTCTGCCTAGGAGCATGTCATAAGGCGAGTTTGTCTTTATCATGACTGCCAAAATTCTTGCGGTTCTTCGCCAGGGGAATCCTCCGATAGTGGCGTCCAGCCATATTTCTCCCAATGGGCGGATGCGTTCACTGACGAATCCTACCACTTCCGTATCCAGTGGTGTGATCGTTTCTCGCAGTTTTTTAGGCAATCGGAGGAAACTTTTCTCATAGATTATTGATGATATACCCTATACGGAGCTCTACCTCCGTATCCAGAGAAGGTACCTCCGGGAAAGAATAAAACACCCATACGAAGCACTGCCTCCGTAAAGAGAAATAATCCCGGAGCATCTGGGTTAAATCACCTAGCTCCGGAGGAAAATACACATCATATTCTCTATAAGAGAAAGTATATATCTAAGTCCGGTTATTCCGGACACGACTTAGTTAGAGATTATCACAAGATAAAAGATATCCTCAAAAGAGTAAAAGATTTACCCTAACTCCTTTTCCTCCTCTCCAAGTCTCCTAACCCCTATATATAGGGACGGATCTACATCCAAGAGAATTCATTCACCTCTTGAGAAAAACCCAAAAACCTTTAAGGCGTAAAGCGGCCACCTTGCCCTTTGACCGAAAGGGAATCGCCTACCAAACACCCCAAACATCCTCAGACCCCTAGGTTGGAGCCATTGAACGATTCTCGGATCAAACAAAATTGGCGCCATCCGTGGGACAGCAAAAATAATAACCGAGCCCACCCTTGATCGAAAAAAGTTAAATGGCCGACCTCAACCCTGGAACAAGGGAGACTTGGGATGGCGGCTATGGATTACCTCGGAGTCTCCCTGAAAAAGGGACAAAAAGAAAAGGTGTAGAAGACAACTGTAACATCCCAAACTTTTATTAACGTTTGACTAGAGTCGTTAAGTCAATAATATGTGTCCGTTAAGTCTATTGCTAGATTTAATGCTTATATGTGATTTATGTGTTATATATGTGAGACTTGAAAGTCTTAATGCATGATATGAAAATATGTTTATGAAGTAGTTATATGCCTATTAGGAGCGATTAACGAAGTATTTAGGTAGTATATGGTCCTTAGAGGAGTTTTTGACTAGTAATGAGCTATATGGAAGCCTAGGGACCAAATTTTACATATGGTGAAACTCAAAAACGGGTTTAGGGTCACATGAGGAGTCATTTGAGTGTCATTAGCAGATTTGTTAACTTCCTCTCAAGCCCTAACCACCCCCTTTTATCCCTAATCAATTCTTGAGCAAAAAGGCTATCAAAAGTGCGTTTCGGAAGTGTTTAATCTAGCCTTTCTCGTTCCCATTGTGAGTGCAGGTATAGAAGGTATAATTTTATTGATTTCTGATCCTTTTCATTATAAGAGTCATTAGGAATTATAATTGGGCATTAGGGAATCAATTAATATGTAATTAGTGATGGTTTTGATGAAATAAAGCATGTACGATTTTCCTAAAGGTTGAGATGCTTTGTTAAGGCCTTAATATGAAGGATTTTGATGTTTTGAAACTGAGTTTTCGACCTGGAGAGGGTTGGGTTCGAATAGAAGGCATAATCGATTTTTGAAAGTGCAGATTCGATAGGCATTGCGGCGCAACGAAATTACAGAAAGTTAAGTTGCGGCGCAACTATCTTCATTGCGGCGCAACGAATTGCTCGAGCTGCGGCGCAACTCACCTGTTTTCAGCAAATATTATAGTTTTGAACCGTAACCTCGTTTTGACACATAGCTTACTCCTGAAACCTAGAGTGTGTCCCTAGATGTGTAATTCCAGTATATGGTCTAATTTATGAATGTATTAATGGCCGTTTACTAATCATAGGTAGACGAGAGTTGTTGCTTTGTTCGGTAACTTAGCTATCCTTTATTGCGTGCTACTTTGAGGTAAGATACACTACTTTGACACGCTGAGGGATTCAACAAAAGCATGGTTTTTAGAATATAACTTCTCTAATCTTATCTTGTATACTTAAGGGTAATCGGGTTATATGGGATATGTATTTGACTTATGAGACCTGAAATGCATTCCCCTTTATATGCAATGCAAAGTTATGTTATGAAATGATATGCAATGTAATGAAATGTGATGCAAGTATATGTTGATTATGATGTGCATGTATGTGTGGCTTGGTCATCTAGTTCACTAAACTTTATAGGTTGCCATGTCACGTGCACGTTTAAGGGCCCAAACGTAAAAGATGATTATATGTTATGTTTAGGTAACTTTGTCACCTAAACTATATGTGATGAAATCGAGCTCGTATATATGATGAAGTGTTAAGCTTAACCCGTATTCACCTTAGCCGGGTGGGTGCGTATATGTTGTTGCTTAGGTGGCTCCTTGCAACGTAATTACGTGGTTAGAGTATCTCCGGGTGGAGTGATTACCCACCAATGTCTTGAACATACGGACTACTCCTGGAGTGGCTTGCCATTCCTTAACGACACTTAATGGACCGCCGTATGGCTCATCCATCTAGTCGGGTGTGAGGTTCCCGTTAGGTCTTATGACCGCCTTCACACAAACTTACACCTTATATGATATGCGTGACTTAGGTCACACCTAATGTGATGATATGTGATGATGAAATGATGATTAGGCACATTTAGGATGGTTAATCCTACCATGAAAGATGTTGATGCTATGATATGTATGTGATGATATGCGAAATGTGTCTTAAATATGAAAAGCTGCTTTACCAAGATTTAATTGGACAAACGTTTTATTAACTTAGTGTTATCTTACTTAGCTAATTCGTTAGCTAACACTTGTTTCTTGAAATGTGTTGTTCCCTCAGGTTTAGCAAGCTAGAAGTGTGTTGATGGATAATGAGCGAGGCATGGGCAGAATACTTGAAGATGCTATTAGTTACCCATAGTTGCTGCTCCTTTTAGACATTTGATTTCGTTATGACTATTATGTTTTGATATGACTTGTATACGGTTGTTTTATGTTGGGCAACCGTAGGATTTCCATTTATACTATTTTGATGATGTGACGAGTAACACCTCCTATTTTATGAACAAACCAAACTGGATTTTATGGTTTGGACTTTTAAAACGTTATTCCGCATTCTTTAACACCGTTAGGTGAAAAGTTTTTGGAAATCCGTATTTTTAAATGTTGGGTGTTCCAACAACACTATGGCGGAAGATATAATCTTCGACTCCAAAGAAGCTAGCACGTTCTCAGAAGACCCGCTGGTAATACAAATCACCCTCTGCAACATCCTGGTTCATAGGGTGTATATCGATGGGGGTAGCGAATGCGACGTTCTTTATGAACACTGCTTTCTGCAATTCCCCGATCAGATAAGAAGCTTGATGACCTCTGCTAAGACACCATTAATAGGGTTCGCAGGGGAGCGGATCTGGCCAATAGGGGAAATAAACCTAGCTGTCGAAATCGGACAACCACCCACTGTTAGAACAGAGGATCTCGATTTCGTTATAGTAAGGTCACCCTCCCCCTACAATATGCTATTAGGCAGACCCGCCATGAGAAAGCTGGGTATTTTCGTGTAACAATGCATTTTGACTTTTGACTATGGGTACGTTTTCTAAGTTTTTGATTACAAGGGATACCATCAAATACAGATGGCCAAAGGCGATGAAGGAAAGACATCGTTTTATACTAGTAGGGGGATATATTGCTATACAAAGATGTCGTTTGGCCTGAAGAATGCAGGGGCTACATATCAGCGACTGGTCGACAAGGCCTTCCAACATCAGTTAGGGAGGAACTTGGAAGCCTACGTTGATGACATGGTCATCAAAAGTAAAAGCGAAGATGAACTATTGTCAGATATACAGGAAACCTTCAACACGTTACGAAGTATTAACATGAAGTTGAACCCAAAAAAGTGCTCATTCGGAGTAGAAGAAGGAAAATTCCTGGGATATTACATCACAAAGAAGGGAATACAAGCAAACCCGTCCAAAGTGAACAAACTTTCGCAAATGCTCCCACCAACCTCCATAAAGGAAGTACAGAGCCTGAATGGGAAGTTGGCAGCGCTGAGCAGATTTTTGTCTAAAGGAGCAGAAAAGCAGCTTCCGTTTTTCAAAACACTTAAGGGGTGTATTGATAAGAAGACCTTTAAATGGACCGTCGAAGCTAACGAAGCTTTTGAACAAATGAAGAAATATATTGCGGAGCTACCAACCCTGACATCACCTATAGCAGGAGAAACACTATACATATATATAGCGTCATCCGCGGAATGCGTGAGCTCCGTGCTATTAGCAGAAAGGGATAGGAAGCAAATACCGATCTACTTCGTTAGCAGGATACTACAGGGAGCAGAAGCACGATACCCGGAGCTTGAAAAGTTAGTCCTGGCATTAGTTCATACCGCCAGAAGACTGCGTAGATATTTTCAAGCCCACAACATAGTTGTCCTAACGGACAAACCGATCAAACAGGTGTTACTCAAACCAAAGAAATGCGGATGAATGGCCAAGTGGGCCATCGAGCTTGGAGAACACGACATCGAGTTCAGAACATGAAGTTCAGTAAAAGGACAGGTGCTAGGGACTTCATCGCAGAAACACAACGCAACAAAGAGACCGGAACTACAAGCCACTCAAGCACACTGACCATAACTGAGGATCAAGACCATGAGAAATGGCAGCTATACACAGACGGGGCCTCAAGCAAAAGTGGCTCCGGAAGCCGGACTGATGCTGATAGGACCTGATAAGAAAGAATATACATATGCTCTGAGGTTCGAATTCGAAACAACAAATAACGAAGCAGAATATGAAGCACTACTAGCAGGGCTCCGAATAGCAAAGGAAATGAAGGTCCGCAACATCCGTGTGTATGTAGATTCCCAGCTAGTGGCGAAACAAGTTCAAGGAGAATTCGAAGCAAAGCAGCCAACAATTAAGCAATATCTGGAAAAAGTCCACGAACTTATAAACTGCTTCTGGACATTCGAAATAGAGCACATACGGAGAAATCAGAACCAGAAAGCAGACGCATTGAGTAAACTAGCATCCCTCACTTTCTCCCACCTAGCAAAAGACGTCTTAATCGAGGTACTCAAAAATAGGTCAATAAGTGAAAAAGAAGTGCTAATTACAATCACGGAAGATCCCTAACAACTGGATGAGACCTATAAGAGAGTACCTGATAAGCGGGCTTCTACCGGAAGACAAAAATGAAGCCAGAAAAATACGAATTAAGGCGCCACAATTCAAGATTATGGATGGGATACTATACAAAAAGGCCTTCCTGACACCGTGGCTAAGATGTGAAGGGCCGAACGAGGCCCACATGATCATTACAGAGATGCATGAAGGAATCTGCGGACATCATGCCGGCCCAAAATCAGTAGTAGCAAAAATATTACGACTTGGCTACTATTGGCCAACAATGCATCAAGACGCGTCAGCAACACTGCAGGTGTGTGTAAATTGCCAACTCCACGCAAATGTCAGCAGAATGCCAAAACAGGACATGACATCTGTCATCTCAGCATGGCCATTTGCGCAATGGGGAATCGACATAGTCGGACCACTCCCATTAGCAGCATCAGGACATAAATTTTTGGTCGTTGCAATAGACTACTTCACCAAATGTGTAGAAGCAAAACCATTGACAGAAATAACTGGGAAGAACATAGAAAAATTTGTCTTCGAGCACATAGTATGTCGGTTCGGAGTACCGCATATTATCATCTCCGATAATGGGAAGCAATTTTCGGAGGGCACTTTCCCAGATTTCTGCAATTGGCTAAAAATTCAGCAAAACTTCACATCCGTGTACCACCCACAGGGTAACGGAATGGTCGAAGTCACAAACAGAGATCTTGTTAAAGGCATAGAAAAACGGTTGGGCCCCACCCGAAAAGGATGGGTAGATGAAATCCCACTAGTCCTATGGGGGCTCAGGACTACACCAAAAAGAGGAACGAAGGAGACTCCCTTCAGCTTGGTATATGGATCCGAAGCAGTCCTGCCAGCGGAGCTCCAAGTTTCAACATGCAGGGTATCAAACCTAGAAGCAGAAAACAATGAAGAGAACCTTCGTCTAAATCTGGACATTCTGGATGAACGAAGGGAAATAGCAGCAATAAGAGCAGCATCCTACAGACAAAAAGTAGAAAACTATGAGCCCTTAAGTTCGATGGTTAACCAGGAAAGTGTAAATACAACAAGTCTAATAATCACTAGAATGGACTAGTATTACTTGTAAATAAATGCAAAGAATATATAAACAAAGTAATACAAGACTTAAAGCAATAAACAAGTAAAGTGGAACATTATGTATTTTTCAATGGTGTATTTTATTTATGATGTTAAATAAAATACAAGGTTGTGCGGAATCAAGTTAATACAAATAAGTATGTATCCTAACAACCTATGAGTTACAAATGATCTATATTTGTCAAATAACTCTTTTGGATCGAGATACTTAAAGTTGTGAAGTATCCCTGTTTTAAGATCGAGAGTATTTGGACAAATTCACTTTCATGCAAAGTGTATGCTTAAAAAGTAAATTCTCAAGGAAATGACTTTGTATTTATAGGCAACAAAATTCACCAGTGAATTTTGTGCCGTACAAATATGGTTGCATACATTTAATGATCCGATAAGAACATTAAATGTATTGGATAAGGAATAAGGATAAAGTCACATCAATATGACTTTGTATCCTTTTATCCAACCACCTTTACACACGTATACTTTGGTAAAGAACAAGTGGATTGTTCTTTAGAAAGTGTGTAAAGGCATAAGTCAATCTTCGATATCAGTGTTCAGACTTGTAGGGTCTAGAACACTGACAATCCTCCAGTGTACAGATCTGGTAAGACTTTCCAGTGGACTCCGCCATTTGTCAGTCTTCTTTTCTTCAGACTTCAGTCTTTGACTTCAGTCAGAATGTCTTCAGTAGAGTTGATCTGGACTGGGGGTGAAGTCCAGTGAGCTCATCTGGAGAATACTCCAGATTTTCTATACAAGTATTTTGCTCACTGGTCTTCCATTATTTCTGGACAAATCTTCAGAGGGACTCCAGATTCCAAGTCTGGAGTAGGTCCAGTAGAACACGTTTCTGGTCAGATCTTCAGTGAGGCTCCAGTAGTCGAGTCTGGAGCGAGTCCAGTAAATCTGGACTAAATATGGACGTAACAAATTCTTTCTGATCTTTTTCTGGAGACTTACCAGTTCATCCTTTCTTTGTCTGATGAGTTCTGGTACACTCACGCCATAAATAATTAGAATCATACACTTGTTCTTCTTCAGCGTAGAAAGAGCGTACATGAACATCATCTAATGCATTTAGGCATTGATGAACTCTGGGATCATCCTTCATCTTTTTATACACTTCAACATTTATGCCTAACTTTCCAGCATTGTAAGAGTCCAGAGTCCCCATTGTTGCCATCTCCCTTTGATGGGCCAGCAGTTCATCTTTTTGATTTCTTTTGAAAATCTCTATCATTATGCATTCTTGTTCAAGCTTCTTGGATGTTTCATCATCAGCATCTTCAATTTGCTCTTCCTCTTCACCAGATACCATTTTTGTTTTCCCTTAACTGACTTCAGAGTTGATGGAATATCTGGGAAGGACTCAAACTGGGGCTCACTGGCTTCAGTACCAGTAGCTTCTTCAGTTAGCCCGGCTTCAGTGCCATATGCTCTTTGTGCTACAGTGCCATATGCTCTTTTTGACAATTGCTTCAGTGTTTGGTCACCAGACGACTTTTCCCCCTTGGAATGATCACCAGACCTTGACTTGAGATCATTCCATAATTCTTCAAGCATAAGTCTGTCCAGTGCACCAAATGTTGTACCTGCTACTGGAGTTGTTTCAGACACAACTTTCTTAAGTGCCTGCACTTCCTTCTGAACATTTTCAACAGCTTTAGGAAAGTGTTTTGGCAACTTCTCATCCAGTAAGTTGTCTACTTGGGGTAACACCCCATCATAAATGCTACGAAGAACAGTCCCAGAAACTTCTTCACATAATTCTTTCAACATATTGTTTCTGAACTTCCTTGTACATTCATCACTTATAGTACTAACAACTGCACCCTGGTCTAGTGTGGGTCTACTCTCCAGAGAACTGACCCTAAAACCAAATTCTGAACATCTTCTTTCAGACCTGCCAGTTCGCCAGTGACTGCAGTCTGAACAGAATTAACCAACCTTGTCTCTAGACCCTGGACTGCCACTTTGAAAGTTTCAGTGTTTTTGTTTGTGGCCAGTACCAGTTCATCAAGCTTCTCATAAACCAGCTTCTCATTCCCAGCAAAGACATTCATCTCAGATGCCAGATTATTTGATAATAATGATTTGAAGTCAGAAATAACCTGAGATGAAGTCTGGAGTGATCTCTCCAGGTCCGCCACCTTACTTAAAAGGCCTTGGACCTCGGCAGAAGATGAAGTGGAGAGACCACTGGGAGGTTCAAGAGTTGAGGGTAATCTGGTCATTAGAGGAACTTGTGCCCAGTCCTCTTCAGTTGCAGCTTCAGATGTTGCAACTGGTGACTCCGGCGCACGAGGTGGAAGTTGAGATTGTGAAGGTTGAGTGGTTGTTGGAGTGAAGTATTGAGTGTGTTCTGGAATTGAAGGTGGTGGTGGTGGTGGCATGTTTGATTGTGGTGGTGGCATTTCTGGTGGAGGTGTTGGCATTTCTGGTAGATTTTCTTCTTCTTGTACATCTTCACCCAAGAAAATTCAAGTTTGCATCAAAACCTTCAGACATTGGGGAGTCAACATCATCCCATTCTGGAGCAATCCCAACTGTCTGTTCACCAGACTGTTCACCAGTCTCTACATTCACTTGTTCACCAGCCTCTACATTCAAGTCCAGTGGAGCCTCTTGCTCACCAGAAGCATGTTCATCAGTCTGAACATCTTCAACTTCCTCAACAACCTACTCAACAACCTCTTGTTCATAAATTGGCGATCCATCTAGATTCATAACATCACCAGGATGTCTTTCAGGATTTACCTGAAGTCCTGCTCTCATCAGACGCCTGTTTGTTCTAGGTCGTCTGGAAGGTTCAACAACTTCTGTACCTTGACCTTCTGGAGAAACTTGTCTAATGGGCTGTACAGCCTCAATGATCTGTACATCATCACCAGATGGTCCTTCAACAGCTTGACCTCTATCTGGACCCATTTCAGCTTCTTCCCTTTGGAAGGAAAGCATGGACTGGGGAATATCTACCTCATCCAGTGGAGACCTGAGATTGACCAAATCTCTCATATACTCACTCACAGAAAAATGAGTAGTGTCCATATCATACTGGTCTCCAAGAGCATTTTTAAACATTAGGGAAAGGAAACAAATATAAGGAACGAACGGTTTTCTTCCTTTCACCCTAAGTCGCTCAACCAAGTCATCAAAAAGAATCTGGGAAAAGTCCACCCTAAGCCCAAACCACAAGCAGTAGGTAATCTGGAGGTGGGTTTGATTGATCTGGTCTAACCCTCCAGAACTGCCTCCCAGACACTTAACAATATGTGTGAAGAAATATCTCCATGAGTCTGACAGCTTGCTCATGTAGATAGTCCCCTTTCTGGATAGCTGCCCATGCTCATCCAATATATCTGTATGCCCCATTAGTCTGCATACTTCCCTTATATTTATACCAGTGGAAAGCTCAATAGGCAACTCATTCTGTTCGAAATAGTTTAACTGTAGAACAGACCTGAGTAGACTTGCAGTGAAACCAAGGGATCTAGTACCTCCCTTGAGAGTATAATTGATCGATGAAGTTTCATCGTCATATTGAGCAGAGTACCAGAATTCACATAGGTACTCGTGGTACATCCTTCCTGGATTAAGTGTTAACGCACCATATAATGGGCAAGAGAGAAAGAATGA
>CM067169.1:99511689-99553509 GCA_034093135.1 Erigeron breviscapus
ACGAAAGGCACGACGGTTTATGGTACACATTTTGATGTTTAGCCCACTCGATTCTCTCACGTCCTTCATCACGATTACCACGCCTCCACGACTACCTTACTTCTTTGATTTCTTTATCATCTCTACCGCCTCTACTTCTTTGATCTCCTTGATCAACCGGATCCTCTTACTCGTCTTGGCGCCTATAATTCATGTTAGCTCTCTCTGATCTAACCATCTTTCCCTTAACACACATGTTGAATTACCGAGTAAATCTTCACAATTCACACACGAACCTTCGCAATCAACCGTCATAAAACGAACAATCCAAAATTAGACTATCCTAAGCCATTACAAGAACATGTATCTCTACGGGGATATTATCATGGCAATAAGCTATGTCATCATCACGTTATTCACATTCCAACTAATTTCACAATTTCAATTCATCCTTAACCGAATTTTTCAGATCAACATTCAAGTTCAAATATAACAAGGCAAAGCGTCATCGTTTCATTCAATTCTAGATCAGTTTCACAATCAATAACACAATCACGAGCAATTTAACACAATATAAAGAGGTCAAGTCATAACAAGGCGGGTAAAGCATAGTCCGAATCTTAACTTCAACATTCAATACATTAAAGGTGTATGTATACAGGGTGTACCAGCGGCTAACCCTCCACACTGTTAATATATTGAATGGATATCAGGACTCGGTTCCGTTATGCCCTCTAAGTATTGGTCGGGTATGTATACAGGGTGTACCAGCGGCTAACCCTCCACCTAACCAACACTCATTAAACATACCGGGTATTACCTACTATACTTTATCCACAATGCGCAATCCACGAGATCATTAACTTTATATGACATAGGGTAACCATAGATTTGTTGAGCAGGCGCCTCTAGGGTTACCGAGTGTCATACTCCGTTAATGCCATCATTTCACTAGGGTTAAACAATAAAAATCATAAGAATATACGTCAACGTTCATTCGGCAAGTCACGGTGTATCCCGACACTAACACATACGTCCATCAAGCCATCACATAACAATCAAGTCAACAATCATGGAAAACCTACGAACTCCGTTTAATCAAGTTTTATGCGGCATACAAATTCACGTTGCACACAAAGTTTCCTATCATGCATGCTAATATGAAATGTGGGTGCAATGGCTATAGGCTAGGTCGATCCACCTAATTCTCTACAACCACGGCTCTGATACCATTCTGTAACACCCAACAAGGCGGAATCATGAGGGTTACACCAATAGCACAACACGACAAGAAAATTATGTAGAGTAGAACTAAATGCATAAATAGGATTCAATTAATCCATTTGAACCATTCAAGTATGCAGGTACTGGAACACACATAGCATAACCTTTAATCAGAAAATATGAATCACGGATACAAGGAAAAGTCCAAGTCCAATCATAGCATGCAAAGAAACATCCAATAATGTATATACACCTCTCTCTCTCTCTCTCTCTCTCTCTCTCTCTCTCTCTCTCTCTCTCTCTCTTCTCTCTATCTCTTTCTTCTTTCTCTTTCACCTCCGGCCACAACCACCACCCTTCAGCCACCATTACCACCGTCACCTATAACCTAATCACCTATATATATATATATATATATATATATACTCACACACAGACTAGCACACACAAACTCCATCTCTTTCTCTGACTCTCTCTCCCTCCCTCCCTCTCGTTCTTTCTCTCTCTCAATTGTTGCAATAGTTCCGAACATTATTGGGATTCGTGAAGGGGTTTTGAGGGTTGAAAGATCTGGATGGTGGCAGCGGTTTTGATTTTGAAGATTCCGGCAACAAGCGACCTCTCTTTTCTATCAGTTTGAGTTTGAAGATTTGTGGGTTTTATTGAGAAATCAAATTTGTGTGTAAATGGCTAGATTAATAGATGGATATTTTTGTTAGTGGAATTACAAAGGTGGTTACACTACATAGCTAGTCGAGTAGTTCACTACATTACATAACCTTTTGGTCATAGTTGGTTACACTCCGGTGCCATTATCCCTAACTTTATTTTTGGCTTAACCGGATGGAAACTTGAAGTAGCCGGTAACTTACATGACATAACCCAAAAAACAAAGGTGGTTACACTACATAGCTAGTCGAGTAGTTGGTTACATTACATAACCTTTTGGTCATAGTTGGTTACACTCCGGTGTCATTATCCCAAGATTAAATCGTCACCCTACAAAACATATACCTAAAATCTCATACAACCCAACTCAGTTTTTCTGAATTAAAAACTAATTACATAATCTTTTGTTCCTAAATCTTGTTATTTAGATTTACACTTAAAAGTGCCATTAACCTCTCGTGTATTTGATATGAGACTAAGATTCGTTTCTTTGTTACTTAATAAACTTAATACATTCAGTCAAATTTTATGTTTCTTTTTTGACTTAATAAACAAATATAAATGTTAACTACCTATTTTTTACTTAATACATACAGACATTATTTATACATTCAGCCACTTAATACACTTAACACTTAATCACCAAAAAAGAAACAGGCAATTTAGTAAAAAATTATGAATAAAGTTAATTATCGATATTAGTTAATTATAATTGTATTAGCAAAATATCTAATAATGATTTAATTTTACGACATTTCTTTCCTTACATTTAACTTAATAAATGTATTAACAAAAATCTTAAAAGTTATAAATAAATTATTAAAGCTAGTCTTCGAAAAAGAACAAATCCATTTTCTTTTGGTCTGGGCTAAGGAAAATGAAAGAACAAAAATTTTGTTTTTCTTTTTTTTTGAAGCCGACGGCAAAACCAAAATAAAATATCTATCAATAAACTAAAACAGGATTGTAGCATTCTTTTATCGACACATGACACTATATTAAAGCGACAAGTGTCCTTTTAATAATATTCACTAAAATACCTATTTAATAATTCCTTATTTAAATACATTTAACCGTTTTTAAACTAGGACATTTATAAATTATTAAATTTTTATATTACTTTGTATTAAAATAGGATATCCGTAGTATAGATAGGATGCATCAATCTATTAGTTTCTTAATTAGTTTCCTAATGTTGGTAAAACTTCTATAAACATTTAAACTACAAAATCGATATCTGCCAAATAATAGTTATCATAATAATCCACATTAGTATCTACCAATAAACTAAAACAGGATTGTAGCATTCTTTTATCGACACATGACACTATATTAAAGCGACAAGTGTCCTTTTAATAATATTCACTAAAATACCTATTTAATAATTCCTTATTTAAATACATTTAACCGTTTTTAAACTAGGACATTTATAAATTATTAAATTTTTATATTACTTTGTATTAAAATAGGATATCCGTAGTATAGATAGGATGCATCAATCTATTAGTTTCTTAATTAGTTTCCTAATGTTGGTAAAACTTCTATAAACATTTAAACTACAAAATCGATATCTGCCAAATAATAGTTATCATAATAATCCACATTAGTATCTACCAATAAACTAAAACAGGATTGAAATGTTTTTGAAATGACACGTGGCGTAATCCTTGATCGACACGTGTTCTTTTAATTTATTTATTTTATTAAATTAACTTTTTTAATTGTATATAAATTCAATTTTTTATTAGACTTAGAATTCAACTCTAACTCTTGGTTTATACATACAAAACACATTGTAACCTTATTTGATTGATCGTTTTCTCATTAATAATTTTTTTTTCTTTCTCAATTATTCAACTCTTATTACTTATAGTACTTATAATAAGTTATTAACATGAAGATTTAAAAAATTGAGTTTACAATCCGAAATCACAAGGCTATTTGTCGTCATCTCACTATGCTTACAAGTTCCGATTTTGATGTGATTGTAAAAGTTTAAGGTAAATCCAAAACTCTAACTAAACATATATTATATTTATCATTATTGTTTATTATAATTTAGCTTCGATCATCGGTTTACTTTAACCACAATTTATTTCATACTCACGAATCATGTATGTGGCATATTCGAATTTCTTTATGATACAATCTATATAGCTACCGTACATCGTACGGGTATTAGAACTAGTTAAGTTAATATATAAGGTGTAGTCATATAAATTATAAGGACTAATATTGTGTTTCCTCAATATTAAATTTGGTAAGGATGTCATTATTTTGATGTAAGGGTTGTAATTAAAAGTTTGAACTAATTTAACGGTCCTTATTTTTTATTTTACGACATTTTTTTCCTTAAATTTAACTTTATAAATGTATTAACAAAAATCTTAAAAGTTATAAATAAATTATTAAAGCTAGTCTTCGAAAAAGAACAAATCCATTTTCTTTTGGTAATGGGCTAAGGAGAATCAAAGAACAAAAACTTCGTTTTTCTTTTTGTGAAGCCGACGGCAAAACCAAAATAAAATATTAAGTTAATATATAAGGTGTAGTCATATAAATTATAAGGACTAATATTGTGTTTCCTCAATATTAAATTTGGTAAGGATGTCATTATTTTGATGTAAGGGTTGTAATTAAAAGTTTGAACTCATTTAACGGTCCTTATTTTTTCATAAAAGAAATTAAGACCTTGTTATATATATATAATATAATTATATATATATATATATATATATATATATATACTAGATTATTGTCCCGCGTAATACGCGAGAAAATATATAATTAATGAGAAGTTAGCGTTTTATAATATCATATATTGACAAATATAAAAAAGTTATGTTTAAAAATTATGATCATAAATACAAATTGTCTCATGACGTTTCTAAAACTTAGACCATATAATAACGTTATAAGTCTATTCTTTATAACTATATAAAAATTAAATTTTAGAGCAATTAGGAGTTAAAAGAAGGTTTTAGAGTTATATTAAAAATAAAATGTTTAGAATTTTAAAATATTCTATTATTTTATTAATAAATTTGAACTCTCTACATATAAAATAGATGGAAACCTTAATATTTATTTGATGTTGCTTCACGTATGAATACAAAATTAATAATTTACAATTGAAAATTGGAAACAACTTAAATGCTATATTTGTAAGAAGATACATCATGAATTCATTTAATTTAATAAAGTATAAAGACTAATGTTGTATTTTTTCAATAATAAATATAGAAATAACATTATCATTTAATCTAAGGGTTATAATTAAAGTTTATAATTTATCTAACGGTTTTTGCTTCTCCATAAAATAATTTAAGCAACACATGTTAGATTAAACAATATAAACAAATATTGTATACAAAAAAAATATTATAACAGATAAAATACAATATATGCGTTCAATCATCTAAGGTCCTTAGCTTTCTTATAAAAGAATTTAGGACTTTCATATATATTGTAGATTATATATAAATATATTAAGTGAAATGATATATCATTCAAAAAGATGTTATTAATTATATAATTCTCAAAAAGACATTATTTTCATATTTTATAAAAAAATCAAATATCAAATTACTAATTTAAACTACAATTTATATCTATTCAATAAACCAACATAATAATATTACAATAACCAAACTACACCAAAGTCATTAAATATTATCTCATTTATTTTAAAATATTCTATTATTTTATTTATAAATTTGAACTCTCTGCATATAAAATAGATGGAAACCTTAATATTTATTTGATGTTGCTTCACGTATGAAATCAAAATCAATAATTAGCAATTTAAAACTTGAAACAACTTAAATGCTATATTCTAATTTAATAAAGTATAAAGACTAATGTTGTATTTTTTCAATAATAAATATAGAAATAACATTATCATTTTAATCTAAGGGTTATAATTAAAGTTTATAATTTATCTAACGGTTTTTGCTTCTCCATAAAATAATTTAAGCAACACATGTTAGATTAAACAATATAAACAAATATTGTATACAAAAAAAATATTATAACATATAAAATACAATATATGCGTTCAATCATCTAAAGGTCCTAGCTTTCTTATAAAAGAATTTAAAACTCTATTATATATATTGTAGATTATATATAAATATATTAAGATACATATATCATAAAATATAGATGTAGAATATATATATAAAAAAAATATATATAATATATATATATAATATATATATATATAATATATATATATAATATATATATATAATATATATATATATTATATATATATATTATATATATATATTATATATATATATTATATATATATATTATATATATATATATATTATATATATATATTATATATATATATTATATATATATATAATATATATATATAATATATATATATATAATATATATATATATTATATATATATATATAATATATATATATATAATATATATATATATTATATATATATATATATAATATATATATATATATAATATATATATATATTATATATATATATAATATATATATATAATATACTAAAAATTTGAATTAATCTAACGGTCTTAGCATATATATATATAATTATAGGACTTTGTCATATATATTGTAGATTATATATAAATATATTAAGTGAAATGATATATCATTCAAAAAGATGTTATTAATTATATAATTCTCAAAAAGACATTATTTTCATATTTTATAAAAAAAGAGTCAAATATCAAATTACTAATTTAAACTACAATTTATATCTATTCAATAAACCAACATAATAATATTACAATAACCAAACTACACCAAAGTCATTAAATATTATCTCATTTATTTTAAAATAAATGTTCATAATAAAAATCAGACACAATTCTAGAAATATATAATCATAATATATCTTTATCAGTTGATAATTTTATCATTAAAATTTAAAAAGACCTTTAAAATATATTTGTTTTGGAAATATTAGGGCCATTATAGACAAAATGGACATGCGATAAAATGGTTAATATAATTAAGTGGGCACTAGGGCGTTGTCAGGATTCGAACCTGACATGGGCGTAACAAAACTGGGGTGTTACTATATTGGTCATTTATCCGTTTTGCTTTTCAAAAAAAAAAAATTTAAATAAATTGAAATAAAAATGTAACAATAACTTTGGGATGGATATAGTTATGTATTTTTTAATCTAAGAACAATAATATGTTTTTATTAGTGATGCTTAGTAGTAAAAATATTGTGTATATCCATTATAAAGGCTTAAAGTTAGTCAGTGTATTTTCTAAAATCTTTTTAAATGTTTGTTTTATAATCATATAATTGTATATTATTCAATTGAGTCTAGATACTCTTGATTTTTAAAATCTCATGATAATTATGTATAAACATGTGTGAATTACAAAAAAATTCACTTGCTAATTTGAAGTTCATAAAAGAAATATAATGATACGAAATACCCTTTTAAATCACAATTAGCAAAAGATTAAAATGCTCAATAACCCGTCAAACATCACGATAACTAAATAGAGGTAAAATCTTCGCCTTTTTAGGTTTGAACCAAGGTCTCCGTAAGCCAAACCTTCACTGGGGGACTTAGGATACCACTTGGGTATTGCCAGAATGATATTTTTTATGTTTCTTTTTTGAGAAAAATCTATCATTTTTCCACTAACATTACATTTTAAAAGATATAAATAATGTAAGTAATTACTCTTTACTCTCACAACTTTATGAGTGATTTAGTTGCTACCAAAGCTGAAGGTTATTTAACTGATGTCCATTTATGTGGTTCCAAATGTGAAAGTCACAGTGGCCTCTGGGAACAAAATGAAGTTATTTAACTGATGTCCATTTATGTGGTTCCAAATGTGAAAGTCACAGTGGCCTCTGGGAACAAAATGAAGTTATTTAACTGATGTGATTTTAGACATACCCTAGCTGAAAGTTTACAACTCGTCACACTTATAATGATTTATTTGTTAGATAGTTTAACTATCGTGATTTAAGGGTTATAAATTATTGATTGAAATCTATCCAATAGTCTTTACTTTTTTAAGGATAATTTTAAAACCCTCTTGTATATATTTGTTTTTTTTAACATTCAGTCGGTATACGATATCGGAGATTCCTCACAATATACTTGTTAGATTGTTAGATATTATATAATTGATTGAATAGATTTTTAAGGTTTATTATATATTATATATTTCTATAGTTATTAAAATAAAAGTCTAACTTGTCATAAAATTTTACTAAAAAAATAATGGAAACTTCGATGTGAACATGTAGATGTATTAAAAAGCCACAACTTACATATATCCATAATATGATACGTATGTACGCAATAACGTAAGTAATTACTCTTTATTCTCACAACTTTATGAGTGTATTGTTAAGTTAACTTAAGGATGAAAAGGAAAGGAGAGAGAGAGAAAGTTTTCCTTCCTAATCACCTCAAAAATGAGGGAAAACTTTTGAAACAAAATTAACTACAACTTTCCCCACTTCTCCCTCTCCTCTCATTTCTTTTCCATGCCATTTTAAAACTTAAGAATGCCTTTATTATTTTTTTCCTTCCCAATCTTTTCCTCCCCTTCTTAAAAAAAACTTAACAATACAGCCTATGAGTGATTTAGTTGCTACCAAAGCTGAAGGTTATTTAACTGATGTCCATTTATGTGGTTCCAAATGTGAAAGTCACAGTGGCCTCTGGGAACAAAATGAAGTTATTTAACTGATGTGATTTTAGACATACCCTAGCTGAAAGTTTACAACTCGTCACACTTATAATGATTTATTTGTTAGATAGTTTAACTATCGTGATTTAAGTGTAACACCCCAAGCCGAGGCTCGAAATATCACGGAAATCATATAGCGCAAGGTGGAATTACAATAGAACAAGAACTAAATGCAATTAAGGATTCAGTGAATCCATTACAATACGAAACAAGTACCAAAATACATAAGGAGCAAATAACCATCGAAGTTTACAAAAGAACATCCCAAAGATGGCAAGTCGATCCTAAGTATATTGCAAAAGAAAAGGGTCGATGAATCCTTGATTCATAAAGTCCAAAGCCCGGGTTTAACAGCAAGCAACAACTAAACTCCACGTCCGGGGATAACCTGGTTACCTGAAAAGTGTACTAAGCATAGTCAACACAAGGTTGGTGAGTTCGTAGTAATGGTCCATAAAGAACCAGCGTCAATAATCACAATGTACGAGTAAAGGCTAGACATGACTTACAGCGAGCCTCTAAGTAACACAATAACGTCCAACAACAAGATTATACAAGACAAGTAAGTGTATACTATGAATGCACGAATGATATGCGTGTCAATGCAAGTACCGAATGCATAATAAGCCAACATGCCTATCTTATGCGTGAACTCAAGTCACCTATGCAACGATACCCGCCTGTCATCACAATGAACAAGGCTGTATCTCAAAAACATCGAGATATATATGTCTATATACTCGGGATCATGAACTCATCATCCATCAGATAGTGTATACATCTATACACTTGGATGTAGGCACTCCTCAATCGAGGGATTATGTACAATGTATGCATGCTTACCATCAATCGTATATGCATCAATCACAATCGTCTGTCATGAACCAACAATCAATATTCGTCAATCATAAACCAATAATCACAATACGATGAACATGAATCAACAATCGATATTCGACAAACATGAGCCAACAATCAATATTAACACCAATTCTATACGTACATACACTTAAGAGGATTCTACTTTCTTCAAGTCCCAGATGCTTATATATAGGGTCACCCGCAGCCTTCCCACCACATCTAAAACCCAATAAAAGCATAACCGACTTCCATGTATGTACGTCTATCCTAATATTAATGAAATACTTAACAAACGTAAACCAAGTCAATCAAACGTGATAACCGTCTCATCAATCCAACATTTAAACCAAATCAATCAAACAATCAACAACGTAAGTAAACACGCAAGTTTACACTTTTCAGCCCGAATCTCAAGCGAGTAGGGAGATACGAAACTCACCTCGATTGGTTATGAAAAGTTAAGTTGATATAAAGTCGAGTTATTGTCGTACAATGTTCACTTCACGTCCAACACCTAAATATCGATCATATACATTCACATCAACATACATAAACACATATACGTAACTTAACAATTCTCGACAAAACCCTAATTAGGTTCTCAAAGTGCTTCTCGACGTTAAATGACTTTTAAGACTCTTATTCAATGTTACATAAGATAAGAAGTGAATTAGATCAATGCTCGACGCGTAAAAAGGTCCAGAAAGTCAATTTAGGTCAAACAAGAAGTTCTGGAAATTACAACTGGCGTAACCTACGCCCCACACTGGCGTAGGTTACGCCCCTTATAAAATTTTAGGATAAAGGGGGCGTAAGGTACGGTGCTCTCTAAAGTGCAATTCTTTAGGCGTCTGGAGTGGCGTAAACAGTAGGTTTTGGCGTAAGATGGAGCATTCGGCGTAAGCTACGCCCCAAAGGGCCGTAACTTACGCCCAACCAGAATAGAACTAGCGTAACCTACGCCCCACAGGGCCGTAGGTTACGCCCCATACTGGGCAGCAACACGAACAGCAGCAGCAAAGTGCAGAAATTATGACCCAAAACCCTAAATCACTTGAACCACAACCCTAAATCGCATTGCAAGATTAAAGGACTCATTTTGATGTTACATTTGACCTTCAAACACCTAAATACACTTGCCCAAACCCGCATTTCCATCCATAACATCATCAAAACAACCAAATCGATCCAACCAAACCAAAACCCTAAAATTGACCCAATTTCCATTTTGAGTCGATTTGAGACTTGTAAATGTACGAGATGACTAGAAATGAGTAAACTAACATAAATAGAAGTAAATGGGATGAATTAGACTTACCAAAACTTCCTTTCCGAGCTAGAACCCAATTTAGGTCAAAATGGGTTAAAATGCAAGAACTTCAACCCTTGATTCTTCGTATAGGCGATAATGTGGTATAGATGACGATGATTCTAGTGTTATATCTGTAACATCCGTGAATTTTGACCCATTGACTTTACGTGTAATATGACTAACAATTTAAGTTAATAAATTATTTGGGTCGTTTTGTGAAATAAATGACTAGGTGGTATGTTAGTCGGGTCGTTAATATGTTTGTTTGGCGTTTAATTGTGTAATCGATTGTATTTTTGGCTTGTGAAGAGAATCGGGTCGGCCCGTGGGTAGTCCACGACCCACCAGCCACCCATGACCATTACTCTCCTCCCTTATCTCTTCTCTCCTCCTTTCATTCATTATCTATCTATCTATACTTCTATTCTCTCAAGTAAAAGGAGCCATCTCTTGTTCTTCACCCCCATTGCATCAAATTAGTGTTTTGGAGCTACCATAGTACAAGAATCATCATCATTGTTGCCTCATAATCTTCATTAAATCATAACTTGAAGTTTCTAGTTCAAGCTTTACCCATTTTGACCTAAATTTGGGTTCTAGCTCAAGGAGAGGTTGGTGTAAGTCTAATTCAACTCTTTTACTTCCATTTATGCTTGTTTATATGTTTCTAGTCATTTTGATGTGATTCCAAGTCTTTAAAATGGTAAAATGGAAATTAGGGTTTAATTTAGGGTTTGAATGATTTGTGGGCGATTATGATGTTTTGGTCGAATTTGTGGGTTGGGTTATGTGTATTTATAGTTAATGATGTTTGGTTATACTTCAAAATGGGTTACAAGTCTTTACAAATCGTTTTGGTATGGTTTGGGTCGAAATTGGGGGTTTTGGGTTCTTAATTTTCTGCATATTTGCTGCTGGTCGTGTTGCTGCCCAGTAAGGGGCGTAACCTACGGCCCTATGGGGCGTAGCTTACGCCGAAGTTTTACCTTACGCCCAAAAACCCACTGTTTACGCCACTCCAGACGCCAAAACCTTCATTTCTAGAGGACCGTAGGTTACGCCCAGTTTGACCGTAACTTACGCCAGTTGTTTTCTGACCACCGTACCTTACGCCCCTTTTGACCGTAGCTTACGCCTGGTGGTTTTGAACCACCGTAACCTACGCCAGTTTAGGGCGTAGGTTACGCCCCCTTTGTTGCTGAATTTCCTGTTTGACCTAGTTTGACTTCCAGAACCCTAATAACGCTTCGAGCATCGTTCTAAATCACTTCTTAACTTATTTAACAATGATTAAGAGTCTTAGAAGTCACTTAACGTCGAGAACCACCTTGGAAACTAATTAGGGTTTTGCCGTGAAATTGATAAGTCATGTATACGTGTTTGTGAATGTTGATGTGAATGTATATGTTCGATATTTAGGTGTTGGACGTGAAGTGAACATTGTACGGAAATAACTTGACTCTATATCAATCTTAGCTTTTCTTAGCCAATCAAGGTGAGTTTCGTATCTCCCTACTCGCTTGAGATTCGGGCTGAAAAGTGTAAACTTGCGTGTTTACTTACGTTGTTGATTGATTGGTTAATTTGGTTTAAATATTGAATTGTTGAGACAATTATCACGTTTGAATGACTTAGTTTATATTTGTAAGTATTTCGTTAATATTAGGATAGACGTACATACATAAAAGTCGGTTATGCTTCATTTGGTTTTAGATGTGGTGGGAAGGCTGCGGGTGACCCTATATATAAGCATCTGGGACTCGAAGGAAGTAGAATCCTCTTAAGTGTATGTACGTATAGTTGGTTTAAATTGTGGTTAGTGGCTTATGTTTGTCGAATATTGATTGTTGGCTTATGTTTGACGAATATTGATTGTTGGCTCAGGTTCATTATATTGTTGATTGTTGGTTTATGATTGATGCATTTACAATTGATTGTAAGCATTGCATACATTGCTGATGAGCCCTCGGCAGAGGATTGCCGACATCCTGGTGTATAGATGTATGCACCCATTTTGGATGTAGATCTTGACCCCGAGTATATAGACATATATATCTCGATGTTTTTGAGATGCCGCTTTGTTCATGGTGATGACAAGCGAGTATCGTTGCATGGGTGACCGGAGATCACGCATAAGATAGGCATTTTGGCTTACTTACGCATATGACATTGCATTGATACTCATATCATTTATGCATTTCTTATTACACGCTTTTTGTACTTGTGTAATCTTGTTGTTGGACATTATTGTGTTTCTTAGAGGCTCACTGTAAGTCATGTTTAGCCTCCACCCGTACTTTATGATTTCTGCCTATGGTTCCTTGTGGACCATTACTACGAACTCACCAACCTTGTGTTGACTATGCTTAGTACACTTTTCAGGTAATCAGGTTCTCCCCGGACGTGGAGTTTAGTTGCTTGCTTGCTGTTAACCCGGGCCTTGGACTTTATGAATCAAGGATTCATCGACCTTCTCTTTTGCATTATGCTTAGGATCGATTTGCCATCATCTGGATGTTATTTTGTAACTTTGATGGTTATTTGCTCCTTATGTATTTTGGTACTTGTTTCGTATTGTAATGGATTCACTGAATCCTTAATTGCATTTAGTTCTTGTTCTATTGTAATTCCACCTTGCGCTATATGATTTCCGTGATATTTCGAGCCTCGGCTTGGGGTGTTACAGAATGGTGGCCCATGCGTGGTCGTAGAGAATTAGGCGGTTTGACCTAGACTACGGCTTAAGTTAAAACTCTTCATATAGCATGCATGGCTAGGAAATTCGTGTGCAATGTGAATTATGTGAATCCCCGTGTGAGTTCGTAGTTAAGACCACTTGTGTGATAGCTTGAATTCAATGTGATGAATGTGGTTATTATGATTTGTTGTTGTAATTGGTTGGAGCTAATGTGATGATTTAGGGCAAAATGAAGTGATGCCATTAACTTAGTATAATATTGTGGCAACCCTAAAAGAACCCGATCAACTCTTTTATGGTTACCCAACATTATAGCAAGTTCATGACATCGTGGATTGCGCACGTGTGGCTTAAAGTATAATAAGGAACCGATATGCTTAATGGAAGTTGATTATGTGGAAGGTTAGCCGTTGGTACACCTTGTATACATACCTCCTGTTTGACAAACGTTTAAAATCTCCCAGGTCTTTATTATCGTAAATTGCATGTTTCCTTTGATGTTCAAAACCCAAACGCCACTCCGCCTTTTCGTGGTCTTGATTTCTCTCCTGATCATATCGATGAGATCAAAATTGTGCAATCTTGTAATGGGTTATTACTTTGCTGTGACAATAAATACTATTCAGGTAACTATAACTACTACGTTTGTAATCCCACCACAAAGAAAGTTGCAGCAATCCCACCTGTTATTAGGGATCGATCGCATTTAATCCGATTAATGGGGCTGGCCTATCATCCAACCGAGTGTGTTCATTACAAACTTGTATGTATTCTTCGTGCAGGAAGTACTGCGGCTGGGGAAGGCTTTAGTAGGGATGGAAAAAAAATGTACAAAATTCAATATATTCGTCCCAAACAGGAGATGGAAGAAACTAAAAAAAACTTTCACTCCACATATAAACCTGATTTCCAATATGGAGTTTATTGGAATGGAGCCTTTTACTGGGTACCCTTGTTAAGAATCCGATGTACTTGAGGCTGGATAACGAAAAGATACGAGATTTACCAATGCCGCCTGTGAGGTTTCAAAGTTGGTTTTCTCACATGCCACTCTACTTTGGGGAATCACGCGGCCATCTACATTTGGTGGATGTTGCGCGTTACAAGAACCCTTTACGTTTGAATGTGTATGAGATGTTGAGAGATCATTCCGGGTGGTTTATCAAGTACCAACTGGACCTTACTGAGCTTCGTGCTGCTTACCCAAACATGACGTATGAATACATGGGGGATGATAATGCATTCAGAGTCTTAGATGTGGTTAGGGGAGGAGACGAAGAAAATACATTCTTAGTGGTGAAAGCTCTGAATAACATCAAGAGGTTTTGTGACAACTCGTAATTAATTAGTATCGGGTTAGTCTTAATCTCGTTTAAGCTAAGTCATTATCATAATCTCGTCTAATTTAGACGGTCTTTGACATGGAAATTATTAGATAATTGAACATTTGATATAGTTCAATTAGACGTATCCTGATGACGTAGACTATTAGTTATTTAGACGAATGCCGAGTCTTAAAATAACTTTAAATGAAGATTTAAAAGTTATGTATTGAACACAGTAAATAGACTGTTTAAACTTAATATTTCTAAAGTTTACTTTGACAAGTTTTATTGACTTGTCTTAACTAAAATGAGACGAGCGAAAATACCTTTACTTTAAATTATAACCTTTTAGTCATATGGTATTTAATCGTAAGCATTTTACCAAAATAGTAAGCCTTTTTGTTTTGTGGAGGAGTAAAACACCAAAACCCCCTCCTTCTTCTTTTTGTTCGACACCAAGATAGAACACACACACACAAACACTTTTAATTTCTTCCTTTTCTCCTCCTCCTCAATCGGTTCTACAAAGGGGAAATCAAGGAAAAATACATTTAATTGTTCTAATAATAATAATAGTATCATCATTTTCTTCATTCTATTTCAAGAACACAAATTTTGGTAAGTTAACTTTTCTTCAAAACTTTTGTTTTCTAAATTCAATTGTTATGGTTTAATTCCATTTATATTAGATTGAAATTTGTTAGTAAAGATGATGAAATGAATTGGTATAAGTGGTTTAGATGGACTTTTGTAGAAATAAGAAATTGAAATCAAAAAGTGTTGGAATTGTGAAATGGTTAGTGAAATGGATTGTTTTCGGGTTCTTGGAACATGTTTCTAGTCGTTATATTGAAAAGACTTGATTATAAAAGTTTTGGTTTGCGGAAAAAGGTCGAAAAATGAGTTTTTACTCGTTCAGGTCGAGTCTCGCGCCGTGAACCCTTCCAGGTCGCGCCGCGAGGTAGTGCATTTTGCAGGTCGCGCCGCGAATTTTGTTGGTGCTTGACATTTTCGGATTTTGACGACTTAAAATTTTGAACTTCGTTTATACGAATTGGTACTTTAGATTACCTTGTAATGACAATGTCAATGACATTAGAAACTAAAGTCAAATAAAATGAACGTTTAAATCATATTCTCGGTCGTGGCATTCTAGGGTTGATAGCTAAGTAGTTGTACGTAGGATACTTGTCGTCGTGAGATTTGATCCTCACCATTGGTACTCATATCCTAGGTTTTGGATAGACGTGGAGACTAGACTGCTCATTTTCTCAGACTACTCATACTTTTAGCTCGTTGATCGCTAAGGTGAGTTTATGGCGCCCTTTTTCCTTTTACTTGGGCCTGAAAAGCATGTACTGTATACACGACTACTTTATAAATGATTTGTCTTTGTCTATGCCATGAGATTTGGTAAATTAAATCATTTGTCTTATGTCTTGCCATGTTGACGGCTGCCTGAAAATGTGTATACATGTCTTATGAAATATTGAACTAAATGACTTTGACTTGCCATGTTGTCGGCTGACTAAATTGTTCTTTGTGTTTGACGAACTAAAATGTTGCCCCTATGTAGTTATCACCATTATGAGATCCTAATGGTTGTCTTGTCAGATTTAGTGCCTGACTGTCTTTGTTCTGGTCCGCACCCCATTATAGACGGGAGACCTGTGCGAGGTATTCTGGTCCGCACCCCATTATAGACGGGAGACCTGTGCGAGGTATACTGGTCCGCACCCCATTATAGACGGGAGACCTGTGCGAGGGAAATTAGTCTTATTGTCGGACCTTGCTCCCGACTGTCTTGTCTTAATAACTACATGTCATTGTGTGCTCCCAATGACGACTGGTCTTTTAGTCAAACACACTGTAAACTCACCAACTATTTCGATAGTTGACCCTCTCAAATTTCATGCTTTTCAGGTGACCAACAGTAAGTCTTGGAATCGTATTTGGCATTATAGGGCCATTCTTTTGACTTGGACGTACAATTAGCATCAGACATTGAGGACTCTCATGTTTTTAGCTTTAATTGTAATAGACTGTCCAGATATTGAACTCGTATTTAGTGGGCCCAGTTCCAAATGAGGATGACGTGTATCTGTATTTTGGGGTCCACATTCTAAAACGATTGTACTTGTATTAGACTTGTATTTTGGTATTAATGGATGTAATTTCTATTTAACTACGGTTAGTACGCAATTATTTGTTAACCCTGTATTTCCGCTACAACGGGGTGTGACAATAATATTTGATTCTGTATCCCCGACGACATTGAAAAACGATCCAGATACAAGGATGTGTATGCTCATCGTTATATCGAGAAGATAGGTTCGTTCTAAGTAACACAAGTGATGTTTGGATATATGTTCTGAAACTGATCATCATGAATGTGATTGATATTATAAATTGAATGGTAACTTATTCATGCTGCTGGATTAAAAATCAGTCTCACTTGAACCGTCTCCACGAATCATTTATTGCTACATATGTTTAGTCGCATCTATCATTATTCTTAATGGTTGTTTACCTCTCGTTTAACAAAGCCTAGGCCAGAGCCACCTTATTGCTAGTTGGTTCACTTGGACCTGTTGGTGTAGGATTTGGTTGTTGTACAAAATGTGCAGTTGTATTATAAAAGTCAGCTTGGTACTTTGCCTGGTAAATCTTTTGCCAGATTAGCTAGTTAGAAGATCAATGAACAATATAATGAAACTTATCATTTAGAAATTTTTATTATGACTTAATTACAGGTGCATGTCAAAAGTTGCAAACCTTAGACATGGTCCATGTGATTTCTAAAAGATAGCTAGTTAGCGACGATTGGTGCAATTTATTGCAATTGTGCGAACCACATTGACCATCAGTGTAATTTTTAAAGGATAGTGACAAATAGTCCAAGCGGTTGTGCTTGAAAGTTCGTCTAGGCTCTCATGTTTGTGCATACTGCGTACATTCAGTTGGAACAAACTCAGCCAAAGCTAATACGGTATGTAATACCCATATGCAACAAAACTGCAAAACGGGCTTCTTTCTTTTGTGTGGTTCATTCGGCTGTTCACTTTTGTGTGTATTCCATTTGAAAACTATGGCATTTCACCTGTGTTTTTTAGAACCATTAACTAGAGAGATAAAGTGACCTTCTAAGGTTTAGCTGTTCGTGTATGTATATGTCGTTATTTTGACAGCAGATATTCGGGTATGTAATGCTTTAGCACATGTTTGAGGAATTGTTGGCATTCTCTGGTATATATGATTAACATGCAACATTATTTGTAGTGTCACAACTGATGCAAGTGCAAAAAACTAATTTGTTACTCGTATTAATTAACTAAACTAATTTGATGGGGCGCATCAACTTTTTTGTGTGTTATGTTGAAATGATAGAAGTTCATTCATTGACGAATGACTTCGATTATAGGTGTACCCCCAACGGCAGTAGGATAATTCTGACAGTTACCATGTTCTGGGCGGTTTGACACCAGGGTTTGCTTCAAACTCAGAGTTAATTAGACTTCATATATATTTTGACTTCAAATAATTACCATCGTTCATAAATCTTCATCGGAATCAGTTGCGCTTAACAACATATTTCGATTTAAATACATGGATCTTCAACATTCAAATTAAACAAAACCATTGCTTTTATGCATGAACACTCTTAATTAGTCCTAAGTCTACAATTGGAAATCTAAATTCGATCAGTCACCTAAACCAATAGAACCGATCTAAATCCCTGTTTTGCTATGCCAAAACCGATGTTTTCATACATGCCATTCAAGTGAAAAACTTCATACAATCAGTGACCAATTAATAAAAAAATACATACAATCATAGTTTCCGAAAATTATAAAGTTCATCACAATATACATAAGCAAGATAAGAGTAGAGATCCAGAGAGAAGATTCTTAAAAAGAGAAGGAAATGAAGATTCGTTTTTAATTTTTTTAGCTTACTTTTTTGATTTTTTTTTAATTTTTTTTTCTTCACTCATTCCATAAAAAAAATTTAATAAAAAATAATTTTTTTTACTAATCCAAGTTAGTGAGCTATAGATATAAGAGTATGGTACGAGCTTCGCCCTTAAGGATATTAATAAGGGGTAGCTGGTGGGAGTGATAGGCCTATAAGGTGATAGGTCATAGGTGGTGATCGGTGATGGGTGATCTACCTAACGGGCTCGCCCTTAGCCATATGGCTCCGTCATAGACTGAGAGGCTTCGCTATAGCTTACGGGCCCTATAGCTTACGGGCTACGCCCTTTGAAAATATTTTAAATTTTTAATTTTTTTTGTAATTAGTTAATTAAAGAGAGAATGAAAAAAGTGAAAAAAAAAAAAAAATTAAAAAAAAGCTAAAAAAAATCAAAAACGATCTCCCTTCTCTCCTTAAGGTATTCTCATTTGATCTCATCATATATAGTTTATAAAAGATATGCACTAAATCTCTTTCAGGTTAGATAATATCTGAATGTAACATAACTATAAACGAATGTCTATAGTGTGAAAAAACTAAAGTTGTGTTCATTGTATATAATGAACTTTCAAATCTTGTGCATTTAATGTATCCGACCAATCAAAAATCTCACTAGTTGCAGTTTATATGGTTGACACATATACCCGAATACATACAATGCACATCATTCAAAAGTTCATTACATACAATGAACGCAACTTTAACTTTTTCACATTATAGACATTCTTCTACAGTTGGTTACATTCACAGATATTAAACCCATACTAAAATTTAATAGGGATTAGTATCCCAAAATGTAATCAATTATACACAAAGGACCATATATAGTGTGTAATGTACATTGATTCTATTCGATGTATGCAGAATAACCTATTATTTTGTCCAATTTATTTTATAAATTGGCTAAATCCGGTTGATACTACATACAATGAACATTTTTTTGTTATACGCAATGTACATTTATGCATAGTTTTTCACATTTTGGGATACTAATCCTAAGCGTGGTGATCGACTAATTATTGACTCGGTATTCCGTTACACGAATTGGACTAAATAATAAGTTAGTTACCTACAATGGATAAAATTAAAGTATGCTACACATTATGTGTAACACCCCAACAAGGCGGAATCATGAGGGTTACACCAATAGCACAGCACGACATGGAAATTAGTTAATAAGTTATGAAAACAACTATCTTTTTAATGTAGTTATATACAATAGAAAAAAGATAATATAATACATATTGAATACTTCCATGAAATCACCCTTAATTATCATTTAAAAAGAGATAATTACCTATGGATGTAACTAACTATGACCAAATGTCTATGTTATGTAAAGATCTTGTAAAATGTCTATGTCATGTAATGAACTTTCAAATCCCGATTATTGGATGTACCTGACCAATCAAAAACTTACACGTGACAGCTTATATGGTTGTCACATATACCCGGGTACATCCAATAACCAGGATTTGAAAGTTCATTACATTACATAAACATTTTACGAGATCTTTACATAACATATACATTTTGTCATCGTTAGTTATTCTACAGGTAATAATCCCTTTAAAAGTTAAGACAGTATTATTATTAATCATAAAGTTGTGTTCATTTGAAATTAAAATTTGTGTGAAAACCAAAAAACTGGCCAAACACACTGTGATTTGAAATTTAACACAATGTGTTTATAGCTGCCCACTACCACCACCCATTAATTGAATATTATATAGTGAATTTTTTTTTTCATCCTTTGAATTTTAAAAGATCTTATTTTACCTTTTAGTTATTAAATAAAAATTCAATCTCTTACTTAACAAATTATTCATTTTTTGGAAATTAACCTTTCAGTTTATGTTTTATGCATTAAAATTGAACTTTATGTTGATGGTTTATTTTATAGTATATTTTATATACTCTATTCTTTAATTTATTTGTTGTTACATGATTATATGATTTAGACATTATTAAAAAAAAGTCCATTGATTAGTATTAAAATATATTCGTTATGATGAAACTGCCTTTAATAAGTAAGTTTACATTTTGAAGAGAGAGAGAATGATGCATGGATAGAAATTAGTTTATCTATTAAATATATTATTTGTTATCTTTTAACTTAGTAAGTTATCTTTTTCAAATATGGATTGATTTGCTTCCTATTTTAGTGATGTTAGGATTATTATAAATAGGGGTTCTAGTTATTGTAAAATTGAGTTGAATATTATTGAGTTTATATGAAAATTGACATTTTGTCAATGTTTTCGGTCTTTGATTAATCATTAGTTCTCTTGAGCCATTTGATTGTGCTTCAATGGCTGTTGTGGAAGTTGGTATCTTGATCATAGAATCGCCGAGAGAGGCAACGGTGGAGGTACTTCGGATCTGTTTGATCTTGAGGATGAACAGACCCAACGATTTGCATGGCTTACCTGTGGATTCAGAGCGGCTGTGCGGGTTGGACAACTACAACACCCGCTAACGTTGGAGGAAACAGAACCAGAAGAACCCGTCTGGGACGAGTCGGCTGGGGATGAGGAGCATCCTTCAAGTAGCGGTTTGTCGGCATTGGAGGAAACGAAACCGGTTGAACCCGTCTGGGATGAGTCCACCGGGGACGAGGAGTATCCTACCGATGGCGATTCTATCTAATTTTCCCGTGTATGATGTATATGAAGATGAAGAATGGTATTTTTGGTTCGGTGGTGGTGTTGGTGAAGTTCGACTCAAAACTTATAATTCACCCGTTTCGTGTTTTGAGGTATTAGAGTTCAAGAAATACAATCATAGAATTCTATTTATTTGGGAAAATATTCATCACTTTAACGTACGAGATTTGCACTGCCAAATTGGAATAAAAGTTTTTGGTTGGCAATTAAATTCAAATGCAAGTTTGTATGTTTCCTTGTGTAACATTCGTGAAATTTGATTTGGTTGACCCGGTAATTTTGTGCACTTTCGACTAATTAATATTAATTGATTAATAGATGATCGAACTTAGTTGTGATATAATCGTGTTCAAGGTATATATATATAATTAATGATCGTTTTTAATTAAGTTGTGTTCGCATGATGTTCGAGATTAATTGATTGATTAATTTGAATGTTCGATATATGTTGATAATTAAGTTAACTAGAATTGTGTATGTGGACCCTCCATGGGTCAACTTTTACCCAAACCCATGACCCAATGAGTCAACCCAACCCTATCCCCACCCAAAGTCTTACACCTCTCATCCACTCATTCACCAATTCTCTTATCTCTTTCTCTCTATCTCTACATTCAATTGCACGAGTTTCTTTTATCTCTCTCTCTCTCTAAATTTAATGCAACAAAATTGTGTTTCAAGCAAGATCTAGTTAGGGTTTTGTATCTCTATCATTAATTATACATTATATCAAAAGTTGAAGTCTTGAAGTGGAAGAAATAGCTTAAATCGGGTCAATTTCGGGTTCAATCACTTTAGTGGAAGATTTTGGTAAGTAAATGCATCTCAAATATACCAATTAATGTTATTAAACTTATTTTAGATCAACCTTCACAAGCTATTGGACGAAAATCGGATTTTTGGTGTAACTAGGTCAAAACTAGGGTTCATATTCTTTAAATGGGTCAAAAACGTTTTTATTGATGAAATGATGTTAAGAGTCAAGAATTGAAGTAGGGTTATGTTGGTGTAAGTCCCAACTCGTTAGATGGTACTACTGAAGACACCTCTATGTCGATGGTGGAGTTACTTTGCAATATATGCACTGAGCTGGAGACGACCAGTTGCAGTGTGTATATACCAAGTTCTAGATAGATTACTTATATAAAAGACAATAAGTAAAGAACAATGCAATAATACAAATAACTTGTAAGATAACTTGATGAGACAATATGTATTTTTCAATGTGTAATTTATTTATTGATATTAAACAAATTACAAGGTTGATGCGGAACCAAGATAATACACGAATGTAAATATCCTAACAACCTATGAAATACAATTGATCTATACTCGGAATTTCTCAAGACAATCGAAACACTTAAAGTTGTGAAATGTTCCTTTTAGCGATTGAGAGAAGATTGCACAAGTTCACCAAGAATATTACACTGATGGTCTCCAGTTTGTAACTGACTAGAATGCCAACTGGGCTTCGCTGCCATTGCCATTCTCTATCTTCCATTTGTTGTCTTTGACTTCAACTGGAATGATTCTTCAACTGGTCAGTTCTCAACTGGAGGAAGTCTTCAGTTGCGTTGACTGTACGGTGCAACTGGACTTCAATATATTTCTGGACAAATCTTCTTGGTCACCAGTTTTACTGGGTCACCAGATGCAACTGGTGACTGGTCAGTGTGAACTGGTGACTGGCCAGTTCCAGATGAACTGGTCCTAACAAATTCCCCCTATTTGTCTAGAAATATAGTCTAAGTCTTTTTCTAGTTCTTGTATCTATACAAGTGTGAACTATAGAGACTTGTTCGATTTAAATCTATCTAAGTTTCTAAGGCATTTTTATAGATCAATAAATGCCTTAGGTTTTTCTTTTAGGTTTGTTAGATTTTAATCTATTATCTACCTTGTGGTTACAAACTGGTAACTTCATTTATACAAGGAAATGGAATTTATACAAGTTACAGAATGTAAATACAAATTACAAGTAGATAACTGAAGAAAGAACTTAATGAGATGGCCCTTCGCCAGTTCTTCTTCTCTTGGCAACTAAAGAGATAGGCTGAGTATCTTCAGGGTCAATATTCAACTTTTGCTCAAGATTTTCTTTATGTTGAATCTCCCCCCTTAGAAAGTTTACCCATGCTTTCTCGAACCTATTCTTTTGTGCCTTTGCATCCAGTATATTCACCATCTCAACCCATTCGCTGAACCCATATTGCATAGCACCAGGATTGTCAGTTTTAACCAGTGGCCCCCTGGTATAACTAACTTCGACTTGAAAGACTTTGGTGCCTGGCTTGATTGTTACATTTACACCATTAATAGTACCACTATGTCTTCTGGTTGACATGATCTGGGAGTAGTAGCTTCTAGCTTCAGATTCATTTGTGATTTTTATACTCCCAGCACCAGCAGCCAGTACAGCGGACTTAATGTCTTCATTGGATACCTCGCCAGTTGATTCAATGAATGTGCTAAGGTCAGCATCTCTTGCATCTCTTGTCAGTGGTTTTCTTGGTTGTGGAATCCTTCTTCTTGGTGGATCCAGTACACTCTTCACAACCTTCTTGACATTTGCAATTCTCTTTAGAAGCCACTAGCCCTAATCTCTTTGGCCTTCTCCACTGAAATGTTTAAGCTCCTGGCATCGAATTCAGCTTCATCCTCTTGATAGTGTCTGTCTAGTTCTACATCTAGCATTTCATTCAACTGGTCAACTATCCTAGGATCATTCTTAACCCTAACATACTCATCCTTAGTGATACCCAGTAGATTGGCATCACTCATATCCAGTAACTTAATCTGAGCAAGATGTGCCCTGGCCTCAACTTGGTTTCTTTGTTTCATTTTCTTTCTTTCTTTGATGTCATTACCAAGTCTAGCCAGTTTTCTACTATCACTATCTGAAACTGAGGGAGTATATCAGCATTACCAGTTTCCAACATTACTTCAGTGGCCGGCTGGGCAGATGCATCACCAGCTAAACCTTTACCTTTGTCCAAACCAACATTCCCCTTAACACTCTGCTCACCAGCTTCAGTACTGGTAGCCACAACCAATTCTCTTCCAGATCCAGATAGAGTCCTTCCAGGTGCAACTGGTCATGTAAGGACTGAACTTCTTTCCCCCTTGGCAGCATCTAGACCTGCCGAATACCTTCCCATTCAGAGGGGTGAGATGGCAACCGGTCAAGAGGCTGCCACGACTGCATGTCCTTACACTCTTTGAAGATGCCACACATCATCCTGAAGGACCTCCATAAATGGTTCGTCTCCTTGGACTGGGTCAAGACATTTGCAACAACTTGGTCTTGACCAGTTTTCAATTCATTCAAGATCTTGGAGTCCTCATCCAAACCGGAGACAACCTTATCCTTAACCTCATCATCCATCTTCTTCAGATTTTCCACTTCAGTTGTCAGTTTCTCTATAGATTGAGCATGTAGAGATACCTGGGTGTTCAAACTTTCTATGCTGCCTCTCAACTGGTTGATCTCACTGGTAAGTGGGGCCAGATGAACCTGAGGAGTGGCCAGCTTGGTGATCTCAGACATCACCCTTTCAATCAAATGCTCTTCTCTAGCACCCAGCGTATCCTCTATTTTCTGACCAACCGAAGTCATCAACTGCTCTCCAAGGCCAGTTACATCTAGGCCAGGTCTTTCAATTAGTTCCTTAACCTGCCTTTCAATCTCTTTCAAGTCAACTTCTGAAGTTCTGACAGTATTTCCTAGCAAGTTGGAGATTGAACTGGTGACCTTGGAGTGAGTTAGGTCAAAGGCTTCCTTTAGAGTACCAACCAGATTGTTGCAGCCAGTGACCAACTCATTAAGCTTTCTAAACACCAAGTCTTCATTGGATGAAAACTTGTTTATCCCCAGATCGACCACCTTAATGTTTGTTAAATGATCTTTGTGGTATCTGGAGAATGACTTGGTGTTTTTGTCAAGTATCTTCTGAATCTCCTCCACCCTGGTAAGAAGGTTTTGGAGATCGGCTTGTAGTGAGACAACTTGACTGTCCAGTGACAAAGAAGAAGGTGTCACTGGACCACTAGCAGTTACTACTGGAGCAACTGGAGGAGGCAAACTTAAGGAAGTCTCCCCAGTTGTCAAGCCAGCAGTTGAAGATATAATTGGAGTGGTGGTTGAAGAAAGGACTGGAAAAACAAATTGTTGTTCATGCTGAGAATGCTCAGGTGTGAACAACGGCGACGGTGGGGGTGGCATTTCTCGAGCAAGTGAGAATTGCCCAGTTGGTAAAGGAGCGAAATTTGTTGGTAAAGATATATCTATAGGCACATTTTCTTGTGGTGGTGAAAGTGAAATTGATGCGTCTGGAAGTGAGACTGGAGATGAAGGGTCTTGAGCTTGTACAGAAGCATCAAGAATCTCCAAGTCTGTTTCAGTACCTTCAGAATCCAAAGATTCTATAAGGATTTCCTCGTCATTAACACTCATGTCCAGATCCATGAATGTAACTGAGGGCTGACCAGTTACCTGGTCAGTCTCCAGATGACCTTCCCCAGTTTCCTGGATGGGTACATCTGTTGGAGGATCAAATACCGAAGTATCTTCACCAGGGATAGATGTGATGGGGGTTGCTTCAGTTATGGTTGCTCTATCCTCAACCATAACATTAGACACACTGGAGGGTCCCTCATTATTTTGAGGCCCGCCCAGTTGCCTTTCTGACTCACCTGCAAGAGGTGCATCAGTTGAAGCGAATGCCAGTTGCATTCGTTTAGGAAGTTCGACCTCACCAGCTTCAGATACCAGTGAGTCTAGATTCCTTAGCATATCTGGAGCAGTGTACGGTGAATCTGTACTATTATATGCTTCTCTGCCCAGAATTTGCTTAAAACAAAGAGAGAGGAACCTTGAAAAGGGAATACAAACACCCCTTGTGCCCTTCAGTTTTTGAACTAGGCTTCTATACAGAATATCTGCAAAGTCCACTCTCAATCCGTTCCACAAGCAGTAAGCCATCTCTGCTTGCGAGGAGTTAATCTGGTCAAGTCCACCAGAACTCCCACCCATGCTCTCCACCAGGTGGATGAAAAAATACCTCCATGAAGGTGTAAGGCCCTTCATGGTCATCGCACCTTTTGTCTTTAACACCCCATTCTCCAAACACTCCCTGTGTCCCATTTCAAGAAGTACTTGGCGAAAGTTTATATTTGGGGGCAAGACGACTGGAGATTCACCCTCTCTCCAGTAATTGAGGCGTAAGGCATCCCTCAATACATCGGCTAACAAGGTACACTGGATTGTTCCATCCTTTAATGTGAAACTGATGGAGGAACAATCGGAAGAAAGAACGGGAGTGTACCAAAACTCACATAAGTAGTTGTGAAACAACTTACGTGGGTTTAGAGAGAATGAGGGTCCTATTGGAGAATTCTTCAAAAACTTTTGAATTCTACCAATAAGGGTATCGGACCCTTGAGATCCTCGTAGGCTGGCCATCAGATTATTTGGATTTAGTTTGATGACCGAAGCACTACTAGGGGCACCAGGTGCCGCTTTGACATCTGGTGAGGGATTATATGGAACAGTCAAGAGATTTACATCTCTTGAACGAGATGATCTAGGAGCCATAGAAGAATGAAAATGAAATTTGGGATTTAGGGTTTTTGATTTGTGAAGCAAGGAGAAAAATGAAGCAATTTTGATGATTGGAAGTAAATGAAGGAATGTAAGAGAAGGAAGTAAATGAGTTCGGAGTAAATAAGGGTATTTATAAAGGGATTCAAGATCCCAATGAAACACCAAAATTTTATTTTAATAAAGACAATCCTTTTTGTAGATATTTTCAACAAAGTTGGTTTGAATTTTGAAATAAAATATTGATTTGCCATGTAAACATTAAATGCTTCCATGTCAGCATTAAATGCTACGACGGCTTACCTTACCCACGCGCCCACTCACTTTTTGTTTTCCCAATACAAACAGTTGTCAGGTACTAAAAATGGTTTCAAACACGTCAGATCACGATATCAAGTGGTTTAAAACAATCGAGTATCATCACGTGTCACACATATTGACCAAGTATTTGTAACGTTATAAAAATAAGACAAGACTGAACCTGGTAACTGGAGGATCAGTCCAGTACCAGTTTCCAACTGGAGAGTTCTCCAGTTGCATTTTCAAACAAAAACGAATTTTAGTTAGAAAATTATTTTGAGTCTTTCCCCCTAAAATGATGATCCAGAAATCAATTAGTGCCAAGATAGTATCACAAAGGCGTTCGATAGCCTGGCGAGCAAAGATTATCTGGACCTCCTCAACTGGAGAACTTCATCAGTGTCACTAACGCGTTCAATAACAAAGAAAGCTCCAGTTAAGGGTTTAACATTCCCAGTTCGCTGATGAGATGTTTAAAGGTTTTCTCATCGAGAGGTTTAGTAAAAACATCAGCTAACTGTTTGTCAGTGGGGATGAAATGAATTTCAATATCTCCTTTCATAACGTGATCTCGAATGAAATGATACCTGATGTCAATATGCTTTGTTTTTGAGTGCATCACTGGGTTGTGAGATATAGCAATAGCACTGGTGTTGTCACAAAAGATTGGGGTCCTGGTATACTTCTGACCATAATCTAGTAACTGGTTCTTGATCCAGAGAATCTGGGCACAGCAACTGGCCGCAGAAATGTACTCTGCCTCAGCAGTGGACATAGAGACTGAAGTCTGCTTCTTGCTGGTCCAACTTACCAGTTTTCCTCCAAGGAAATGACAACCACCAGTTGTTGATTTTCTATCTATCTTACAACCTGCATGATCAGAATCTGAATAACCCATTAGATCTAATCCTGAGCCTTTGGGGTACCAAAGACCAAGATTAGGACACCCTTTCAGGTATCTAAAGATACGCTTTACAGCGTGCAAATGTGATTCTTTAGGGTTAGACTGAAATCTGGCACATAAACATGTTGCAAACATTATATCTGGTCGACTGGCAGTTAAGTACATCAGTGAACCAACCATACCTCTATAGTCAGTTATGTTAACTGGTTTGCCAGTTGGGTCAGAGTCCAAATTCAATGGTGCTGCAATAGGTGTGTTTTTTCGATGGGATTGAATCATATTTGTATTTTCTTAACAAATCTCTGACATATTTTCCTTGATTTATGAAAATTCCATTTTCAGTTTGCTTAATCTGAAGACCTAAGAAAAATGTTAATTCACCCATTAAACTCATCTCATACTCAGATGACATGATTTTAGAAAACTTTTTACACATTGCATCATCAGTTGAACCAAAAATAATGTCATCAACATAAATTTGTACCAATAAGATATTACCTCTTTCTTTCAAGATAAACAAGGTATTATCTATTGCACCTCTTTGAAAGCCATTTTTAAGAAGATGTTTAGTTAAAGTATCATACCAGGCTCTTGGGGCTTGTCTTAGACCACACAATGCTTTGTTCAGTCTATAAACCCAATGAGGATGCTTCTCATCGATGAAACCTGGAGTCTGCTTAACATAAACTTTTTCTTCCAATGTTCCATTAAGGAACGCACTTTTGACATCCATCTGGAAGACCTTGAACTGCAGATGGGCTGCATAAGCCAGAAATATTCTTATGGCTTCAAGCCTTGCAACTGGAGCAAAAGTTTCATCAAAGTCAACGCCCTCTGCTTGACAATAACCCTGGGCAACTAGTCTGGCCTTGTTTCTTACAACATGGCCATCTTCATCCATTTTGTTTCGATAGACCCATCTGGTACCAATAGGTTCTTTCTTTAACCCTGGTGGACAAGGAACAAGCTCCCAAACATTGTTCCTTTCAAACTAGAGGAGCTCTTCTTGCATAGCTTCCACCCAGCTTGGGTCTGCCATAGCCTCGTCAATCTTCTTTGGTTCAATTAGTGATAAGAAGGTGACGTTTAAGCATTGCTCACTGGTGGCTCTTCTAGTCTGAACCCCACTAGTTGGATCACCCACAATTTGTTCAATTGGATGGGCTCGAGTCCATCTAGTGTATTGACTAGGCTGGCGAACTACAATATCAGTGCAAGTCACCTGACGATCTTCTTCAGTTGCAACAGCTTCTGGAGAAGGATCAGTCCAAACAACTTCTACATCCTCATCAGAGTCAATGAGGTCTCGATTGGCATCATGAAATTCCTCATTAGAAGGCATTTCATGAAGAACTGGAGAAGTAGATGTTTGAACTGGTGCTGATATTGGAGTGGCACGTACATCAGATCCAATCACCAATTCTTGTGGTAAGTTGAAATTGATGGAGGGATAGAATGATGTGTCACTGGTGGTGTTCTTCTTCTTAACTGGTTCCAATTTATTGTAACTGGAAGCATCTTCTGGTGAAACAACTGACCGATGAACTTGGTCAGTTTCACCAAAATTAATTGGAATGACTGGAGAAATATCAAGGCTTGGTCTCTTGTTGATTGCTTCAGTTGATTCGTCGAATGTGACATGAATTGTCTCATGAACCTTTTGGAGTCTATAATTATAAACTCTAAAGGCCTTTCGAATATCTGAATAGCCTAAAAATACCCCTTCATCAGCTTTTGCATCAAACTTTCCAAGCTGACTGGAATCGTTTAGTATATAAACTGGACAACCAAATACATGGAAGTATCCAATATTTGGTTTACGATTCCTGAGTACTTCATAGGCAGTCTTCTTATGTCTCTTGATGTTGACTGACCGGTTTTGGGTGTGACAAGCAGTTGCAACTGCCTCAGCCCAAAAACTGGTGGGAAGACCAGATTCAGATAGCATACTTCTGGCTGCTTCTATCAGTGTACGATTCTTTCTTTCAACAACTCCATTTTGCTCTGGAGAGTGAACTGATGAGAAGTTTTAAGAGATGCCAGTGTCATTGCAAAATGTTTCAAGTACCTTATTTTGGAATTCAGTACCATTATCACTTCGCAACTGACAAACTTTTCGAGTATACTTGAGCTCAATTCTTTTAATGAGAGAGATGATTTCAGCAGATGCATCACTTTTGGATCTGATGAATACCACCCAGCTGTATCTGGTGAATTCATCAACCACAACTAGAGTGTACTTCTTTCCAGCTCTAGTTTGAACATTCACTGGACCAAAGAGATCCATATGTAGCATGTGAAGAGGTTCAGTGATGCTAAAATTTTGCCTAGTTTTAAAACTGGCTCTCTTCTGCTTGCCCATCTCACACCCTGGACATGGTTTTTCTTTATTGAAAGAAATCTGAGGTATCCCATCAACCAGTTGTTTGAGAGACAACTTGTTAATGTTTTTGAAATTAAGATGGGATAATCTTTTATGCCATAGCCAGTTGGTGTCCTCATCAGCTTTGGTATAGAAACATTGCTCTTTTGGAGCTGGTTCCATATCCATGATGTACACATTTCCTTTTCTTGGTGCAATCATCACCACTTTCCAATCCTTGTTAAATATGGTGCCTTGTGCAATATCGAACAATACTCTGAAGCCATCATCGCAAAGTTGGCTGACACTGATCAGGTTGTATTTCAAACCATTCACAAATGCAACTCTTTTGAATTCGACTTGTCCATTATTGAGCACACCATATCCTTCAGTCTTTCCAGATTGATCGTTACCAAACGTCACTGTCGGTCCATCTTGGAAAGTGAACTCTTCCAGTAGGGGCTTACATCCGGTCATAGTCCGGCCAGCAGCGCTGTCCAGATACCAGATATTCTTCTTTCGATCGCCCTTCACACACACAAAAATCATTAGTTCTTTTTGTGAACCCATCTTTTCTTGATGGGTCCACTGGACTTCTCTACAGAAGCCACAGTTGACAGTTGTGGTGTTGAACTGGAGGCTGCATCTGGAGCTTTATCACCAGCTCCAGGTGCAGGAGTAAAAACAATTGGTATTTGATACTTACTCCCTTTATTTTTACCAGATTTTGTTCCGGAAGGAACATTCTTTTGTTTAGGTATTAAAGAGAGTGGATTAATATTTTGTTTGAAAACTGGAGGTAATAAACCTCCTTCCAGATTGTTAATCCGGGCAGTACAACTCTGAACCTGCCGAGACAAAAGTTGGAGTTGACTTTCCAGATTAACCAAAATATTATTTTCTTCAGGCAGTTGAACCTTGGACCTAGGTTCAACTGGTGCTTTAGTCTGTCGGGTCTTGGGCACCTTAGACTTTTGAGGTAAAGGCTTGTTACCAGTGGCCTTTTTGACTGGAGCTTTAGCCTGTTCGACTCCAGTTTTAACCTCAATGGGGGTGGTCTCAAAGGTTTCAGTTTCAACAGCTTCAGATTGATCATAAGGTGTTTCAACCTTGAGAGCTGGAGGCAATGCATGAAGGTCTGGTATGAGAGCTGCCATCTCCAGATCTCCAGATTTCCATGCATTCTTCTGGGCATCGATAGTTTTTGAAAATGCATCATAGTTTTTGCCAGATGCTTTTACCCATGACTTGATAATCTTTTGTTCTTTTTCAAGATCAGAAAATAGTTTTTGATTATCAAGTTCTAAAGCCTCAATCTTTAAAACTGACTCCTTGAGAGCCAACTGGACACTTTGCAAATCATTTAGTTTTGGTTTAACATTGTTCAGTTCAATTAGGATAGTGTCAAGATATCTTTCACTATCAGCTCTTACAGTTTCCACAAATGCCAAATCACCACTTAATGATTCAGCCAGGTCTAGTTTTAGTTCAGGGTCAACCTGGTTATCATAGTCACATACCTTCTTCAGTATGATGTCCACCCATCTTCCAGAGATGACATCTTCTTTCACCACATGTTGCTGCTGTTGATCTTCCAAGGCCATGAAGCACATGTCCCTTTCCTCTTCTTCATCATCAGATGAGTCATCAGAGTACTCCCATTTTCCCTCAGTTTGTGCCATTAAGCACTGATCCTTTTTCTTTTCTATGGACAGGAGGGCAATCTGGGCCTTAAGCTTCTTGTATTTAGCTTTGTAGCTATCATCAGGCCGATTGAAATTAGGGACAGAGGGGCCAGTTTGGTTGTTCAACTGACTAGATCTGCATTCCTTCATAAAATGACCTTTCTTACCACACTTATAGCATGTAAGATTGGTCTTATCCAGAGAGCTGGAGCTGGAAGCATTGTTGGGGCCATTAAATCTTTTGGATTTATGCTTAAACCTATTAAAGGTTTTAGCAATCATGGCGACCAGATCATCATCGTCAGTTTCATTACAACCATCACTGTTTTCAGTGGTCAGTCCAGAGTTTAAGAAACTGTTCAACATCTCCTTCATCGAGTGTACCTGGACACTCTCAGCAGACATTAAAGCAGCACAAGGTCGCTCAGTTACACTAGCAACCTTGGGACTCTGGGCATGGTTCATGGCATCTTGCTCAGCCACAAGTCTTGCAGCATTATTATCTTCAGTGAATCTGAAGGCTCCATAGAGCGATGCAAGAGTATGAGTGTGCAAGGTTTTACCTTGTCTCAAGACAAGAACCATGTTTTCCCATTTGGAAGGAAGAATATCACAAAACTTCTCAAGAAGAATATCCTTATCCTTCTCTACACCCAAACCTCTCAACTGATTGATGAGGCTAGAAAATCTGGTGTATGTACCAGTTAGACTTTCATTGGGCAAGGCAAAGAAGGATTCATATTTCTTGTTCAAAGCAACTTTTCTGGTGACAATAGTGTCATCACCTCCTTCAAACTGAATAACTAACTCGTCCCACATAGATTTTGCACTGGGGAACAGCACAAGTGTTGGAATTAGATCTTCAGGAACAGCCCAAGGATCATGTTCTTGAGTCTGGTGTCCAGATCAACAAGTCTACGATCCTCATCAGACCAATGGACTTCTGGCTTTTCCCTTGAACCTCTTCTTCCAGTTGGATCAAGAAGAGGACTGACCCCAAGGGACATGGGTATATATGGTCCATCCTTAAGGATTTTCAGCATATACCTTTCAATCCCACCAAAATGCAAAAGCATTCTAGCCTTCCATGTACCGAATGTCTCACTGTTTCCATCAAATTTTGGAACAGGAGTGTTAGAGTAGTGTACATGGACATGGTTTGGGGCAGTAGGAGGAGGAGGGTTGGTGTTAACATTTTGAAAAGGTTGTGCATTAGTATTCGAGGGGGTTTTCACCTGAACCAGAACCATCTCCACCTTCAGTAGTGTTCATCTTAGCAGATCTAGGCAAGTTTATTAGCCTTCTGCTCTGATACCACTTGTAAGTCCCAACTCGATAGATGGTACTACTGAAGACACCTCTATGTCGATGGTGGAGTTACTTTGCAATATATGCACTGAACTGGAGACGACCAGTTGCAGTGTGTATATACCAAGTTCTAGATAGATTACTTATATAAAAGACAATAAGTAAAGAACAATGCAATAATACAAATAACTTGTAAGATAACTTGATGAGACAATATGTATTTTTCAATGTGTAATTTATTTATTGATATTAAACAAATTACAAGGTTGATGCGGAACCAAGATAATACACGAATGTAAATATCCTAACAACCTATGAAATACAATTGATCTATACTCGGAATTTCTCAAGACAATCGAAACACTTAAAGTTGTGAAATGTTCCTTTTAGCGATTGAGAGAAGATTGCACAAGTTCACCAAGAATATTGCAGGTTTGCAAAGTGTGAAGTTTTTCTCGTCTTTGTGAAATAACTTAAATTCTTGGTTGTGCAATGACTTGTATTTATAGGCAAAGTTAACATTGGGATGTTAACTTTAGCCGTACAAATGTGGTTGAGAGCATTTAAGGAATAGCATTTAATTCCTTAAAAAGCAGTGTAAAGTCGCATGATAAAGCAACTTTACACAACCACCTTTATGTACCTTATATTACTTAAATAATAAGACAAGGCTTATTATCCGGGTAAAGGTACATAAAGTATACAAGTCAATTCCTCGTAATCAGTGTAAAGCTTTGTAAGGGCTTTCCACTGATGGTCTCCAGTTTGTAACTGACTAGAATGCCAACTGGGCTTCGCTGTTATTGCCATTCTCTATCTTCCATTTGTTGTCTTCGACTTCAACTGGAATGATTCTTCAACTGGTCAGTTCTCAACTGGAGGAAGTCTTCAGTTGCGTTGATTGTACGGTGCAACTGGACTTCAATATATTTCTGGACAAATCTTCTTGGTCACCAGTTTTACTGGGTCACCAGATGCAACTGGTGACTGGTCAGTGTGAACTGGTGACTGGCCAGTTTCCAGGTGAACTGGTCCTAACAGTTGGCTTATGCTTATTTATGCTCAACAAAGTGTAAAAACGGATTTGTGACCAACCTAAATCAAATTTCATGGCAACCTAGGGTTTTGGTGGTGTGAGTTAAGTCAAGAAGGGTTGGTCACGAATTTTGGGTTATAACTTGGATTCTTGAAGTGGGATTTCGGTTTTTAAAGTGTATTCACGTCACAAAATGAGTCATGCAAGTTCCCTAACCGATTTGAGGTCCAACTTGAAGTTTTAAAGGGTTTTGGGTCATTTTTGGAGTCTTTACCTGCTGCTGCTCGACATGAACTGGGCTTGGCGTCTCGTACGCCCGTTTTGGCGTAGCTTACGCTGGCCAGCTCCCTGCTGGCGTCTCTTACGGTCTGTGGGCCGTAGCCTACGGTGGTCCCCAAATGCAAATTTAACCCTACGCCATTTATTCACTGTTTACGCCAAGAAAACAACCTCCAGACGCCAAATTTGAGTAATGCAGGTCAGCGTACCTTACGCTAGACCTAGCGTATCTTACGCCGGTGCAAGTTTGGCTGACCGTACCCTACGCCACCCTTGGCCGTCTGTTACGCTGATTCAGGAAGAACCACCGTAGCTTACGGTGGTTTGCACCGTAGGTTACGGTGCCTTAGTTTTCCAGTTTTCCTGATTGATTTTCCAGCTTCGTTTCCTTCGTCCTTGGATCGAGTCAACCTTCCTTTTGAGTCATTCTGGGGTACTTCTAGTGTCGTGATCGTGTCTTAGTGGTCATGTAAAGTTGAGTGTCCTAAATTATAAACCAATATAATTATAATTGGACTTGTAATGACGAATAATGACACGGATGCATATTTATTTATTTATAATAATAGGTTGAAGGCGTGTAACGATCATTGGACCTTTCTAGCTAAATAATGACTTGTTGTTGCTGCACGAGGTGAGTTCGTAGCCCCTTTCCTTGTATGACTTTGGGGTGAAAAGTGTACTTGTGTTCGTTTATGCTTATGTGATCGTTATGTGCTCGTTTAATTATCATACCAAGATTTTATATAAACGTTTGTTGATTAAGTCAAGGTATATGTGTTGTTATGTTCGTATATATAATCGTTTGGCTATTTAGCCAAGGTTACAAGATCGCTATGGTTACAAGATCGATTGGTTATGTTCGATTGGTTATTTGACCAAGGTTACAAGTTCGATATATGTTCGTTTGGTTAGTCAACCAAGGTTACAAGATCGTTGTATGATCGATATGTTCGTTGTATGGTCGTTTATTGATCGAATCAAGGTTAAACGGTTGTTATCCCGACACTTATTTCTTATTGTCAAAACCTACGAACTCACCAACTTTATGTTGACGCATTTTAGTACACTTTTCAGGTAATCAAGTGAATTAAAGACGTGATGGATGATTGCATTGCATGTGATAGGATTGAGCTTGGACTTTTGTGGATCCGTGATTCATTTCACCCGTTCATGGGTTATGCCTAGGATCGTTAGCCATCATTTGATCTATTTTTTTTGTAAACTATTGATGGTGTTGTGCTCCTTGTGCATTTATTTGATCCGTAACTTGTATTTGTATTTGAATTATGTATGGATTGCTCAAATCCTTGAATGCATTTAGTTGTCTCTACTTAAATTCCATGTCACGCTGAGCTTTTCTTTTAATGCCCCATATTTCCGCCTTGTTGGGTGTTACAGAATGGTATCAGAGCCGTGGTTGTAGAGAATTAGGTGGAATGACCTAGACTATAACCATTGCATAAACACTTCATATTTAGCTTGCATGATAGGAAATTATGTGTGCAATGTGAATTGTTTGGAATGTGAAAGTTGTTTGATCGGAGTTCGTAGGGTTTTGATAAACTTATTGATTGATGTTCGTAATAGTGTCGGGATACACCATGAATTATTGATGTGTGGAATTTTGGAACCATTTATTACTTGTCCCTAGCAAAGTGAAACGATGGCATTGACGGAAGTATGACATTCGGTAATCATAGAGGAGCCTGATCAACGAATCTATGATTACCCTATGTCATATGGAAGCTAATGATCTCGTGGATTGCGCATTACCGATGAGGTATAGTAGGTAACCCGGTGTGTCTAATGGGTGTTGGTTGGGTGGAGGGTTAGCCGATGGTACACCCTGTATACATACCCGACTAATACTTAGAGGGCATAACGGAACCGAGTCTTGACATCCATTCAATATATTAACGGTGTGGAGGGTTAGCCGCTGGTACACCCTGTATACAAACATCTTTAATGTATTGAATGTTGAAGTTAGATTCGGCCCTTTTATATGATGTTAATTGATTTGTGATTGTGTTGTTGATTGTGAATTGTATGATCGATGAAGCCTTAGATTATTGCCATGATAATATCCCCGTAGAGATAATCATATTCTTGTAACGATTTAGAAGGGTTTAATGTGGAAATTGTGTGTTACTTGAAGGTCGATTTTGATATTCGTGTGTGAATTGTGAGACTTAACTTGTTAATCTAACACGTGTGTTCAGGAAAGATGGTTAGGCCAAGGAGAGCTAACACTAACTATAGGCGTCAAAACGAGCAAGAAGAACCGATTGTTCAAGAGAATCAAGGTGGAAATCGTGGCGGTAGAGGTGGTGAGGTGGTAGGGGTAATCGAGGAGGTCGTGGTGGCCGAGGTGGCCGGGGTGGTGCCAATCCCCCGGTAAGAACCGAGGTCATCACTCAAGCTCTCAATGAGCTTATGCCGGAACTTGTGGCCCGAATCTCGGCGGCCATGGATAGGAATGAACAAGAAGAACCGGAAGATGAAGCGGTTCATGTTGAAAACGAAGATGTGAATGTGAATGGTGAGGAAAATGGAGGAGAAGGTTTTGTTCAACAAAGAGTCAACAACAATGCTTACCGTCAAGGTTGCATTTTTAAAGACTTCAAGGCTTGTGGGGCTCCGGAGTGGAAGGGAGAAGGTGGGGCCACCGGTTGTTTGGAGTGGCTAGAGAAGATTGAAGCCGTGATTCCTAGAAGTGGATGTACTCATGACCAAAGAGTTTCCCACGCCACCGGCATGTTAGGGGGTGATGCACTAGAGTGGTGGAATGTTGAAGTGGATGCTTTGGGAATTGATCTTGCTAACTCCATTCCTTGGGAGAATTTCAAACAAATGATCATTGCCAAGTATTGCCCACCGCACGAAATGAGAAATTTACAAGAAGAATTTACTAGCCTCACTATGAAGGAAGCCGATCATGTGGGGTACACTCGCCGTTTTGGCCAACTTTCAAGACTCATACCCCACTTAGTTAGACCCGAATACCGCAAGGTGGGCAATCGAGCCATGGGAAGGGAAAGTATATAATGTAAACGTTACAAAGTTGAATTGAAGACCGTGCCCGTAGTTAAAGATTTTACGGATGTATTCCCGGATGACCTACCGGGTTTGCCTCCATCTCGTGAACTTGATTTTCGTATTGACCTCATTCCTAATGCTACTCCCGTGGCCAAAGCGCCTTATCGCTTAGCCATGACCGAAATGCAAGAGTTGGCCGCCCAACTCAAGGAACTTCAAGACAAGGGTTTCATTCGCCCTAGTCAATCACCTTGGGGCGCACCGGTTTTGTTTGTCAAGAAGAAAGATGGGTCGTTTCGAATGTGTATTGATTATAGGGAATTGAATAAGTTGACGGTGAAGAATCGTTATCCCCTCCCTAGGATTGACGATTTATTTGATCAACTTCAAGGCGCTCAATATTTCTCCAAGATTGATTTGAGGTCGGGTTACCATCAATTGAGGGTCCATGAAGACGACATTCCAAAAACCGCTTTCCGAACAAGATATGGACACTTTGAATTCACGGTGATGCCTTTTGGGTTGACCAATGCACCGGCGGTGTTCATGGATTTGATGAACCGGGTGTGTCGGCCCTACTTAGACCAATTTGTCATTGTCTTTATCGATGACATCTTTATTTACTCTAAAATGAAAGAAGACCATGCCGAGCATTTAAAACAAGTGTTGGAGTTACTTCGGGGAGAAAAGTTGTATGCCAAGTTCTCAAATGTGAATTTTGGCTAGAAGAGGTCCATTTCCTTGGTCACGTGGTGAGCAAGGAGGGTATTCATGTGGACCCTAGTAAAATCGAAGCGGTTAAGAATTGGAGACGACCCGAGACGCCAACCGAGATTCGCCAATTTCTTGGTTTGGCGGGTTATTATAGACGGTTTATTGAAGGCTTCTCAAAAATCGCCCAACCCTTGACCTTGTTGACACAACGGGAAAGGAGGTTTGATTGGGGTGATAAGCAAGAACGGGCCTTCCAATTGCTTAAAGACAAGTTATGTGATGCACCAATCTTGAGCTTGCCCGATGGGCCCGATGATTTCGTTGTGTATTGTGATGCTTCCGGGCAAGGCTTAGGATGTGTTTTGATGCAACGTGGCAAGGTGATTGCATATGCATCTAGACAATTGAAGGTGCATGAGAAGAATTATCCAACACATGACTTGGAGTTAGGAGCGGTCGTGTTTGCTTTGAAGTGTTGGAGACATTACTTGTATGGCACTAAAAGTGTGATCTATACCGATCACAAAAGCCTACAACACATTTTTGATCAAAGCAAGTTGAATATGAGGCAACGAAGATGGCTAGAGCTTTTTAGTGACTATGATTGTGTTATCCGGTACCACCCGGGTAAAGCAAATGTTGTAGCCGATGCTTGAGCCGGAAAGAACGTGTACATCCAAGAAGAATTAGAGCCATGAGCTTCACCGTGCAAAGAAGTGTTCGTGACACCATTATTGAAGCTCAAAGAGTGGCTACCTTACCGGAAAACTTCATCAACGAGGCGTTGCATGGCTTGGAAGAACAATTTGATCGGAAGGATGATGATGGTTTGTACTTTGTGGATCGATTATGGATTCCCGTCTTTGGGGGTCTAAGGATGAAATTAATGAACGAAGCCCATAGGTCGGCATACTCGGTTCACCCGGGGTCCGACAAGATGTATTTTGGTATGAGGGATTTGTATTGGTGGCCGGGGATGAAGAAAGATATTGCTAGATATGTGAGCGAATGTTACATGTTTGCAAGTAAAGGCCGGTCACAAGAAACCACCCGGTTTACTAGTTCAACCGGTAACACCGGAGTGGAAATGGGAAGAAATTGCCATGGACTTCATCACGAAGTTACCTAGAACGAGTAGTGGTCGGGACACCATTTGGGTGATCGTTGACCGGTTGACTAAATCGGCTCACTTTTTAGCTATTCGGGAAGACGACAAGTTTGACACCATGGCACGCTTGTACATCAAAGAAGTGGTATCCAAGCATGGGATGCCGATTTCCATAATAACCGATCGGGATGCCCGTTTACTTCAAAGTTTTGGAAGGCGTTCCAAAAAGCAATGGGTACTCGACTTGATATGAGTACGGTGTTCCATCCACAAACCGATGGTCAAAGTGAAAGAACGATCCAAACACTTGAAGATATGTTAAGAGCTTGTGCCATCGAATTTGGTGGCAATTGGGATGTACATCTCCCGTTGGTCGAATTCTCATACAATAATAGTTATCATGCTAGTATTCAAATGGCGCCGTTTAGAGCTTTGTATGGGAGAGTATGTAGGTCACCGTTAGCTTGGGCGGAGATTGGTGAAAGCCAACTCATTGGACCCGAGATTGTTATTGAAACGACTAAGGTGATCTCACAAATCAAGGAAAAGTTGAGAGTGGCCCGAGAACGACAATTGAAGTATGCTAATGTGAGATGAAGGCCTCTCGAGTTTGAGGTAGGCGATTTCGTTTTGTTGAAGGTATCCCCGTGGAAGGGAGTAGTTCATTTTGTGAAGCGTGGCAAATTGGGACCAAGGTATATTGGTCCATTTAAGATCTTGGAGCGTATAGGTCCGGTTGCTTATCGTTTGGAGCTCCCTCAAGAATTGAGTGGAGTTCATAATGTGTTTCATGTTTGTAATCTTAGGAAGTGTTTGGCGAATCCAACACTCCATGTGCCTCTTGAAGAAATTCGGGTAGATAAAACATTAAAGTTTGTAGAAGAACCCATAGAGATACTTGATCGTCAAACTAGAAAGTTAAAGAATACTCGATACACGATCGTCAAGGTGAGATGGAAAGCTAGGCGCGGACCCGAGTTCACTTGGGAACGTGAAGATTCCATGAAGGCCAAATACCTCATTTGTTTAGTGACTAGTTAGACTAGAATTTCGGGACGAAAATCCTTTAACGGGAGAATAATGTAACATTCGTGAAATTTGACTTTGGTTGACCCGGTAATTTTGTGCACTTTCGACTAATTAATATTAATTGATTAATAGATGATCGAACTTAGTTGTGATATAATCGTGTTCAAGGTATATATATATAATTAATGATCGTTTTTAATTAAGTTGTGTTCGCATGATGTTCGAGATTAATTGATTGATTAATTTGAATGTTCGATATATGTTGATAATTAAGTTAACTAGAATTGTGTATGTGGACCCTCCATGGGTCAACTTTTACCCAAACCCATGACCCAATGAGTCAACCCAACCCTATCCCCACCCAAAGTCTTACACCTCTCATCCACTCATTCACCAATTCTCTTATCTCTTTCTCTCTATCTCTACATTCAATTGCACGAGTTTCTTTTATCTCTCTCTCTCTCTCTAAATTTAATGCAACAAAATTGTGTTTCAAGCAAGATCTAGTTAGGGTTTTGTATCTCTATCATTAATTATACATTATATCAAAAGTTGAAGTCTTGAAGTGGAAGAAATAGCTTAAATCGGGTCAATTTCGGGTTCAATCACTTTAGTGGAAGATTTTGGTAAGTAAATGCATCTCAAATATACCAATTAATGTTATTAAACTTATTTTAGATCAACCTTCACAAGCTATTGGACGAAAATCGGATTTTTGGTGTAACTAGGTCAAAACTAGGGTTCATATTCTTTAAATGGGTCAAAAACGTTTTTGTTGATGAAATGATGTTAAGAGTCAAGAATTGAAGTAGGGTTATGTTGGCTTATGCTTATTTATGCTCAACAAAGTGTAAAAACGGATTTGTGACCAGCCTAAATCAAATTTCATGGCAACCTAGGGTTTTGGTGGTGTGAGTTAAGTCAAGAAGGGTTGGTCACGAATTTTGGGTTATAACTTGGATTCTTGAAGTGGGATTTCGGTTTTTAAAGTGTATTCACGTCACAAAATGAG
>CM067169.1:99554509-99566106 GCA_034093135.1 Erigeron breviscapus
TTTTTTAACATGACCGAATCCTGCAATCACAATAGTAGTTTCAAACCACCAAAAAATATGCATAACCAAAGTAAATAAGTACCGAGTACATCGAACAAAGGAAATGAAACATAAACATAAAAATGGCCATGTTAACATTAAACCGAACTCAAAGTATCAAAACATGTGTCAGCAGCAACCTTGACATGAGAGACCATGAGTATGAAGCATGGCCAAAACATCCAACATGACAGCACCAGGCCCTTCAAATCAATAAGAACGAAAGTAACGTTGGACTAAAAAACAAACAATTGAAATGGTAGAGGCGGAAAACTAACCATATTGATGATCTGTATTTAAATCTTTTGCAACACTTCTCTATAAACAACATTTGTTGTTGTGTTTGATGTATTTCCATCTTTCGTACAAATGAGGACCTTGAGACCTGCTTTACTTGTAACTCTTGAAACCGCCACATAGAGTTGTCCATGAGTAAAAACAGGTCGCTGCAGAAACAAACCCACCTGAGACAACGATTGCCCTTGACTTTTTATTGTCATTGCAAAACAAACTACCAATGGAATCTGGCGCCTTTGAAATTTAAAAGGAATGCGACGGTCAGATGGAGTGATACGCATGCGGGGTATGTACGTTATATTACCAAAATGAGACCCCGAAATGATTTTGGCTTCTATAACATGAGGAGCCATCCGAATGACCTGTAATCGTGTCCCATTGTATAAACCATTTGCCTGATCAATATTACGAAGTAACATTACAGGAACACCTTTTTTCATTGATAGCTTGTGGTTAGGAACACCTGATATTTTAAACCCATTTAGGACATCGGGGAGTAGATCGACTCTGTAAATGCATCCATCGACTCGGTTTCACATGGGCTGTTCGCACTATAATAAGTCATTTCCTCATCTTTAATAAGGTTCAACATATAGTCATTGATTTTTATCTAGCCCTGGTACCACAATTTATATATATATATATATTTTAGGTGGTGTATAAAGAAAGAAGACAAATTAATAATAGAAAGAGAGACAAAATTTAATTTAAATTTTCCATTTCACCTTTTGAACTTTTACTTTTTTACTAATTTATTATTATATTTTTAAAAGTTTTAATTTCAAACCTTTAAATTTTAGTATGAAATATATATCTTACTTAAGATTGTATAATTTATTGTTATCATGATTTAAATATAAAGCTAAAATGTATTTATTATAACTATAAATAGAAAAAAAGGAAAAAGTTATTTGCGAGGGTTGAGTTAGGAAGGGTGGGTTAAAAAGAAATAAACTTTATCCGTTAGTCTCATTAGAAGTGTCTTAATTTGAATATTCAAAGTCTTAATTTTTAAACTTTGACCTTAAATATATTTTTTGTGTTATATAAAACTTAATGAAAATTATATCATTGAAAACACTTCTAAAACACAATCAATTCATATAACTTTCATCAAGTATTATCTAACACAAAGAAAATTATTTATGGTCAAAGTTGCAAAAGTTAGACTTTGAAAATTCAAAACATGACACTTCTAGTGGGACGGAGGAGTAGTATTTTAAATTAAAAAAAGAGTTAGAATTTGAGAGTAATGACTCATCCCTTCCTAATAACGGTACTTTTTTGTTTTTAATTCAGAATCGTCACGTGTAAAATAATTTTGAATATTATAATTTTTGTTTTTTAGTAAATAAAGAATTTAAAAGCAGGACCCATAGGAAGTGGGCGCACTTGTCCAACCATCATATCAAATCAAAAAACAGCAATTAAATTAAGGCGCCAGGTAGTCCGACCAAATAAAGGGTAACCGGACCAGACTTTCCGCGGCGATATCGCCGCGGAAAGAGGGGGGGCCCGCTAAATTCTGTCAGATTAGCCATTAATGACATGGGGGCCCGCACTTTCCGCGGCGATATCGCCGCGGAAACTTTTGTCTTTTCCGACTTTCCGCGGCGACATCGCCGCGGAAAGTTTCTGGTCCGGTTACCCTTTATTCCATGGTCGTACCTTTCGAAACACACCAACATTTATTGTTTTCTAGAGAACGTATCATTTTTAAAGATCTAATCACATATTAAACGGGGCGCGTAACACCACCGGGGCAAAAAGGGTATCCCCACCATCACTATTAGCGGCGACGTCGCCGCTAATAGTGGGGGGCCCACTGACATCTTGCAGAATACAAATTCTGTTTAAGGCCCTGGACCCCACACTATTAGCGGCGACGTCGCCGCTAATAGTGCGGGGCCCAACTGACGTTGTTGACTACAAAGCCAGTTTAATGCCCTGGACCCCACACTATTAGCGGCGACGTCGCCGCTAATAGTGTGCCATATTTCCTTTAAAACGCGGCTGCTCCCCCAGACCCATCTTCTTCCCCATCAATCTTCTTCCCAGTCGAACCGAACCATTCCTCAAAAAAAAAAATCTCCGGCAATCCACCATTGTTAGTCCATATTCCGGCCCTCAATCCCCTCACCCTCTGAATATCAACAATCCGGCCACCCACGCTTTTGCTCACGACGAAAATCCGGCGAGGTTATTTATCCGGCGACTTTTCAGGCGAAATTCCGGCCGGACAAAATTTCAGACGAATTATTAGCGGCGACTAGCATTAGCGGCGACATTTCCGGCGACCCACTTTTCCGACGTTTTCTTTGTATGTTTACTAAGACTCATTTATTTTTGTATTGTTGTTATTATTTTTAATATATGTTATTATTAGTTATAAAAATGTTATATAATTTTATTTAGAAATTTTAGGTTTGTTAGTTTGATTTAAAGAAATTTGTAGGATTTGATTGTTATGAATTATTGGTAGTTTATGATGATTCTTAATATTATTGTTAATATTATGTTAGAAAAACCATTTTGTTAATATGATTGTTAGAAATTAGTGGTAGAAAGGTTATGTTATTATAGTTAAAAATGATATGATTATTAGAAATTATATGATTTTTAAGAATTTTTGGTAGTTTATCATTATTGATAATATGATTGTTAATATTATGTGAAAAGTTATTATAGTTGTAATTAGTTTTAAAAATGTTATGTTATCATAATTATAAATTATATGAATGTTAGAAATTTTATGTTTATTGTTAATATGATTTTTAGTATTATGTTAGAAAACAGTTTTTGGTATGATTGTAATTGTTAATGTAGTTGTTATTAGGTTAATATGAATGCAAATATTATTGTTAGAAAATTGTGGTAATTTTAGGAATAACAAGTTGGAAAAAAGATTTGTGTCAAAAATATGCATATATTTCATTTGCGCCTTTTTTAACCTTGATAATTGTTTTTATTGATTTATAACTTGTATATAACTTAGTGTTAAAATCTGCTGTTCAGAGTCTGGTGCAAGACTGTAACATCCCAAAACTTAAACGTATATGTTGACTAACGTCGTTAGGTCAAATTCTAAGTCCGTGATATGTTTATGTGGAAATTATGTGTTTATGTGCCCTATATGTGAGATTTAATTATCTTTAATGAGTGACAATAAAGTGGACTTAATGATGTGTAAAAGGCCTTTGTAGTGTGCGAAAGTGCTTTGGTGTGTTATATGTATCCCCAATAGGTGTTTTAATGTGAAATAAAGTCAATATGAAGTCCAGGGACTAGTTTTGCCAAAGGTGTAAAGTTAAAAACGGGATTAGGTTAAGATTAACCTAATCTAGGATCATTTTCCAGCAATTAACCTAATTAATAACACCTGCACAGCCTCTCCAATTCCTTAACTGATTTCTAAAGCAATTGATCAAGTTTTGGTTGAATTGATTGAGTATTTTGGGTTACTTTCAATTGGCTATCAAAGCAATCAGGTAATCAATGGGTTGTTATTTGTATTTTCAGATCAAAAGATGTTTTATATTGATCCAAAACTGATTTTAAAAGGGTTTTGCAAATAAATTAGAGTTTAAAAGATGTTTTGGTTAATTGATGTTCGTAATAGTGTTTAACGGGTCTATAATCGATCTTGATGATCAAAAGATGTTTAAAAATGTCAAAAACGTGTTTTGGAAGAAGCCATAGTCGATCGATTCCTGGAAAAATGAAGAACATAGCCGTTTTTGAATTCTGAACGAAGTTAGGCTTAAGTTCGTTTGAGCCATCTTCGTAAAGCCTAAATTCGTTTTCTGGAATCTAACTTCGTTTGACAAAACGAAGATCATCTTCGTTTGAAGCTAAAAACGAAGGCTAAGTTCGTTTGATGCTCAAATTCGTTTTCTAAATTCGTTTTAGGCTAAATTCGTTTTCAAATTCTTTTCTAAATTCGTTTTCTAAATTCGTTTTCTAAATTCGTTTTCTAATTCGTTTTCTAATCTTCGTTTTCTATCTTCGTTTTCTAATCTTCGTTTTCTAATCTTCGTTTTCTAATCTTCGTTTTCTAAATTCGTTTTCTAAATCTTCGTTTTCTAAATTCGTTTTCTAATCTTCGTTTTCTAATTCGTTTTCTATCTTCGTTTTCTAAATTCGTTTTCTAAATTCGTTTTCTATCTTCGTTTTCCTAATTCGTTTTCTAAATTCGTTTTCTATCTTCGTTTTCCTAATTCGTTTTCTAAATTCGTTTTCTATCTTCGTTTTCTATTCGTTTTCTAATTCGTTTTCTATCTTCGTTTTCTAAATCTTCGTTTTCTAAATTCGTTTTCTAATTCGTTTTCTATCTTCGTTTTCTAATCTTCGTTTTCTAATCTTCGTTTTCTAATCTTCGTTTTCTAATCTTCGTTTTCTAATCTTCGTTTTCTAATCTTCGTTTTCTAAATTCGTTTTCTAAATCTTCGTTTTCTAAATTCGTTTTCTAAATTCGTTTTCTATCTTCGTTTTCTAATCTTCGTTTTCTAAATCTTCGTTTTCTAATCTTCGTTTTCTAAATTCGTTTTCTAAATTCGTTTTCTGGAAATGTTAAGTTCGTTTGAGCCATCTTCGTAAAGCCTAAATTCGTTTTCTGGAATCTAACTTCGTTTGACAAAACGAAGATCATCTTCGTTTGAAGATAAAAACGAAGGCTAAGTTCGTTTGATGCTCAAATTCGTTTTCTAAATTCGTTTAGGCTAAATTCGTAAGGTTTAATGCTGGACTTTTACTTGGTCAGTCTTATGGCCATGCGAGAGTCCAAATAATGTTCCAAATGACTTATACTTCATATGTTAATGAACGATAGGTGTCGGGGGATTACTATTAAGCACTGTTAGCTTTGTTTGCGCGCACATACTACTAACAGGTAAGATACACTACTTTTGTCACGCTGAGGGTGCAACAAAAATGGTTTCATAAACTATAACCTCCAAAACGGTAATGTATAACCTATATTGTGGTTGGGTTGATATGGGAGGTATTCGGGGATTAAAGATGACGATGCCTATGCTTATAATGTTTCCCCGTAAATACGTTTATGATATGATATGTGATGATATGTTTAAACGATATGATATGTTATGATGAATGGTGGTTAATGATATGATGTAATGATGATATGTGCATGTATATGTGGCTTGTTCATCTAGAACACTAGACCTTTTTAGGTTGCCATGACACGTGCACGTTTTAAGGGCCCTAACGTGAAAAGATGATAGATGTGGATTAGTTTAGGATTAATGTGGAAACCTAAACTAAACGTGGTAAATGCTCGAGCTAATTAGATGTTAAGAGTTATGCATAACCCGTGCCTGATGTGGTAATAGGTACGTATAAATCGTGCTCGTATGTGGGAGAGTACGTCGTGCTCGCATGTGGGAGAGTACGTAGTGCCCGTATGTGGGAGGGTACGTTAAATGGTTGTTCGGGTGGCTCCTTGCAACCAGTCATATGTGGCGAGTAGTTCGGGTGGCCTGATGACCCACCTAATGTTATGAACATAACGTGCTACTCATGGATCGACATTGTCTTTCCTTAACGGTAACTTCGGTTACAACTTAACGGTGACCTAGTCACAACTTAATGAGATGAGATGAAATGATGAAATTGATTAGGCACACTTAGGGTCGTGGACTCTATGCTTATATGTGATATGGATACGTTATGTGGTGATATAAATGCCTAAATCAAATGACGTAATGTTTTAAAGTGACGTGTTTAATGGATGAAATGTTTTGCTTAAACCTGGTGTTATCTTACTTAGCTTTATAGCTAACACTTGTTTCTTTTTATGTGTTGACACCCCTCAGGTTAGCAGTGAGATGACGTGTGAAGCTTTGGCGAGAGATGGGTAGATGATCAAGCTGGCTTTAGTTTACCCAATAGCTTCGCATAGACCTTATGTTATTGATTTCCTTTATGGAACTTATGTAATGACTATGTTATGATTGCTTTATGTTGGGCAATCTTATGGATTTCTTTTATTACTGATTTGATGCTATTAGTAACACCACTTATGTTTCTCAACTGTTTTCCTTGGTTGAGGTTTTTAATAAACTGTTTCCGCTTTATTGACGCCGTTAGGCGAAAATTTTTGGAAATCCATATTTTTACGAAACGGGTGTTACAATTTGGTATCAGAGAAGTAGTTTAAGTGAACCAAGGCCTATTGACCATAGATTTGGACTTAAACTTAAGATGCGCATGCTAGGTATTTGTAGGATGCCTTAGCTTTAACGTAAGATGATATAGGATGGGTTGGGACGAGTGCGAGTGTGATAGGGCTTACGAGATGTTTACGTTACGATGATATGTTTTAGCCTTATCTTTGCGCTTATCGACTCTATCTTTCAGTGAAGGAAAGATGGTTAACACTCGTCAAGGCAACTCACGACGCGATGGAGCTACTGCTAGCGTTACTCCACCTGTCCATCCGGGTGCAGGTGCTTCTAATGCTTCCAATGCTGCTGCTGTTGCAGCCAATACGAATAGAAATCGAGGAAACCCCCAGCAAGTCACAGCCAAGTCCATTAGGTCCTATGCCTCCACCTCCCGGCAATCCACCTAGAGTTAACGAAGCAGTGGTGGAGCAAATCCCTAATGCAGCTGAACTGTACAATCTTGTGCTGACTCTCCAAGCCCAGTTAGCACAGACTCAAGAGCAACTGAACAACGCTCTTGCTGAGAATGCTGAAGGAACTGATGGCAACTACTCAGTGCCATCTCACCACATTGAGCCACCAGTGGGTAATGTTGTCGTTCCCCCTGTTAATGTTGATGTGGCTCCTCCTAATGTAGTTCAAGCTCCTCGATTTAAGTTCGAAAGTTTCCAGAAGTGTGGAGCTCAGAAATTCAATGGAACACTTAACGCAGTAGGCTGTATGGAATGGCTTGATGATACTGAGATGGTCTTTGAAGCTTGTGACTGTCCAGAGGATAAAAAGGTGTTGTGTGCGAGTAGAATGTTGAAAGAAGGTGCTCGAGATTGGTGGAAGAGCATTACTATTTCGATGACTCCAGATATGGTATCTGCTATCACATGGGCTACCTTCAAGCAGAAGTTTATTGAGGAGTATATCGGGACTCATGAACAGCGCAAGATGGAAAAGGAGTTTCGTGCTTTGACGGCTGAAATTGGTAAAGTCAATGATTATGCTCGTTCCTTTTTGGAAAAGATGAAATTTGTGGGTCATCTATTCAGAACTGATGCAGATCAAGTCGCCTGCTATGTCGATGGTTTACCTCCAAGTTATCGAGGCATTTGTAGGCAGCATAAGACTCTAACTGAAGCAATCAAAGAATCTAAAAAGCTTGATGATGATTTTGCTGCGGATAAGAAAGTCGAAAAGAAAGAGGATGAGAAGAAGTCTGGCAATAAGAGGAGGTTTGGTGGATCAAATCGTTTTGGAAAGAAGTTCAAGGGATCTTCGTCCTCTGACAAGGGAAAGACAGACAAGGATGGAAAATGGTGTTCTAGCTGCAAGGCTTTTCATTCTGGTCAGTGTTCTGCTAAGACCCGCAGGTGCAATAGGTGTGGAGCATAGGGTCATACTTTTGATGAATGCACTGATAAAGCAAGATGTTATAAATGTGGAGATGCAAAGCACCGTATTGCCGATTGTCCCCAAATGAAGAAAGATGAGGGAAAGAAAGCGGAAGCTTCCAAAGCCAAAGCCCGTGCTTTCCAGATGACGGCCGAGGAGGCAAAAGACGACGATCAGGTAGTTACTGCTACCCTTATTGTTAACTCAAAACCCGCTAATGTGTTATTTGATTCTGGTGCGAACAAATCTTTTGTGTCTACTCTGTTTGCTCCTAAATTAGACATGATTACTAGTTCTTTACGGTGCCCTATAGAAGTAGAAGTGGCTAACGGTGCAACGACTATTATACGAGAGGGTTATTCTGATTGTCCGTTAGAGATAGAGGGTCGGTCGTTTACTGCTAATTTGTTACCAACTACCATTCCTAGTTTTGATGTTGTACTTGGTATGGACTGGATGTCTAAAAACGATGCTGTCGTCTTATGTGCAAAGAAAATAGTTCGTATCGCTACCCTTGATGGTAAAGGTGTCTGTGTTTATGGTGACAAGAAGCCGGGAAATGTTAAGGTGATCTCGATGATGAAAGCACTTCGTTGTATACGGCAAACTAAGTCACATTTTCTAGCTTATGTCATCGATTCTCGTATCGCGAAGCCTACAGTCTCTGATGTCGAGGTTGTTTCCGAGTTTCCTGATGTTTTCCCTGAAGATCTTCCAGGTCTTCCTCCGGATCGTGAGGTTGAATTCTCCATTGACCTTATTCCTGGTGCTACTCCTGTAGCCAAAGCTCCCTATCGTCTAGCTCCGACAGAGATGAAGGAGTTAATGACGCAAATTCAGGAACTTTTAGATAAAGGTTTCATTCGTCCGAGTTCCTCTCCTTGGGGTGCTCCTATCCTTTTCGTAAAGAAGAAAGACGGATCCATGCGTATGTGTATCGATTATCGCGAGCTGAATAAAAGAACGGTGAAGAATAAGTATCCACTCCCTCGCATTGATGATTTGTTCGATCAATTTCAAGGTGCTTCCTATTTTTCGAAGATCGACTTACGATCTGGCTATCATCAACTGAAGGTTGAAGAAGAAAGTGTAGCCAAAACAGCGTTCCGAACTCGTTATGGTCATTACGAGTTCCTTGTCATGCCATTCGGTTTGACAAATGCTCCAGCGAAGTTTATGGATTTGATGAACCGTGTCTGTCGACCATTTTTGGATCATTTCGTTATTGTTTTTATCGACGACATTCTTGTGTATTCAAAGACGGAAGAGGAACATAGAGAGCATTTGAGGGCTGTCCTTCAAGTCCTCAGAGAGAAAAAGCTATATGCTAAGTTCTCCAAGTGCGAGTTCTGGCTAAAGGAAGTTCATTTCCTCGGCCATGTCGTCTCCTCTGATGGTATAAAAGTAGATCCTTCGAAGATAGAAGCGGTGTCGAAGTGGGAGCAGCCTAAGTCTCCTACTGAAATTAAGAGTTTTCTTGGTTTGGCTGGCTATTATCGACGTTTTATTCAGGATTTCTCGCGCATTGCCAAACCAATGACTGAATTAACGAAGAAAGGTGTGAAATTTGTATGGACTGATGCTCAAGAGAAAGCCTTCACAACGTTGAAAAAGAAGTTGTGTGAAGCTCCAGTCTTAGCCTTACCCGAAGGAACAAATGATTTAGTGGTCTATAGTGACGCATCCATCACGGGGTTAGGGTGTGTATTAATGCAACGAGACAAAGTTATCGCTTACGCCTCTCGACAGCTGAAGCCTCATGAGCGAAACTATCCTACTCATGACCTTGAGCTGGCTGCTGTTGTTTTTGCTCTGAAATTGTGGCGACATTATCTGTATGGTACGAAGTGTACCCTTTATACGGATCATAAAAGCTTACAGTATGTGTTCACTCAGAAGGACATGAATGTTAGACAACGTCGGTGGATGGAGTTATTAAAGGATTATGATTGTGAGATTAAATATCACCCAGGCAAAGCTAATGTGGTTGCTGATGCCTTAAGCCGCAAAGGATATGCGAAGAGTAGATTATGTGCGATGATTACAAAGATTGAGTCGAATTTACTGGAACCTATTCGATTAGCTCAAATCGAAGCGTTAAAAGATGATAATGTGAAAGCGGAGTCTATTGGGAAAAAGAAGAAGAACAGACTCCAAATGGAAGAAAATAGTCGTGGCCTTCGAACTTACAAAGGTAGAATATGGGTTCCTCTCTATGGAGGCAATCGTGAGTTAGTAATGGATGAAGCTCACAAAACTAAGTATTCTGTACACCCTGGTGCCACAAAGATGCATGCAGAGTTGAAGCCTATTTATTGGTGGCCCAGTATTAAGAACGATGTAATGATGTACGTACAGAAATGTTTGACGTGTGCGAAGGTGAAAGCTGAACATCAAAAGCCTTACGGGAAGTTTCAGCAACTCGAGATCCCGGAGTGGAAATGGGATCGTATTACGATGGATTTTATAACCAAGCTTCCAAGAACGCCTCGTGGTCACGATATGATATGGGTTATTGTCGATCAATTAACGAAGAGTGCCCATTTCCTCCCAGTTCGTGAGAATGCTCCTATGGAAAATTTCGTTACGTTGTATATTGATGAAGTGGTTTCTAAACATGGTGTTCCGATATCGATTGTGTCAGATCGTGATGCTCGATTCGTTTCCAACTTTTGGAAGAGTTTTCAACGGGAAGTTGGTACTCAAGTTCGTCTAAGCACAGCCTATCACCCGCAGACCGATGGGCAAAGTGAAAGGACTATTCAAACGCTCGAAGATATGCTCAGAGCTTGTGTAATGGATTATGGTGGTTCGTAGGATAAACACCTACCTCTTATCGAGTTTGCGTATAACAATAGTTATCATGCAAGTATAGGAATGCCACCTTATGAGATGTTATATGGTAGAAAGTGTCGGACTCCTAGTTGTTGGTTGGAGCCCGGGGAAAAGCAATTTGCTGGACCCGAAGTAGTACAAATTACGGCCGATAAAGTTAACATCGCAAAGAAAGCCTTGCGTGTTGCTCGTGAAAGGCAAAAGTCATATGCTGATAAGAAAAGGAGGCCGTTTGATTTTAAAGAAGGTGAAATGGTTTACTCAAGGTGTCGCCTTGGAAAGGTGTATTACGATTTGGCAAACGAGGAAAGCTAAGCCCTAGATTCATTGGACCTTTTAAGATCATTAAGAAGGTTAATGAACAGGCATTTAAGCTGGACTTACCTCCAGAACTACACGCAATTCACAACACATTTCATGTATGTTACCTACGTAAGTGCTATGCGAATGAAACGGATGTCATTCCACTCGAGGACGTAAGTATTAATCCCAACAAGCAGATTGTCGATGAACCTGTTGCTATATTGGGAAAGAAACAAAAGAAGCTACGACGAAAGACTATCGATCTAGTTCTCATAAAGTGGAAACACAATCACGGCGAAAGTATGACTTGGGAGACCGAGTCCGTAATGCGGGAGACCTATCCCCACCTTTTTGATGCTGAAGTGATTCCGGGGACAGAATCCTCTTAAGGGGGAGGTAATTGTAACATCCCAAAACTTAAACGTATATGTTGACTAACGTCGTTAGGTCAAATTCTAAGTCCGTGATATGTTTATGTGGAAATATGTGTTTATGTGCCCTATATGTGAGATTTAATTATCTTTAATGAGTGACAATAAAGTAGACTTAATGATGTGT
>CM067169.1:99574036-99598356 GCA_034093135.1 Erigeron breviscapus
CAGAAATCCGTGGGAAATACGAAATTAATATCTCGTGGGAAAATCGTGGGAAATTAACATGTGGGAAATCCGTGGGAAACAATTCCGTTGAAAATTCGTGGGAAACAATTCCGTGGCAAATCTGTGTGAAATAATCTAAAAAATTCCGTGGGAAATCTGTGGGAAACGGGAAATCTGTGTGAAAGAAAATCCGTGTGAAATTGGTGGGAAACTAATATTCGTGGGAAAAATAAAAAAACATATCGTTGAAATTCCGTGGGAAATCCGTTAGTAACGCCGTGGGAATATTTCCCACGAATTTATGATCGTGGGAAAACCGTGGGAAATATTTTGTGGCCGTGGGAAAATTCGTGGGAAATCATTTCCCACGCCACTTTTAACGGCGGCCACAATCAATCCGTGGGAAATTTCATTTCCCACGCAGCCATTTAACCTACAGAATCCCTCTGTCCAAGGACAGATATAGACACAGACTCTGCAGGTGTAATTTTTTGTGTATTTGATTGCCCTTCAACAGAGGTGTGTTGTTGCACCAAAGTATCCTTAGGGAGAATTGAGGCCTGTACCCCTCCTTGTGATCTAAAAGGGGCATTGATAGCCTGTGCAGACTCAGAGTGTAAGAGAGAAGGAGTCTGATCAGCTTGGGGAGAGAAGCAGTGTCACCAATGCGTTCGATACTTCTCTCCTTTGGCTGACCATACTCAGAAATGATGTGCATAGACTCTGACTCATTTTGGATCTGGGCTAGATCCTCTGTTATCCCTTTAATGATATCATCAACCTTTTGGGAGGCTGATGATGGCGATTTAGGTGCAGACTCAGTATGACCTTGGGAGGAGGTCTTTCTTTCAATACCTTCACCCTGTTTGGAGGGTTGGGTAGCAGTAGGTGTTCCCTTTAACTCGTCTACACTCTTTTGGGAAGTGCAGATGGGTGTGGCGATTTCGGCTTGTCAGCTTGGGTGGCAGGGACAGCTTTGGAACGTTCCTTAGCTTCCACTGCACCTTGGGGGATCTCAAAATTGGATGTTGCAATATCAACCCCAGAAGTTGACTCAGATTTTCTTTTCGTTCTTTTTTTTAGCCTTGTGAGGCACTAAGTCCTCAGCAATTGGTCTTTTAGATGCAGATTTTGAATGAGTGGATGAGGGTGTGGCTAGGGTGGCTGATGTTTTGGCCAACCATTCACCCTCTTTTGAAGGAGAAGAAGATTGAATAGATTGAGAAGAGTTTGAGGGTTCAGAAGCATGTGTACCTGGGTCCCCCTGATTGGCAGATTGAGTGTCAGACCCAGATCGCGTCGAAGAAGGGACAGCTTCCTCAAGTGCTTCTTGTTCCCTTTCTCTTTGCCTGCAAAAATCAAGGTAAATCTGCATTGCTCGGGTCAGACCCTGCACAGATACCTTGGGACTATTGAAGATGTTATTGTTGATAGACTTGCATTCCACAGTCTGACCAGTTGCCAGACTGTAATCATTGTCAAGTATTGCTTCAATGATAAGAGCAAGAATCCTACCATAAGGTATGGTAAGACTCTTCTTATGAACGCGATCAACAAGGTCCTTGCAAAATCTATCTGGTCATAGTGACCATTGCATGAAAAATCTGCAATTCTAAACATTAGGTTGATCAAAGCTGCCTGCCTTTACTTGTAAAGTTTTAGAAATTGTGCTCAGTAAATAATTCCAAATGCCAGTTAAATATTTCATTTTAACCACTGAAGCCAATGGACCAGTATATCCAACTTCTTGTAAAATATTTTTGGCTTCAGTATGAGACACAACATTTCATAATCATCTTCAGGCATATAAGACAGCTCAAATGCAGACCTAATCTTCTCATAAGAAATATATACCTTTTTCTTACCATTGAGGATTGTGCCATAGATTGCAGCCTCTCCTTTCTTGTTCTGTCCCACATGACAGCTCGCCCAAAATTCACAAAGGAGATCTTGAAACACCCAGTCTAGCTTCTCAATCATCACCTTGCCGAATGGATGATACCATAAGAAAGCCACAATCTCATCATATCCTTTTGCCCATGAAGGAGGATGAATATTGGCATGAACCAGACTGCCAATCTTGATTTTACCAGTATCAAGATCAGTCGGAACCACTACTACATTACTTCCCACCACATAAGGTGAAAGCTTATTAGCGCTTATTGGAGCTGGGTATAGACTTTTAGCTTCAGATGAAGAACTAGATTGAGAATCATTAGAATGAATAGAAACAGATGATGATGCCATTTTGAAAAACAATTTTTAGAAGAAATTTAAAATTAATAAAACAGTATTCAGACTAGAGAGAAAAATTGATTTTAGAAAATATGAACAAGTGATTTGGGATTTAGGTTAAATCGATATTATATACATAATTCAAAATATCCCGTTTGAAAAAGTTGGAGAGAGAAAGATTTTGATTGGAGGATCAACAAGTAGTGGTGGTACTTTTCAGTATCCCGTCTGTAACCTCTACCGTGTCACACTCCAATAGGATCAAACAAGTAAACTAAATAAAATAATGAAAGTAATAAAACGCACTGAGATATTTAATAACAAAAATAACCACGAAGCTGGGTCAGACTCAGCTTACCCTCTTTTACTTGGAAATGCACCAAGTATGAAAGAGTAGTCTGGGTCAGACACAGCTTACCCTCAAAAATTTAGAATAACTCTAAGGGGTCAGATTTGTTATTACTTAGCTCACTACCTTTTACAAATTAAGCATACCTAGCTTACTTATGAAGATAGTTGAACCTTGATTCATCCAATGGCTTTGTGAACAAGTCAGCAAGCTGATTGTCTGTTGGAATGAAGTGGAGTTCAACATCTTCTTTCATTACATGATCCTGATGAAATGATATCTTATATCAATGTGCTTGGTCCTTGAATGAAGCACAGGATTGTTTGAAATTGCTATGGCACTGGTACTGTCACAAAAGATTGGAGTTTTTGATGCAGTGACACCATAGTCTTGAAGCTGATATTGCATCCAAAGAATTTGAGAGCAACAACTTCCTGCAGCAACATATTCAGCTTCTGCAGTGGAGATAGAAACTGAATGTTGCTTCTTGCTGGACCAGCTTACAAGTCTATTGCCAAGCAATTGACAAGCTCCTGAAGTACTTTTTTTCTGTCAATCTTACAGCCTGCAAAGTCAGAATCTGAATAGCCAATTAGATCAAATCCTGAGTCTTTGGGATACCAAAGACCTAGATTGGGACTACCTTTAAGGTATCTGAAGATTCTCTTTACAGCCTTAAGATGAGATTCCTTAGGACTAGCTTGATATCTTGCACAAAGACATGTAGCAAACATAATATCTGGTCTACTAGCAGTCAAGTAAAGTAATTATCTTATCATACCCCTATAAGCTGTGGTGTCAACAGATTTTCCATTTTTATCTTCACCCAGCTTATCACCAGTTCCCATAGGAGTTTCATAGGTGAGCAATCACTAAAACCAAATTTGTTTAAGAGATCTTTAACATATTTTCCTTGAGTTTATAAAAATTCCATTTTTAGTCTGTTTAACTTGTAAACCCAGAAAATAGTTTAGTTCTCCATCATGCTCATTTCATACTTTTTAGACATTAATTCAGAAAACTTTTTGCAAAGTCTTTCACTGCTAGACCCAAATATTATATCATCTACATAAATTTGTACAAGCAGGATATCACCATTATACTTTCTCACAAACAAAGTCTTGTCAACATTACCTCTTTTGAAGTTGTTAGCCAATAAGAATTTAATTCAGAAAACTTTTTAGACATTAATTCAGAAAACTTTTTGCAAAGTCTTTCCTATGGGTTGAAGCAAGCTCCAAGGGCATGGTATGATACTCTGTCTAAATTCTTATTGGCTAACAACTTCAAAAGAGGTAATGTTGACAAGACTTTGTTTGTGAGAAAGTATAATGGTGATATCCTGCTTGTACAAATTTATGTAGATGATATAATATTTGGGTCTATCAGTGAAAGACTTTGCAAAAAGTTTTCTGAATTAATGTCTAAAAAGTATACAAAAAGTTTTCTGAATTAATGTTTAACTTGTCAACAATACTTTTTAGACATTAATTCAGAAAACTTTTTGCAAAGTCTTTCACTGCTAGACCCAAATATTATATCATCTACATAAATTTGTACAAGAGGATATCACCATTATACTTTCTCACAAACAAAGTCTTGTCAACATTACCTCTTTGAAGTTGTTAGCCAATAAGAATTTAGACAAAGTGTCATACGATGCCTTGGAGCTTGCTTCAACCCATAGAGAGCCTTGTCAAGCTTGAACACATGGTCAGGAAACTTTGAATTTTCAAAACCAGGAGGCTGTTCAACATAGACTTCTTCTTCCAATTTTTCATTAAGAAATGCACTCTTCACATCCATTTGATAGACTTTGAAACCTTTGTGAGCAGAGAAGGCCAAGAACATTCTGATTGCCTCTAATCTTGCCACTGGCTGCAAAAGTCTCATCATAATCAATTCCATCCTCTTGTCTGTAACCAAGAGCTACCAATCTTGCTTTGTTTCTGGTCACAACTCCCCTTTCATCCATTTTGTTTCTTTAGACCCACTTGGTTCCAATCACAGTCTTGTGATGAGGTCTTGGAACAAGTTCCCAAACCTTGTTTCTTTCAAACTGTGTTAACTCATCTTGCATTGCATTTACCCAAGAAGGATCTGCCAGTGCTTCATTAACCTCAGTTGGTTCCACCTTGCTTAAAAAATTGACAAACATGCAGAAATTGCCTGTTGCCTTTCTTCTTGTTTTAACACCAGAGAGAGGATCACCAATGATTTGGTTATTGGATGACTCTTTGTCCATCTGGTAACATGAGTTGAATTATTTGAACTGGGACAATGGGCTAATTCAAATTAGATGGTCCAGCATGATCAGCTTGAGGAAGAAGCTGATCAGCTTGGACTGGAATGGAGGAATCTGAACCAGTTAGAGAGTCATTTGATGGATTCTGAATAATTTCTTCAGTAGGAGTAGGATCAGCTTGTGCATTTTCAAAGATTGGAACACCTTCTTCTTCTTCTATTAGTTGCTCCCCCTGAGTTTGAGCATTATCAGCTCCAACTGGAGGATTAGTTGGAGGCTCATTCTCAGGTACAACCAGTTCTTCAAAATTGAAGTCTTCATCTTCAGGAGGAGAGCAATCTGGCTTAGAACAACCTCCATCAATGCTTACATTAACAGAGTTCTCAATTGTTTTAGTTCTCTTGTTGTAAACTCTGTAGGCCTTCATCATTGTTGCATATCCAAGTAGGATACCTTCATCTGATTTCTCATCAAACTTTTCAAGATGGTCTTTCTGATTCAGAATGTAACAAGGACTCCCAAACATTCTTAGGAAACCAATTTCAGGTTTTCTCCCCCTAATGCAGTCTTCTGGTGTCTTTTCACAATGAGGGATCTGTTCTGGGTAAAGCAAGCTGTGTGTACTGCTTCAGCCCAGAAATGAGACTTGACATTGTTTTGAGCCATCATGGATCTGGCAGCTTCAATAAGATTTCTGTTTCTTCTTTCTGCAACACCATTTTGTTGAGGAGTTCTGGCAGCTGAGTAGACTTGTGAAATTCCTTTTTCACTGCAAAGAATTAAGAGTGATATTCTTAAATTCAGTACCATTATCACTTCTTAATTGCCTAACAAGCCTTTTGTAGAGAATTTCAGCTTGCTTGATGAAATGAATAATGCTGTCAGCAGCTTCACTCTTGTGTTTGAGAAAGAAAACCCAGGTGTATCTTGAATATTCATCAACAATTACCAAAGAGTACCTCATTCCAGTGAATGAAGGAGTACTAATTGGTCCAAATAAGTCCATATGAAGCAGATCCAAACAATTATCAATGGTTGAGCATGTTTTAGACTTAAAAGTAGCTTTGTGTTGCTTGCCTTTCTCACAAGCACCACACAGCTTGTCCTTCTCATAATTGATCACTGGAAGACCAGACACCAACTCTTTCTTACACAGCTTGTTGATGTCTTTGAAATTCATATGAGACAACCTTTTATGCCACAACCAATTCAGCTCATCTTGAGTCTTTGACATGAAACAAACTTCTCTTGTGACAGTTGGATTTCTCATGTCAAAAGAATACAAAGACTCATCCCTCTTTGCAATAAGAACCACATTGCCTTCTAAATCAAGAACAATACCCTTATCAGACCTGAATCTCACTTCATAACCAGCATCACACAACTGACTCACACTGATCAGATTGTGCTTCAAACCATTTACATATGAGACCCTTCTGAAAGTAAGGGGACCATTTGAAAGTATACCAAATCCTTTCAGTCTTTCCTTGAGAGTCATCTCAAAAGTAACATTAGGACCAGCGCGAATCCTAAAGCTACATAGCAGGGACTTACATCCGGTCATATGCTTGGAACATCCACTGTCCAAGTGCCAGGTATTATCGTCATGACTGCCCTGCAATTATGATAAGAGATTAGTTCTTTTTGGGAACCCATCCAAAGATGGGTTCACCAGAGTTGACCTTCTGGTCTGACTCAGATTGGGTAACTGAACTTAGACTCTTATCACATTTTGACACCCATTGTTGCTTGGTCTGTCCTTTACCAGATTCAAAGTTCTTTCTAGCAACATTTAGAGTTTCCTTTTGAACAAAACCTTTGCCTATTCCAGATTTCTTACATTCAGCTCTCAATTTTCTTTGATCAACAGTTTTTGGATCAGACACATTCTTAAGAAAATTTGTTTCCATTGAAACCTTATCAGTTCTGGACTCAACATATTTTGAAATCATTTTGTCAGAGTCAGACTTGGTGTTACTTGAAACAGACTCAGATTTTGTTTGTGACTCATTTCCATGAGAACCAGACTTCTTCCTCTTTAAAAGCTTTATTTTCTCTTTAGGAACACTATGATCTCTAACCTTTCTTTTGTTTTTCTTTAAACTACCCTTGTTTGTTTTAGTCTTTGAATCTGATTCAGATTGAGTAATGGTCAGCTTGGACAAGTCAAGACTTTCTTCAGGTTTTAACTCAATAACCTTATCAGGTTCAGACACAGTTTCAGCAATGGTCTGACCAATGGTTTCAGAATCTTTAAACCCAATACCAGATTTCTGAACCAACTTAATTGGTTTAGAATTCTTCCTTTGGTTTGGACTTTGGGTGGTGAAGGAGGCTGATAACAAGGCTCCATAGCACATACTTCAGCAATGGCTATGGCCCTATCATAATCACCATCAAAAATAGCTTGGATCTGATGAGGTATTTGGTCATTTACACACTTAGCAACTCTTTTGGAACTTATACACCATGTTTCAGTAATTTGTTTAACCTTTAAAAACTTTTCTTCTGCAGTTTTAGCTTCTTTAACCAAAATGGAGTTTAATTGTTTTTGAGCTTTAACTTCAGATTCTAGTTTTTTAATGGTGTGACTTTTGGAGCTGTTATCAAGTTTCAAAACATGTATTTCCTTCTTGAGTTCTTAATTAAAGTGTTTTTGTAGCAGAACCTCATCACCAAGTTTATTCAGTCTTGACAGTTTCTCATTATCAGACAGATTGGAAAAAGAAATTACCTCAGGTGGAGCAGTCTGACTGGTAGATGCCTGGTGAGCTGACTCAGATTGCTGTTGTATTTTCACCAGATCTTCAGCAAATCTTTGAGTAGCTTCTTTAGCCATGAAACACTTGGCATCTTAATACAGCTCATCATCAGATGATGTGGCACTTTCAGCCCAGTCTTTGGCTACCAGACTCTTTTCACTTTTGTTCACCTTCTTAGTCAGCTCAGCTACTTGTGCTTTCAAGGCTTTGTACTTAGTCTTGAGCTTTGAGTATTTTTCACCTCTTCCACCTTTGGCTGGCACAGCTTGAGTAGATTCTTTAGATCTGCAATCTCCAGCCATATGCCCAGTCTTGCCACACTTGTAACAAGTGACTTTGGACATGTCAAATGGCTTCTTGGTCTTATCAGCTTGGCCACCTTTTCCTCTTCTTTTAAACTTATTAAAGGATCTCCTTCTGATCCTTTAAGCCAACATAGCTACTTCATTAGCTAGCTCATCACCATCAGATTCATCACATTCAGATTCAGCACAAACAGAGTTAGGATTAGACATCACAGGAATATCATCATTAACACAAGGAATGATCTCATTACTAATTGAACTAGGGTGTTCAGTCATAGAAGCAACAAGTGCAGCAGTAGGCTGACTATAAGAATCACCCATAGCAATTAACTTTTCAGCCTCTGAACATTCTTGGTTATGAAGCAAACCAAAAAGTCCAGGGAGATCAAGATCATGATAAACAGAACTTAAATTAACAGAAGAAATATAGTTGTTCCATTTAGGTGGTAATAAATCAAGAAATTTACTCTTTAAAACCTCATTTTTCTTAACAATTCCAACAGCAGCTAAATCATTTACCAAGCATTAAAGCGGGTATGAGTGTCAGTCAAGGATTCATTTCTCAAAGAGAAAAATCTCTCATACCTCCTGGTCAATATAGTAATTGTGGATTCCATGGAAGTAGAGCAACCCTCAAACATGACAGTCAATGTACCCCACATTTTCTTAGCTGTAAAACACATTTAAATAGAATGGTAAAGGTCTTTGGGCACAGCTTGGACAATGAAATTTCTAGCCTTCACATCCAAGTTTGCCAACCTCCTATCCTCATCCCCCCAATCTGCCTTGTCCTTAACAATAGATTTGACTGTGGCAGGAATGGTTGGTTGACCTTCCCTGACCACAGCTTCTACCACAATGGTTTGTGTAGGAACATAAGGACCATCCGCAAGGATGTCAGGCATATTGTTATCGATGGATTCAAGGAAAAAAGACATTCGACCTTTCCACCCACTGAAATCATCTTTATCAAACATGGGTGGTCGGGTTGAAGAACCATTATCAATATAGGATGACATAATGCTTTACTATTAAGGGAAATATGCAAGGATCAAGTCAAGTTAATTCTTAACCCCCTCTCTGATACCAATTGATACGTCCCAAGGTGTATCAATATACCAAAGTATATTGTACACAGAACAGTTGTAGAGGGGGGTGAATACAACTTTCCTTAATCTTTACAAACTTTTAACAAAAAACGTTTTAAGATTCAGTTTATATATTAAGCAAGTAAGTAAAGAGCAGGAATCATTAAAACAGTAAAGCAATAAAGAAACAAAAACATTTTTGAACACAGATTGTGGTTTTCAAAGTAATCCATCATTAAGAAATAATCTATACAAAGAATTACAAGGTTGTTGCGGAATAAAGATAGCCTATAGATATCTAAAAAACCTCTGAAATGACAAACTACAATCAATAAGTTCTAGCTCAAGAGAATCAGCCCAAGCTGATCTCGTACAGACTAAGCTGTGTGTAAGAGCAGAGAAAACTTGTGTGAAGAATGATTCTCAGGAAATGCCACACATATGCAATCCATGAATGAGGCTTTTATAGGAGAAAGCACTCCTTCTCTTGGTGTCCGTTGCAGCCACGTATTCTTCATTCAGCGGATGATAAAGGAATAATCAATCGTGCCTTTCATAGTACTTGTGGTCCCCCACGTACTGGCGCACATTCTTCATCAACCAATAAGAGTATGGACACGCATATGTAAAACCAACCACCAACCTGGATCCTAGGATTCTCCTAGTCACGTCATTTGTCTTTATCTTCAATCCAGGTTGTTATCTTCACTTGATTGTCAGACGCAGATTGGGCCGTTTGTCAAAGCACCAATCTGCCTAAGTGTTTCCAAGCTGACTGCTAATCCCAAGCTGTCTTCCACTAACAGCTTGGTCTTCTATCTTCAATCCTCCTCTTCGACTTGGATTCAATGCTATCACATTGTTGATGCAGCTTGAATACCACTTGCTTCCATAAATTTTACAATTACAAGTATGAAGCATGATCTGGGTCAGAGACAGATCGTAAGCTGTGTCAGCTTAGTCTGACCCAGATCAGATTACAAGAACCAAAAGATTACTAAGTGTTTATAAGTCAGATTTGTCATCATTAAATTTACAATTAACATTGGGACTCAACAATCTCCCCCTATTTGATGATGACAAAACCTAACTACACTTCTAACTATCAGCTTACAAAGAATCAAAGAAAATATGACTAACAGCTTGTGACCCTTTGAATCTTTTGGGTTCTTTTCAATCTGATATGAATTCTAACAAGACAACTGAATTTGTACAAATACTTGTATATTGAGAAAAACAAAGTATTACAATAAGAGCTTATTCCTCAATCAATTCTACAGTTTCTTGCTTAACTTCAAATGATGGAGCAATTCTCACATCTACTTTTCAATCTGACCCCTCATCAATAAGGAACTGCTCATACCCATTGCCTTGTTCACTAAAATTAGTACAAAATCTGTACAAGGTAAAAAGGTGCATAGTTGGTACCTCTTTTAGTTCAGCAGTCCTTTGAAATACAAGTTGCCCTCTTGCATTCACAAAATACATACCATGTTCAGGTTCAGTGATGTGCATTCCACATCTTGCATTTTCAACACCAGTAGGTAGAGACAGATTGAGATTATTCAGAATCTTGTCAACAGCATCAGAAGATAATTGTGCAAACAACTCTGAAGGGGACAAGTTTTTGAGAAAAACTGTATGATCACCTCCAGGAGCATTAATCCTTTCAAACCTTCTTCTTTTCTTCTTGAGTGGCTCAGTTGACTCATCTTCATCATCCATATCATATGCTTTTGGTCTTGGAAGGCCAGTGATATCAATCTTGTACTTTACAATTGCAGCCAACTTCTTCTCAATGGCTTCCAAGACTGTCTCTTTATGAATTCCATGCATACCAGTGATGATATCATGCAATTCAACCCACTCTGTGTAACCTAACTCATACAGATTGTCAAGATCATGAGTTTCCCAGCTTGTCTTATATCCTTTTCTTGTGAATCTGATGCTTGGAATAGACTTTCCTCTTTTCCTTTTCAATTGAACCTGGATGATTGGCTCTGGATGCCTTCTATAGTTGATCTTTTCTGTTACTTTTCTTTTCTCCAGAGCCTCCAACCAATCATGGGCTTCACCACTATTCTTCACATCTTTAACCTTCTGTGATGGTTTAGTGTGAACCACCACCTTCTTCTTTTCTTTCCCTTGGGCCACAACTTTCTTTTCGGAACCAATAGCTGCAAGAACTTCTTCATCTTCCTTATTTAATTGTTCTTGAACAGCCTTGGCAATTTCAGGATCAGACTCAGTTGCAACAATTCTTTCTCTTTGTCATCTGTCCTACTTAACCATTTTGTATGACACCTCAACTGTTACCCCAAGCTGTGGAGCTTTTTCAATTGCAAGCTCCCAATCCTTTTCTTTGTCAGTTAAGATCTTCACACCACTTGACCCACCTTCTGTTGGCCTTTTCTTGAGCATGAACTGGGACAGAGTGGTTGTGTCTTCACTAGATGAAGATTCATCAATTTGTTCTTTGGGAGCTGGGTCAGCTTGAGTTGGCACAGCTTGCACAGGGACAGCTTGGGAGGACTCCTTTTTCTTTTAAACTTTCTTAACTCTCCAACATCCTTCCTTATATCTCCCATTTCAACATCAACAGTCTCCCCCTTAGTTGTATCACTCTTCCTTTTTCAGCTTCTTCATTCAGATTTCCAACATTTTCACCACCAGACTCAGATTCTGTTATTTTTATCTCCTCTACAGTTTCCTTCTCATCTTCCACCTAGAACCATGCACAACCATTCTTCTATCATTGGCTGCCTCCTCAGCTCTGGCCTTATTCTGTCTTTCTTTCATTTTCTCAAAATATTCTTCAATCTCCTTGTCAACCTGAGCTTGTTGTCTTTCTCTTTCTAGCTCAATTTCAGCATCACTCATAGCACTCTTCTTCTTAGTAGCATTCTTCTCCCCCTTTTTGTCATCATCAGCAGGGAAAGAGCTTACTGGAGTGGCAAAGAGGCCTTTGAGATCCTGGTTGATCAAGTCAATCTTGATATTAGTGACACAGCAGGCTCTCCTTTAGCTCAACATAATCCTCATGGAGGAGTCCAATTTTAGATTTAACACCCTTAGAGACTTCAATCAGATCTTTCTTGAAATCTGCTTGTGACTTGTTTGCAGATCGAAGTTCTATGGTGACTTCCCTTGTAAACTTGGTTGCTGCATTTCTCAATCTGACTCAGAGTACTCTTGTTTCTTTCCTTCTCTTCATTGATTGCCTTTGTAAGACCATCAAGAGACTCTGTCAGCTTGCTCTGGTTCTGCTGCATCAAATCAACTACTTTTATCACACTTTCTTTCAATGCAGTCTGATCATGACTCAGCTTATCTACCTTTTTGTCCGTCAATTCCTGATCCTTTTAGATCTTTTCCAAGCATTTGGTCAGCTGTAAGCTCTCAACCTTAGAGGTTGATCCAAGATGACCGACGTTGACACAACTGGGGGACGGTTCAGATTCTGGGGTAGAATCAGTTGATGAAAAATGAGACCGGAAAGCAAGCTCTGACTAAATCAGCCTGAGGAGAGTATGTTTGCAGGAGTGACTTAAGGTCTACATCCATTTCCTAACTTGGTCTCAAGAACCAGTAGAACTAAGGATATCATATTACTTGTCAGAACTTTTCTTAATGAATGTTATGATTTTGATTTCGTGTCGTTATCAGGTCGACCTATTAGCGACACAAATGGCCCTCCTACTAATCTACTATTGACTATTGCTAAATCAGTCCTACTCTTATTTAATACCTAACAATACCCCTTCCTTAGGTCCTTAGCATCATTTTTGCCCTCAAAAATAGAAATCAACGGTGATTCTTGCAATAATCTGTCTACCCGCTGCTGACAAAATATGCTATGGATACCTAGTACCCCAACTTCAGAAGAGCAAGATGGCTATGTATAGGGAAACATCTGATATCTATGTACTGGGAAATATCCGATATCCGTCTTAGCTAAGCTCATTACTCTAAGGATCGTCCCTCCAGTATTCCTTAGCCCATCATCTTTACAAGCATCTATAGCAAATGCCTAAAAAGACTCGATAATCAGGCAGATCATTATCCCACTCACAGGTTGAAATACCAACTTTGGACATAAGGTTGGTTTTTATTGCTGAGTTTAAGGTCGTAAATTTATGGCGGAGCCTGGAGTTGGAGATTTTGACACCAAACTTTATAGACCTAATCCGTTAGCCAAACTTTTAAGCTAACAGCTTCAAATATGCAGATCTCAATTAATAACACGTACGAACCATTTTCAAGTTTCCAGTTATAAATTGGTTCACTTTTTTATCAGATGAGCCAAATGACTCTTTAGCTTTAGCAAGCTTCCATAAAATTGCACTCACCATAAATATATATGATATTACTACGATTCTACGAAAACACCATAACCATTACCACATACATATCAAGCAATAGTTAAACCACAAAATTCATATTAACCTTTACATAAAAAAAAGGACCCGTTTTCATGAACAAACTGGCAGCTTATCAAGAGCTCATGTTAACGAGATAACTAACCCAGACAAGTTCATAACAAAAGCACATTCTACCTTTGGCAACTAATCTTCTACACTTCAAGCTTCTAATCAACTATATCTTACCTTGAACACTTGATTTGCCCCACGATCAAAATACTAATTCCCTATATCGTATTCTTGTATGCACACCTTTGAATGGGATGTAGAAGTTGCTTAAGAATTTTTCACCATTACTATTCAGTCCCCCCTTGCCTTTTTCCTTTTTTTCTTTAATTTCATGACATACATAGTCACACAAACAGGGGATTATTAAGTGGTTGAGATTCACCTGGACACTAGCCTGGCTGGGGGATTAGTGGGTACCAAATGGTACATGGGATCAGGGGTTCCCATCCAATTACCCTTTTTTTCACAATTTACTCTTGGTTTTTGTTAATAAAGACAGTTATTATTGTGATTCCACCCTTACTATGATAAAAGCTTTCAGAATTTCTTAATAATATTTTTATCATCAGCAGAAGGTAGATAGAAACGAAAAGATATAGTAATAGTAAAGATTAAATTAAGACAGGGATGACAAACCATCCCATTTGTCATCTCCGTTTGTTTGCCAAAAAAGTGGTAAAACAAACCATGAAAATCCAATGAACAACAATAAAAAATGTTATGATATATAAACTCTTTCAGAAGAGATGATAATGTTTTGTCTAGCAAAATTAACAGCTTTTGGAAGTAAATAATTAAGTAATAATAGCTGACAAATTTTTTCCTACAGATTCAACATAATAAAACTTACACATTAATCCCACTACTAACCAACATAATCAATCCATATGAAATGCAATAAACTAATCATTAACTAACTACTATAATATATGGTTTCATTCTACTTCAATTTCCATACCTTGTGTGCCTGCCCTGCTTTTAGCTCCACACTTTGCAATGCAAAAATGATCAAGCTCAACAATTTATGCCCAAATAAATACCACAATTTCATTGATCAATCAAAAGTAGAGTTTTCATGTAGGACATCACGGAAAAGCTTAGATTTTTTCCAACAATCCCAAGATCCTTGATCCGTTCAGAGTAAGTGTCATAAGCAAAAAGTGCATCAGATCCATGGTCAACTATAGGTTCACCATTCTTCATAAATCCACGTAATCTACAAAAAGGTGAACTACCCCGTGTTATAACAGTGAATAGTTTTGTAAACGATTTAGTAGCACCTTGCCCCATCATCCATACACCAAAAGAAGTTCCAGTTTCTTCAAGCACGACCACAGACTCCATTCGCTTAGAGATTGATAAATCATAAATGCTTAGGCGTGCTAAATGATCTGGAAGGCATACTTCTTGGAATCCCTCACTACTCAAATCAAATGACATAATCAGATTGTGTTGCCGAAATCCACCATCCACTTTAATCCATTCAAAACCATGCCAATAAATAACCCCATCAAGAGCAACCTGACCCTAACGGAACCTAATCGAATTACGACAAGGCAGATTGTTTATGCTACCTGAAGGAGTTTTCCAAGTCCCCGAGCTTAAAGTAAAAACCTCAACTCTCCAAGGGATGGGAACTGAAGTGTTAACTTTAGGACTACCAATACTATTAATCTTAACAATCTTAGGGTCCTTAGTTTGAGGACTAACACCAAAACCTAAAATAGTTTCACAACGCGTACGTGGAATATTAGGCACACGAACATCAACACATTTTCGAATCCAAGGATTCCAGAGAAAAACCATCGGACTTACAGAAACATAGAAGCAAACTAAGCCGTGAGAGCAACCGACTATTTCTGAAACTATAAGATTGTTAACAGATATGGGAAGAGTGGTAGTAGGAATTTGGTGTTGGTGAAGAGTATCATCATCAGCAATCGAAACATACTTGTATTCATGACAAGTAAATTGTTCAATATCATTGTAACTTATAAGATTCATACTAATTGTTACCAAGATAAGAAGTATTACAGAAAATAAAACAAGAAGCATTTGATTCTTTGGTTTGTCTTCTATATTAGAAAAGCAAAGTTGGATAGAATGTAGATATGGGGTAGCAAGTGAAACATATATGTGTTCATATTTGAGTTTGAACTTAATTAATTACTTAAAGCACATGGGCTTGCCTACAACATATTTATGTTTAAACATTTTATTAGTTTTATATAAGTTTGGACGTAGATTAGTTATAGGGATGTAAACGAACTGAAGAGTTCATGAACAGTTCGCGAACCGTTCGGCGGGAAGTTCGTTCGTTTACTTAAATGAACGAACATGAACAAAGCTCTCGTTCGTTCGTTTATGTTCATGAACGTTCGATAATATGTTCGTGAACGTTCGTTCATTTATGTTCATGAACAATCGTTCGTTTATGTTCGTGAACATTCGTTCGTTTATGTTCGTTTACATATGCTAATACCTAACCAACTATACCCAAAAAATAGTTTAAACATAAATATTTTCTTTTATATCTATATATTAGAGATATATATTAATGTATATTAAATTATTAATACCTACTATCTATATTTTAAAGAAAAGTTTAAATATAAATACTTCTGTTTATATTAAAAACGTGTGATCGTGTGATATTGGGGTCGAAGTTTAAGCTTTCAACTCTATTTTTATGAAATGAGAGGATATAAACCTCTTTTTATATTAGATAAATGTTGTATATTCGTATCATAAGTAGGAATATTTTGTAAAACTTTTAACCGATGGATATTTTGTAATCTTGAATTTAAGTTGTAATACTTATAACTATATGTTTGTTCATTGTTGTTCGTTTGTGTTCGTTCATTAGTGTTCGTTCGTTTGTGTTCGTGAACATTCGTTCATGAACATAAGAACGAACATGAACAAGTATTATGTTCGTTTATCCGTTCGTGAACCGTTCATTTAGTTAAACGAACGAACATGAACAAGGTCTCGTTCGTGTTCGTTCGGTTCGTTTACAGCCCTAATTAGTTATGGTGATGTAAGAAAAAGAAAAAATTAATGAAATGAAACGGCTCAAATCATTCTCCAATGCTCCAGAAAAGCATCATTTGGTTGGTTTCAATAAAAAATGTCAATAAATTTGTAACACGGTGTAGTTGATAGTGCTGAGTTTAAAAATTGATATAAGTGAACGTTTATAAATGTGTGTAACTAAAATGACGTTATCCAAAGGTTGAAAAGATAGGAGGGAAACCATCTAAAAGTCGGGGATTGTTTAGGTGTGAAATTATGATTTGGTTATTACGGAGTATTATGTATTAAGGGTTTTTCTAACGATAATTGTATGCTAATAGCTAAATCCAGAAAGTGTGTTTAAATTGGAACCATTTGAGCATCCAAATTAATAAGTTGAAGTTGAAGAATGAGCATGACAGATTTATGTATGCACGTTTTTTCCAGCTATAATATGATCTAACAACGCAAGCAATTTATGTGTATTAACTAGAAAAAAGTCGATGTGCAAAATGCACACAACTTCCGTTTACTTTTTAATAAAACTAAAAATATTTGATAAACTATCGTAATTTTATTCCTAAACTACCCAAACGTATGGGATGAAACTTCCAAAATTACCCCAAGGACATATACATATAGTTAATACTAACTGGTAGTATGTATATAATCAAAAGTAACTAACTTTGAATATTTTTGGGATAGAATGACCATGTAGGAGACTTTTGGCAAATGCCCTTCTTGATATCTCCAATATATACTTTATCTGAATCATGTGTTCCCATCTACAACTTCAAGGTTACATATCGTTACATGACAAACTCCAAATAGTTATTCGAAGTCAACATCTCCCTGAAATATAATTACTAGCACTGGCTAACGTACAATATAAATCAAACAGAAATATATCAGGTAAAGTGTACACAAAACAGATTGGAATTGGCTTATACGCTACTAAAAATTACAATCTTTTCACTTGACGTTATCCTTTTCTCCATTTACCTTTCCAAATACACAATCCTACCATCCTGTACTAAACGTTTTAACTGTGGCAGGGTCCTCTCCATTGATAATTTTCGTAGATTTTATTTATAACACATGGACCATTTTTTCTTAGATCGGTTTTTTATTCAGATACTACGACTAATATTATGTTTTTTTGTAATCATTAAAAAAAGAATTTTGGACAGCGTTTCTAAAAACAATATCTGGGAGACCAGGAGTACCCATTGCCCAATCCAACTTGCACGAACTCTGCATTTACCCATTTTGACATGAAGTAAATCCGGAAAATGGAATTCTCAATTCTGTAATCATAGACCAACAAAAGTGGATAAACGGTTTTTGGTCAATCCAACTAACCAACCCAACTTGCAAGACCTATCCATTTATCCACCTCTACATGAAGTTGAATCCAAAAATAACGAAAATTTGTAATGATATCACAAAATATTTGGAATACAGGGTTACTCCATTTACTATGGACTGTAAATTTATGGCTAAGGGCCCTAAATCCATTGACCAAAACTTTATAGACCAAATCTATTGACCAAACTAACAGCAGCAAATATGCATATTTTATTTATAACACATGGACCATTTTCAACTTGTACAGTTGGTTCACTTTTTGATCAGATGAGCCAAATGCCTCAAATGACTCTTTAGCTCCAGCAGACTTCAATAACATCGAACTTAACCAAAAGTATATATTATATTACTACGAAAACACCATAACCATTACCACATACATATCAAGCAATAGTTGGACCCCGGTTTTATAATTGAAAGTAAATAATAATATGATACAAGTATTACGGATAAACATTATAGAGATTAGGAGATCAAATTTAAAATTCTAAAATCACAGGGCTTATCAACAATAACAACAGCCACTAAAAACTCGGCTAACTTTGAGTTAACTTATGCTTAATTTGACTTTATATAAAGACCCTCTCTTTGATTATTTAGTATTTATTTACACTTACGTACAATTCTCTCCCCACATTGGTAACTCTCCATTACTTTCATTCGATCAAAATAATACATCACTTATAAGGTAGAAAAGATCCTTAAGAGAATAGAGAAGAGACGGTTGGTATCATTAGGGAGATAACAGTAGGAGTTCGTTTCGTGGGTATCGTCAGCTATCGCATCATTCATTCGTGATCTTTCGAGTTTCGAGTTTGTTTCGGGTTTATTACTAGACCTGAGTTCGTTCGCGGAGGTATATGTCTAGACCATCTCGTTCAACTATTTATCTCGTACTAGTTTGTTAAGTATTTACGGGTCATTGAAAGTTAGATTAATTACCGTAATATAAGAAACATACCAGTGAGTTTTGTAATAAGGTAAACTATATAAATTGTAGTAATGAATTAATGATGATTCAAACACATGATTTAAACAGAAAACGAAAACTTGGATGCATGACATGAAACGGAGCTTTTCGAATGTGAGTATATTCACGATGTCGTTTTTAATGGAGTGTTAGTCATTGGCAGTGAGTTTGATAATGTTAGAACTATGGTATATCGTGTGGTTATGTTTAACAAAATAAAGTCGAGCTTTAAGTCGATTTTAATGGCGTACAAGTCTTGAACAGAAGCTACTAACTAAATAATTGTTTTAATCATATTTCACTTATATTTATATAGGGACAACTCTTAAAACTAAATTTAGCTTTCTTTATAAAATCAAATGATACATATGGATAAAGATTTATAACAGAAGACTAGAAAAACAGTTAAGATTCTGAAGGTATTAATTTGGCATGTTATACAACTTGAATAAATCTTTTAATATAAATAGTTAAAATCTTTTGAGACATAGATTCTTAAAGTCATTTGAATATTCGGTATTATATAAAATAATTATATAAAGAGTTCTGAACATAATTTAATTGTTAATGTAGCTTTTGTTTGCGAATTTAAGGATCATATCTGCTTTAGAGTTTTTATATCATTACTGAGGTACGGATTCTTGTTTTAAACTATGTTCGTTATATAATAGTACGGATTCCTATTTTAAACTATGTTCGTTATATAATAGTACGGATTCTTCTCTTATTTGAATATCAAAATTGTGATTTGAATTCCATTAGTTCATTCAGCGTTGCTCCATCATTATTATATTTGGTCATGTCTTTTAAGGCCTCAAAACTGTTTTATTTGTTCTTATATGTGTAAGCTGTGATATGATAAACTATTTTGCTTCGAAAATTAGCTTCTTTGATATATCTTATTGCTATTGCTTGCTCTCATTGATTCTCTGTGATTGCTTCTACACATTGCCTTATTTGCCTATATCGTTATTGTTTGTACTCTGGGTATGCGGGTTATTATCCACCTATGGGGGTACCATAGGCGCGTCATTGTGGCACCAATGGCGTGACACTTCCGTAGCAGTGTGATTGGTTACGGCGTCTTCTCTTTGTTGGCCATATAATGGTGTTAGGATCTTTTCTACCTTATAAGTGATGTATTATTTTGATCGAATGAAAGTAATGGAGAGTTACCAATGTGGGGAGAGAATTGTACGTAAGTGTAAATAAATACTAAATAATCAAAGAGAGGGTCTTTATATAAAGTCAAATTAAGCATAAGTTAACTCAAAGTTAGCCGAGTTTTTAGTGGCTGTTGTTATTGTTGATAAGCCCTGTGATTTTAGAATTTTAAATTTGATCTCCTAATCTCTATAATGTTTATCCGTAATACTTGTATCATATTATTATTTACTTTCAATTATAAAACCGGGATATTATAATTCCACCCCTCTTAAAAGAATTTCGGCCGCGAAATTGCAATATAATCGGAAACTACCATGAACATGATCACTAAACCAACTTATTTGAAAAAACAAAGTTTGACAAGAGCATCCGAAAAATAAAACACATTCATACTAAAAGCGACCATGAGATATATGTTTGTCAAAAGCAACATATATTTTATTCTAGCAACACTAACGAAATGTCTTAAAAATGAGATCTAAAATTATTGGTTACTAAGTTTTCTGCTTATCGTTGCCTCCCTTATTAGCATTACGTGAGTTCTCACAGTCTTTAACTTTGTGGCCTTCTTTGCCGCATATAAAGCATGCTCCAGTAGCGGTATAACACTTGTTCGATGGATGGCGTTTCCCACACGTATCACATAGAGTAACTGGATATTGTGTTGATTGAGTCGACGTTTGAATTTGTTTTCCATCTCTGTTTCTCTTCTTATTTTGATTTCCTCTAGAAGCCTGATTCATCTCGACATTCCTTGCGGCATTTGCTGCTGCTGCTACATCCTCAAATTGCAAATTAACCAACTGACAACGAATACGATAAATTGTTGCCCATTTAAACTTATCAGCTTGCTCCTCAGCTGTTCCTGCTGCAGCTCCTAAAAACCCAGCGAGTCTAACAAACCTCGATAGAAAGTCTGTGATGCTTTCATCTTCCTTTTGCTCAATGTTTGAATATTCACGAGCATAAGCGTCCTTTTCAGCCTTCGAGAAGTATTGCTGATAAAACAACTCACGAAAAGCATTCCAAGTGAGCGTCTCTAAGAAAGCGTCTCCACCTTTAGCTTGCTTAACAGCTTTCCACCATCTTTGTGCATCACCTTCTAGTTTGTACGCTGCCAGTCTGACCTTATGGTTGTCCTGGACCCCAAAATCTCATATTAACCTTTACATGAAAAACGACCCGTTTTCATGAACAGAATGGACAGGGCATCAAGAGCTCGTGTTAACGAGATAACGAAACCAAACAAGTTCATACCAAAAGCACATTCTACCTTTGGCAACTAATCTTCTACACTTCAAGTTCATATCAAAGTTGATCAAGTCACCATCTATTGTAATATTTTTTGGTAAGATCATTTGTGAAATAAGGTCACCAAAAAAAACCACCCAAATTGACATCATTGACTTTTACTGAGGGGCTAGCCACAAGGGGATTTTTCGAAACAGCGAGAACAATCGAATTTGATATCAAGTACGCATGCTTGATACGATCTTGCAACTATATCTAGCCACTCACTTCCTACCTCCTTGGAGAAACTAAGGTCAAAATTGGGAAACTTTGAGTTAACATCAATGGCTCGAAATACGGAAGAAAACTTCTAACGTGTTAATCCACCGAGCCCGTTTGAAAAGAAAAATATTATTGAAGTGGGTTTCAATGCAGAGACTTGTGAGAGACCTCAAGAAGAAGTTGAACTCTTGGCTATAAACCTTTAGGGTAATGGAGGGAACCCTAGCCCCGGTACCACAATTGGATACCCATCGACTCACCCCGTATGAGCCATATGATGCCGGTACAATACCTCATCCTAATCCCCACATGATCTGGGCACCCCGAAGGATCGAACCCGCGTATTTAAACTTCACTTGTGGGTCTAGGCTTCATTGGTAACGGTACCTTAAAGGAATTATTTTTTGTGCCAAGCGGGGATCGAACCTGAGACCTTAAGGTCATCAAGTGTTTCCCTTACCACTAGGCTAACTCCTTGTTGGCTGTAAACCTTTGTTTTAAGAAGATATGTATTTCGGGTTCCTATCAGATACAATAAACCAAACTGGATCCCCATTGAAAGTGCAAACTATATCAACATATGCACCTTCTGAATCAGTATTACCAACCCCATTTCGTATAGACATTTGAAGCAGGATTGTCTTACAGACACGTGACACCCCGGACACGTTGGCACAAATGGGGGACGGTTCAGATTCTGGGGTAGAATCAGTTGATGAAAAACAAGACAGGAAAGCAAGCTCTGACTGAATCAGCCTGAGGAGAGTATGTTTGCAGGAGTGACTTAACTACTTAAGGTCTACATCCATTTCCTAACCTGGTCTCAAGAACCAGTAGAACTAAGGATATCGTAGTACTTGTAATGAATGTTATGATTTGATTTCGGGTCGTTATCAGGTCGATCTGTTGGCGACACAGCTGTGCGAGTTTATCAAGTGGAAAATTGAATAAAAAACATCATTTCAATCAATCAAATAAACAGAAATATGGATGCACTCAAGAATTGATTCATAATTGTAATAATAATAATTATAATTGTAAATTTGGGGACGAAAATTGAACTAACCAGAGATCAATTAATCATTTTTATTAAAGGGTTTAGAGTCTGCTACTTATAATATATCCTTTGTCCCTGGCAATACAAAAAAGACTCAGGAAAGTAAAATTGGGATTATACAGAGTATCAGATTAAATTATACAAGGATGAGTTCTTGGTCATCTCCATTTGTTTGCCAAAAAAGTGGTAAAACAAACCATGAAAATCCAATGAACAACTTTTTGTCTAACAACAATAAAGAATGTTATGATATATAAACTCTTTCAGAAGAGATGATAATGTTTTGTCTAGCAAAATTAACAGCTTTTGGAAGTAAATAATTAAGTAATAATAGCTGACAAGTTTTTTCCTGCAGATTCAACTTAATAAAACTTACACATTAACCCCACTACTAACAAACATAATCAATCCATATGAAATGCAATAAAGTAATCATTAACTTCAACTACTATAATCTATGGTTTAATTCTACTTCAATTTCCATACCTTGTGTCCTTGCCCCAATGGGTGTATGCTCTTAGCTCCACACTTTGCAATGCAACAATTATCAATCCCAACCATTTATGCCCAAATAAACACTGCAATTTTATTGATCAATTAAAAGTAGAGTTTCCATGTAGGACTCCACGGAAAAGCTTTCACTTTTTCCAGCAATCCCAAGATCCTTGATCCGTTCGGAGTAAGGGTCGCAGGCAAAAAGAGCATTAGATCGATGGTCAACAATAGGTTCGCCATTCTTCATAAATCCACGTAATCTACAAAAAGGTGAACTACCCGGTGTCATAACAGTGAATAGTTTTGTAAAGGATTTAGTAACCCCTTGCTCCATCATCCATACACCAAAAGAAGTTCCAGTTTCATCCATTTCAAGCACGACAACCGACTCCATTCGCTTAGAAATGTGAAGTTGATGTATATAAAGGCGTGCTAAATTATCTGGAAGGCACACTTCTTCGAATCCCTCACTACTCAAATCAAATGACATAATCAGATTGTGAAAACAAGGTCTACCATCTATGTTAATCGTCTCCAAGGCATGCCAATAAATAACCCCGTCTATAGCAACCTGAGACCATTGGAAGATAATCGAATTACGAGAAGGCAAATTGTTTCTGCTACCTGATGGAGTTTTCCAAGTACCTGAGCTTAGAGTAAAAACCTCAACTCGCCCAGGGATGGGAACTGAAGGGTCAACTTTATGATCAAAAGAATTAATAATCTTAACAATCATAGGGACCTTAGTTTGAGGACTAACCCCAAAACCTAAAATAGTTTGTTACGGTATCCTGAGAACGTTAGGGATAGGAACATCAACAGATTTTCGAATCAAAGGATTCCAGAGAACAGCCATATCAGTGTACTTGTATTTGTGACCATAGAAGCAAACTAAGCCGTGAGAGCAACCGACTATTTGTGAACCTATAAGACTGTTAACAGATTTGGGAATAAATTTTTTAGCTTCTTCAATATCAGTGTACCTTATTAGCAAACGGTGAGGCTGTGAATGGCGGAGGCAGTAATCATCAGCAAAATCGGGGTTGTCGATGAGTGACTTCCATTCTTTCGAAACTGACCGAAATTGAAGCAATGATTTTATGTAATATCCGTAATTTTGACCGTTTGACCGTGTATGTATTTTGACTAACTATTTCAATAAACGAAAACTTTGGACATAATTATGTACATTTATCCGTAAATTGGGCCAACTATAAGGTCATATTTGGACTCCTAGAATTAAGCCCATGTTCCAAGACCATGATATTGGCCCATACGTGTTATGGAAATTAGATTATAAACGATAATTGAGTAACTGTAGT
>CM067169.1:99599356-99627462 GCA_034093135.1 Erigeron breviscapus
TAGCGACGACTTTAGCGACTACATTGTCGTCGCCAAAAATAAGTTTTTTATAAAAAAATAGTGAACTATTGCTTGATATGTATGTGGTAATGGTTATGGTGTTTTCGTAGTAATATGATATATACTTTTGGTTAAGTTCGATGTTATTGAAGTCTGCTGGAGCTAAAGAGTCATTTGAGGCATTTGGCTCATCTGATCAAAAAGTGAACCAACTGTACAAGTTGAAAATGGTCCATGTGTTATAAATAAAATATGCATATTTGCTGCTGTTAGTTTGGTCAATAGATTTGGTCTATAAAGTTTTGGTCAATGGATTTAGGGCCCTTAGCCATAAATTTACAGTCCATAGTAAATGGAGTAACCCTGTATTCCAAATATTTTGTGATATCATTACAAATTTTCGTTATTTTTGGATTCAACTTCATGTAGAGGTGGATAAATGGATAGGTCTTGCAAGTTGGGTTGGTTAGTTGGATTGACCAAAAACCGTTTATCCACTTTTGTTGGTCTATGATTACAGAATTGAGAATTCCATTTTCCGGATTTACTTCATGTCAAAATGGGTAAATGCAGAGTTCGTGCAAGTTGGATTGGGCAATGGGTACTCCTGGTCTCCCAGATATTGTTTTTAGAAACGCTGTCCAAAATTCTTTTTTTAATGATTACAAAAAAACATAATATTAGTCGTAGTATCTGAATAAAAAACCGATCTAAGAAAAAATGGTCCATGTGTTATAAATAAAATCTACGAAAATTATCAATGGAGAGGACCCTGCCACAGTTAAAACGTTTAGTACAGGATGGTAGGATTGTGTATTTGGAAAGGTAAATGGAGAAAAGGATAACGTCAAGTGAAAAGATTGTAATTTTTAGTAGCGTATAAGCCAATTCCAATCTGTTTTGTGTACACTTTACCTGATATATTTCTGTTTGATTTATATTGTACGTTAGCCAGTGCTAGTAATTATATTTCAGGGAGATGTTGACTTCGAATAACTATTTGGAGTTTGTCATGTAACGATATGTAACCTTGAAGTTGTAGATGGGAACACATGATTCAGATAAAGTATATATTGGAGATATCAAGAAGGGCATTTGCCAAAAGTCTCCTATCGGAGTCACACATGGTCATTCTATCCCAAAAATATTCAAAGTTAGTTACTTTTGATTATATACATACTACCAGTTAGTATTAACTATATGTATATGTCCTTGGGGTAATTTTGGAAGTTTCATCCCATACGTTTGGGTAGTTTAGGAATAAAATTACGATAGTTTATCAAATATTTTTAGTTTTATTAAAAAGTAAACGGAAGTTGTGTGCATTTTGCACATCGACTTTTTTCTAGTTAATACACATAAATTGCTTGCGTTGTTAGATCATATTATAGCTGGAAAAAACGTGCATACATAAATCTGTCATGCTCATTCTTCAACTTCAACTTATTAATTTGGATGCTCAAATGGTTCCAATTTAAACACACTTTCTGGATTTAGCTATTAGCATACAATTATCGTTAGAAAAACCCTTAATACATAATACTCCGTAATAACCAAATCATAATTTCACACCTAAACAATCCCCGACTTTTAGATGGTTTCCCTCCTATCTTTTCAACCTTTGGATAACGTCATTTTAGTTAAACACATTTATAAACGTTCACTTATATCAATTTTTAAACTCAGCACTATCAACTACACCGTGTTACAAATTTATTGACATTTTTTATTGAAACCAACCAAATGATGCTTTTCTGGAGCATTGGAGAATGATTTGAGCCGTTTCATTTCATTAATTTTTTCTTTTTCTTACATCACCATAACTAATTAGGGCTGTAAACGAACCGAACGAACACGAACGAGACCTTGTTCATGTTCGTTCGTTTAACTAAACGAACGGTTCACGAACGGATAAACGAACATAATAGTTTTTCATGTTCGTTCGTTTATGTTCATGAACGGATGTTCACGAACACAAACGAACGAACACTAATGAACCAACACAAACGAACAACAATGAACAAACATATAGTTATAAGTATTACAACTTAAATTCAAGATTACAAAATATCCATCGGTTAAAAGTTTTACAAAATATTCCTACTTATGATACGAATATACAACATTTATCTAATATAAAAAGAGGTTTATATCCTCTCATTTCATAAAAATAGAGTTGAAAGCTTAAACTTCGACCCCAATATCACACGATCACACGTTTTTAATATAAACAGAAGTATTTATATTTAAACTTTTCTTTAAAATATAGATAGTAGGTATTAATAATTTAATATACATTAATATATATCTCTAATATATAGATATAAAAGAAAATATTTATGTTTAAACTATTTTTTGGGTATAGTTGGTTAGGTATTAGCATATGTAAACGAACATAAACGAACGAATGTTCACGAACATAAACGAACGATTGTTCATGAACATAAATGAACGAACGTTCACGAACATATTATCGAACGTTCATGAACATAAACGAACGAACGAGAGCTTTGTTCATGTTCGTTCATTTAAGTAAACGAACGAACTTCCCGCCGAACGGTTCGCGAACTGTTCATGAACTCTTCAGTTCGTTTACATCCCTATAACTAATCTACGTCCAAACTTATATAAAACTAATAAAATGTTTAAACATAAATATGTTGTAGGCAAGCCCATGTGCTTTAAGTAATTAATTAAGTTCAAACTCAAATATGAACACATATATGTTTCACTTGCTACCCCATATCTACATTCTATCCAACTTTGCTTTTCTAATATAGAAGACAAACCAAAGAATCAAATGCTTCTTGTTTTATTTTCTGTAATACTTCTTATCTTGGTAACAATTAGTATGAATCTTATAAGTTACAATGATATTGAACAATTTACTTGTCATGAATACAAGTATGTTTCGATTGCTGATGATGATACTCTTCACCAACACCAAATTCCTACTACCACTCTTCCCATATCTGTTAACAATCTTATAGTTTCAGAAATAGTCGGTTGCTCTCACGGCTTAGTTTGCTTCTATGTTTCTGTAAGTCCGATGGTTTTTCTCTGGAATCCTTGGATTCGAAAATGTGTTGATGTTCGTGTGCCTAATATTCCACGTACGCGTTGTGAAACTATTTTAGGTTTTGGTGTTAGTCCTCAAACTAAGGACCCTAAGATTGTTAAGATTAATAGTATTCGTAGTCCTAAAGTTAACACTTCAGTTCCCATCCCTTGGAGAGTTGAGGTTTTTACTTTAAGCTCGGGGACTTGGAAAACTCCTTCAGGTAGCATAAACAATCTGCCTTGTCGTAATTCGATTAGGTTCCGTTAGGGTCAGGTTGCTCTTGATGGGGTTATTTATTGGCATGGTTTTGAATGGATTAAAGTGGATGGTGGATTTCGGCAACACAATCTGATTATGTCATTTGATTTGAGTAGTGAGGGATTCCAAGAAGTATGCCTTCCAGATCATTTAGCACGCCTAAGCATTTATGATTTATCAATCTCTAAGCGAATGGAGTCTGTGGTCGTGCTTGAAGAAACTGGAACTTCTTTTGGTGTATGGATGATGGGGCAAGGTGCTACTAAATCGTTTACAAAACTATTCACTGTTATAACACGGGGTAGTTCACCTTTTTGTAGATTACGTGGATTTATGAAGAATGGTGAACCTATAGTTGACCATGGATCTGATGCACTTTTTGCTTATGACCCTTACTCTGAACGGATCAAGGATCTTGGGATTGTTGGAAAAAATCTAAGCTTTTCCGTGATGTCCTACATGAAAACTCTACTTTTGATTGATCAATGAAATTGTGGTATTTATTTGGGCATAAATTGTTGAGCTTGATCATTTTTGCATTGCAAAGTGTGGAGCTAAAAGCAGGGCAGGCACACAAGGTATGGAAATTGAAGTAGAATGAAACCATATATTATAGTAGTTAGTTAATGATTAGTTTATTGCATTTCATATGGATTGATTATGTTGGTTAGTAGTGGGATTAATGTGTAAGTTTTATTATGTTGAATCTGTAGGAAAAAATTTGTCAGCTATTATTACTTAATTATTTACTTCCAAAAGCTGTTAATTTTGCTAGACAAAACATTATCATCTCTTCTGAAAGAGTTTATATATCATAACATTTTTTATTGTTGTTCATTGGATTTTCATGGTTTGTTTTACCACTTTTTTGGCAAACAAACGGAGATGACAAATGGGATGGTTTGTCATCCCTGTCTTAATTTAATCTTTACTATTACTATATCTTTTCGTTTCTATCTACCTTCTGCTGATGATAAAAATATTATTAAGAAATTCTGAAAGCTTTTATCATAGTAAGGGTGGAATCACAATAATAACTGTCTTTATTAACAAAAACCAAGAGTAAATTGTGAAAAAAAGGGTAATTGGATGGGAACCCCTGATCCCATGTACCATTTGGTACCCACTAATCCCCCAGCCAGGCTAGTGTCCAGGTGAATCTCAACCACTTAATAATCCCATGTTTGTGTGACTATGTATGTCATGAAATTAAAGAAAAAAAGGAAAAAGGCAAGGGGGGACTGAATAGTAATGGTGAAAAATTCTTAAGCAACTTCTACATCCCATTCAAAGGTGTGCATACAAGAATACGATATAGGGAATTAGTATTTTGATCGTGGGGCAAATCAAGTGTTCAAGGTAAGATATAGTTGATTAGAAGCTTGAAGTGTAGAAGATTAGTTGCCAAAGGTAGAATGTGCTTTTGTTATGAACTTGTCTGGGTTAGTTATCTCGTTAACATGAGCTCTTGATAAGCTGCCAGTTTGTTCATGAAAACGGGTCCTTTTTTTTATGTAAAGGTTAATATGAATTTTGTGGTTTAACTATTGCTTGATATGTATGTGGTAATGGTTATGGTGTTTTCGTAGAATCGTAGTAATATCATATATATTTATGGTGAGTGCAATTTTATGGAAGCTTGCTAAAGCTAAAGAGTCATTTGGCTCATCTGATAAAAAAGTGAACCAATTTATAACTGGAAACTTGAAAATGGTTCGTACGTGTTATTAATTGAGATCTGCATATTTGAAGCTGTTAGCTTAAAAGTTTGGCTAACGGATTAGGTCTATAAAGTTTGGTGTCAAAATCTCCAACTCCAGGCTCCGCCATAAATTTACGACCTTAAACTCAGCAATAAAAACCAACCTTATGTCCAAAGTTGGTATTTCAACCTGTGAGTGGGATAATGATCTGCCTGATTATCGAGTCTTTTTAGGCATTTGCTATAGATGCTTGTAAAGATGATGGGCTAAGGAATACTGGAGGGACGATCCTTAGAGTAATGAGCTTAGCTAAGACGGATATCGGATATTTCCCAGTACATAGATATCAGATGTTTCCCTATACATAGCCATCTTGCTCTTCTGAAGTTGGGGTACTAGGTATCCATAGCATATTTTGTCAGCAGCGGGTAGACAGATTATTGCAAGAATCACCGTTGATTTCTATTTTTGAGGGCAAAAATGATGCTAAGGACCTAAGGAAGGGGTATTGTTAGGTATTAAATAAGAGTAGGACTGATTTAGCAATAGTCAATAGTAGATTAGTAGGAGGGCCATTTGTGTCGCTAATAGGTCGACCTGATAACGACACGAAATCAAAATCATAACATTCATTAAGAAAAGTTCTGACAAGTAATATGATATCCTTAGTTCTACTGGTTCTTGAGACCAAGTTAGGAAATGGATGTAGACCTTAAGTCACTCCTGCAAACATACTCTCCTCAGGCTGATTTAGTCAGAGCTTGCTTTCCGGTCTCATTTTTCATCAACTGATTCTACCCCAGAATCTGAACCGTCCCCCAGTTGTGTCAACGTCGGTCATCTTGGATCAACCTCTAAGGTTGAGAGCTTACAGCTGACCAAATGCTTGGAAAAGATCTAAAAGGATCAGGAATTGACGGACAAAAAGGTAGATAAGCTGAGTCATGATCAGACTGCATTGAAAGAAAGTGTGATAAAAGTAGTTGATTTGATGCAGCAGAACCAGAGCAAGCTGACAGAGTCTCTTGATGGTCTTACAAAGGCAATCAATGAAGAGAAGGTAAGAAACAAGAGTACTCTGGGTCAGATTGAGAATGCAGCAACCAAGTTTACAAGGGAAGTCACCATAGAACTTCGATCTGCAAACAAGTCACAAGCAGATTTCAAGAAAGATCTGATTGAAGTCTCTAAGGGTGTTAAATCTAAAATTGGACTCCTCCATGAGGATTATGTTGAGCTAAAGGAGAGCCTGCTGTGTCACTAATATCAAGATTGACTTGATCAACCAGGATCTCAAAGGCCTCTTTGCCACTCCAGTAAGCTCTTTCCCTGCTGATGATGACAAAAAGGGGGAGAAGAATGCTACTAAGAAGAAGAGTGCTATGAGTGATGCTGAAATTGAGCTAGAAAGAGAAAGACAACAAGCTCAGGTTGACAAGGAGATTGAAGAATATTTTGAGAAAATGAAAGAAAGACAGAATAAGGCCAGAGCTGAGGAGGCAGCCAATGATAGAAGAATGGTTGTGCATGGTTCTAGGGTGGAAGGTGAGAGGAAACTGCAGAGGAGATAAAAATACCAGAATCTGAGTTTGGTGGTGAAAATGTTGGAAATTTGAATGAAGAAGCTGAAAAGGAGAGTGATACAACTAAGGGGGAGACTGTTGATGTTGAAATGGGAGATATAAGGAAGGATGTTGGAGAGTTAAGAAAGTTTAAAAGAAAAAGGAGTCCTCCCAAGCTGTCCCTGTGCAAGTTGTGCCAACTCAAGCTGACCCAGCTCCCAAAGAACAAATTGATGAATCTTCATCTAGTGAAGACACAACCACTCTGTCCCAGTTCATGCTCAAGAAAAGGCCAACAGAAGGTGGGTCAAGTGGTGTGAAGATCTTAACTGACAAAGAAAAGGATTGGGAGCTTGCAATTGAAAAAGCTCCACAGCTTGGGGTAACAGTTGAGGTGTCATACAAAATGGTTAAGTAGGACAGATGACAAAGAGAAAGAATTGTTGCAACTGAGTCTGATCCTGAAATTGCCAAGGCTGTTCAAGAACAATTAAATAAGGAAGATGAAGAAGTTCTTGCAGCTATTGGTTCCGAAAAGAAAGTTGTGGCCCAAGGGAAAGAAAAGAAGAAGGTGGTGGTTCACACTAAACCATCACAGAAGGTTAAAGATGTGAAGAATAGTGGTGAAGCCCATGATTGGTTGGAGGCTCTGGAGAAAAGAAAAGTAACAGAAAAGATCAACTATAGAAGGCATACAGAGCTAATCACCCAGGTTCAATTGAAAAGGAAAAGAGGAAAGTCTATTCCAAGCATCAGATTCACAAGAAAAGGATATAAGACAAGCTGGGAAACTCATGATCTTGACAATCTGTATGAGTTAGGTTACACAGAGTGGGTTGAATTGCATGATATCATCACTGGTATGCATGGAATTCATAAAGAGACAGTCTTGGAAGCCATTGAGAAGAAGTTGGCTGCAATTGTAAAGTACAAGATTGATATCACTGGCCTTCCAAGACCAAAAGCATATGATATGGATGATGAAGATGAGTCAACTGAGCCACTCAAGAAGAAAAGAAGAAGGTTTGAAAGGATTAATGCTCCTGGAGGTGATCATACAGTTTTTCTCAAAAACTTGTCCCCTTCAGAGTTGTTTGCACAATTATCTTCTGATGCTGTTGACAAGATTCTGAATAATCTCAATCTGTCTCTACCTACTGGTGTTGAAAATGCAAGATGTGGAATGCACATCACTGAACCTGAACATGGTATGTATTTTGTGAATGCAAGAGGGCAACTTGTATTTCAAAGGACTGCTGAACTAAAAGAGGTACCAACTATGCACCTTTTTACCTTGTACAGATTTTGTACTAATTTTAGTGAACAAGGCAATGGGTATAAGCAGTTCCTTATTGATGAGGGGTCAGATTGAAAAGTAGATGTGAGAATTGCTCCATCATTTGAAGTTAAGCAAGAAACTGTAGAATTGATTGGGGAATAAGTTCTTATTGTAATACTTTGTATTTCTCAATATATGCAAGTATTTGTACAAATTCAGTTGTCTTGTTAGAATTTCATAGATTATTTCTTAATGATGGATTACTTTGAAAACCACAATCTGTGTTCAAAAATGTTTTTGTTTCTTTATTGCTTTACTGTTTTAATGATTCCTGCTCTTTACTTACTTGCTTAATATATAAACTGAATCTTAAAACGTTTTTTGTTAAAAGTTTGTAAAGATTAAGGAAAGTTGTATTCACCCCCCCCTCTACAACTGTTCTGTGTACAATATACTTTGGTATATTGATACACCTTGGGACGTATCAATTGGTATCAGAGAATGGGTTAAGAATTAACTTGACTTGATCCTTGCATATTTCCCTTAATAGTAAAGCATTATGTCATCCTATATTGATAATGGTTCTTCAACCCGACCACCCATGTTTGATAAAGATGATTTCAGTGGGTGGAAAGGTCGAATGTCTTTTTTCCTTGAATCCATCGATAACAATATGCCTGACATCCTTGCGGATGGTCCTTATGTTCCTACACAAACCATTATGGTAGAAGCTGTGGTCAGGGAAGGTCAACCAACCATTCCTGCCACAGTCAAGTCTATTGTTAAGGACAAGGCAGATTGGGGGGATGAGGATAGGAGGTTGGCAAACTTGGATGTGAAGGCTAGAAATTTCATTGTCCAAGCTGTGCCCAAAGACCTTTACCATTCTATTTAAATGTGTTTTACAGCTAAGAAAATGTGGGGTACATTGACTGTCATGTTTGAGGGTTGCTCTACTTCCATGGAATCCACAATTACTATATTGACCAGGAGGTATGAGAGATTTTTCTCTTTGAGAAATGAATCCTTGACTGACACTCATACCCGCTTTAATGCTTTGGTAAATGATTTAGCTACTGTTGGAATTGTTAAGAAAAATGAGGTTTTAAAGAGTAAATTTCTTGATTTATTACCACCTAAATGGAACAACTATATTTCTTCTGTTAATTTAAGTTCTGTTTATCATGATCTTGATCTCCCTGGACTTTTTGGTTTGCTTCATAACCAAGAATGTTCAGAGGCTGAAAAGTTAATTGCTATGGGTGATTCTTATAGTCAGCCTACTGCTGCACTTGTTGCTTCTATGACTGAACACCCTAGTTCAATTAGTAATGAGATCATTCCTTGTGTTAATGATGATATTCCTGATATGTCTAATCCTAACTCTTTTTGTGCTGAATCTGAATGTGATGAATCTGATGGTGATGAGCTAGCTAATGAAGTAGCTATGTTGGCTTAAAGGATCAGAAGGAGATCCTTTAATAAGTTTAAAAGAAGAGGAAAAGGTGGCCAAGCTGATAAGACCAAGAAGCCATTTGACATGTCCAAAGTCACTTGTTACAAGTGTGGCAAGACTGGGCATATGGCTGAAGATTGCAGATCTAAAGAATCTACTCAAGCTGTGCCAGCCAAAGGTGGAAGAGGTGAAAAATACTCAAAGCTCAAGACTATGTACAAAGCCTCGAAAGCACAAGTAGCTGAGCTGACTAAGAAGGTGAACAAAAGTGAAAAGAGTCTGGTAGCCAAAGACTGGGCTGAAAGTGCCACATCATCTGATGATGAGCTGTATTAAGATGCCAAGTGTTTCATGGCTAAAGAAGCTACTCAAAGATTTGCTGAAGATCTGGTGAAAATACAACAGCAATCTGAGTCAGCTCACCAGGCATCTACCAGTCAGACTGCTCCACCTGAGGTAATTTCTTTTTCCAATCTGTCTGATAATGAGAAACTGTCAAGACTGAATAAACTTGGTGATGAGGTTCTGCTACAAAAACACTTTAATTAAGAACTCAAGAAGGAAATACATGTTTTGAAACTTGATAACAGCTCCAAAAGTCACACCATTAAAAAACTAGAATCTGAAGTTAAAGCTCAAAAACAATTAAACTCCATTTTGGTTAAAGAAGCTAAAACTGCAGAAGAAAAGTTTTTAAAGGTTAAACAAATGACTGAATCATGGTGTATAAGCTCCAAAAGAGCTGCTAAGTGTGTAAATGACCAAGTACCTCATCAGATCCAAGCTATTTTTGATGGTGATTATGATAGGGCCATAGCCATTGCTGAAGTATGTGCTATGGAGCCTTGTTATCAGCCTCCTTCACCACCCAAAGTCCAAACCAAAGGAATGAATTCTAAACCAATTAAGTTGGTTCAGAAATCTGGTATTGGGTTTAAAGATTCTGAAACCATTGGTCAGACCATTGCTGAAACTGTGTCTGAACCTGATAAGGTTATTGAGTTAAAACCTGAAGAAAGTCTTGACTTGTCCAAGCTGACCATTACTCAATCTGAATCAGATTCAAAGACTAAAACAAACAAGGGTAGTTTAAAGAAAAACAAAAGAAAGGTTAGAGATCATAGTGTTCCTAAAGAGAAAATAAAGCTTTTAAAGAGTAAGAAGTCTGGTTCTCATGGAAATGAGTCACAAACAAAATCTGAGTCTGTTTCAAGTAACACCAAGTCTGACTCTGACAAAATGATTTCAAAATATGTTGAGTCCAGAACTGATAAGGTTTCAATGGAAACAAATTTTCTTAAGAATGTGTCTGATCCAAAAACTGTTGATCAAAGAAAATTGAGAGCTGAATGTAAGAAATCTGGAATAGGCAAAGGTTTTGTTCAAAAGGAAACTCTAAATGTTGCTAGAAAGAACTTTGAATCTGGTAAAGGACAGACCAAGCAACAATGGGTGTCAAAATGTGATAAGAGTCTAAGTTCAGTTACCCAATCTGAGTCAGACCAGAAGGTCAACTCTGGTGAACCCATCTTTGGATGGGTTCCCAAAAAGAACTAATCTCTTATCATAAATGCAGGGCAGTCATGACGATAATACCTGGCACTTGGACAGTGGATGTTCCAAGCATATGACCGGATGTAAGTCCCTGCTATGTAGCTTTAGGATTCGTGTTGGTCCTAATGTTACTTTTGGAGATGACTCTCAAGGAAAGACTGAAAGATTTGGTATACTTTCAAATGGTCCCCTTACTTTCAGAAGGGTCTCATATGTAAATGGTTTGAAGCACAATCTGATCAGTGTGAGTCAGTTGTGTGATGCTGGTTATGAAGTGAGATTCAGGTCTGATAAGGGTATTGTTCTTGATTTAGAAGGCAATGTGGTTCTTATTGCAAAGAGGGATGAGTCTTTGTATTCTTTTGACATGAGAAATCCAACTGTCACAAGAGAAGTTTGTTTCATGTCAAAGACTCAAGATGAGCTGAATTGGTTGTGGCATAAAAGGTTGTCTCATATGAATTTCAAAGACATCAACAAGCTGTGTAAGTAAGAGTTGGTGTCTGGTCTTCCAGTGATCAATTATGAGAAGGACAAGCTGTGTGGTGCTTGTGAGAAAGGCAAGCAACACAAAGCTACTTTTAAGTCTAAAACATGCTCAACCATTGATAATTGTTTGGATCTGCTTCATATGGACTTATTTGGACCAATTAGTACTCCTTCATTCACTGGAATGAGGTACTCCTTGGTAATTGTTGATGAATATTCAAGATACACCTGGGTTTTCTTTCTCAAACACAAGAGTGAAGCTGCTGACAGCATTATTCATTTCATCAAGCAAGCTGAAATTCTCTACAAAAGGTCTGTTAGGCAATTAAGAGTGATAATGGTACTGAATTTAAGAATATCACTCTTAATTCTTTTTGCAGTGAAAAAGGAATTTCACAAGTCTACTCAGCTGCCAGAACTCCTCAACAAAATGGTGTTGCAGAAAGAAGAAACAGAAATCTTATTGAAGCTGCCAGATCCATGATGGCTCAAAACAATATCAAGTCTCATTTCTGGGCTGAAGCAGTACACACAACTTGCTTTACCCAGAACAGATCCCTTATTGTGAAAAGACACCAGAAGACTGCATATGAACTTCTTAGGGGGAGAAAACCTGAAATTGGTTTCCTAAGAATGTTTGGGAGTCCTTGTTACATTCTGAATCAGAAAGACCATCTTGAAAAGTTTGATGAGAAATCAGATGAAGGTATCCTACTTGGATATGCAACAATGATGAAGGCCTACAGAGTTTACAACAAGAGAACTAAAACAATTGAGAACTCTGTTAATGTAAGCATAGATGAAGGTTGTTCCAAGCCAGATTGCTCTCCTCCTGAAGATGAAGATTTCAATTTTGAAGAACTGGCTGTACCTGAGAATGAGCCTCCAACTAATCCTCCAGTTGGAGCTGATAATGCTCAAACTCAGGGGAGCAACTTATAGAAGAAGAAGAAGGTGTTCCAATCTTTGAAAATGCACAAGCTGATCCTACTCCTACTGAAGAAATTATTCAGAATCCATCAAATGACTCTCTAACTGGTTCAGATTCCTCCATTCCAGTCCAAGCTGATCAGCCTCTTCCTCAAGCTGATCATGCTGGACCATCTAATCTGAATCAGCCCATTGTCCCAGTTTCAAATAATTCAACTCATGTTACCAGATGGACAAAGAGTCATCCAAATAATCAAATCATTGGTGATCCTCTCTCTGGTGTTAAAACAAGAAGAAAGGCAACAGGCAATTTCTGCATGTTTGTCAATTTTGTAAGCAAGGTGGAACCAACTGAGGTTAATGAAGCACTGGCAGATCCTTCTTGGGTAAATGCAATGCAAGATGAGTTAACACAGTTTGAAAGAAACAAGGTTTGGGAACTTGTTCCAAGACCTCATCACAAGAATGTGATTGGAACCAAGTGGGTCTACAGAAACAAAATGGATGAAAGGGGAGTTGTGACCAGAAACAAAGCAAGATTGGTAGCTCTTGGTTACAGACAAGAGGATGGAATTGATAATGATGAGACTTTTGCACCAGTGGCAAGATTAGAGGCAATCAGAATGTTCTTGGCCTTCTCTGCTCACAAAGGTTTCAAAGTCTATCAAATGGATGTGAAGAGTGCATTTCTTAATGAAAAATTGGAAGAAGAAGTCTATGTTGAACAGCCTCCTGGTTTTGAAAACTCAAAGTTTCCTGACCATGTGTTCAAGCTTGACAAGGCTCTCTATGGGTTGAAGCAAGCTCCAAGAGCATCGTATGACACTTTGTCTAAATTCTTATTGGCTAACAACTTCCAAAGAGGTAATGTTGACAAGACTTTGTTTGTGAGAAAGTATAATGGTGATATCCTGCTTGTACAAATTTATGTAGATGATATAATATTTGGGTCTAGCAGTGAAAGACTTTGCAAAAAGTTTTCTGAATTAATGTCTAAAAAGTATGTTGAAAGTTACATTATCAGAAAACTTTTTCATACTTTTTAGACATTAATTCAGAAAACTTTTTGCAAAGTCTTTCACTGCTAGACCCAAATATTATATCATCTACATAAATTTGTACAAGCAGGATATCACCATTATACTTTCTCACAAACAAAGTCTTGTCAACATTACCTCTTTGGAAGTTGTTAGCCAATAAGAATTTAGACAAAGTGTCATACGATGCTCTTGGAGCTTGCTTCAACCCATAGAGTGAAAGACTTTGCAAAAAGTTTTCTGAATTAATGTCTAAAAAGTTTTCTGAATTAAATTCTTATTGGCTAACAACTTCCAAAGAGGTAATGTTGACAAGACTTTGTTTGTGAGAAAGTATAATGGTGATATCCTGCTTGTACAAATTTATGTAGATGATATAATATTTGGGTCTAGCAGTGAAAGACTTTGCAAAAAGTTTTCTGAATTAATGTCTAAAAAGTATTGTTGACAAGTTAAACATTAATTCAGAAAACTTTTTGTATACTTTTTAGACATTAATTCAGAAAACTTTTTGCAAAGTCTTTCACTGCTAGACCCAAATATTATATCATCTACATAAATTTGTACAAGCAGGATATCACCATTATACTTTCTCACAAACAAAGTCTTGTCAACATTACCTCTTTGGAAGTTGTTAGCCAATAAGAATTTAGACAAAGTGTCATATGATGCTCTTGGAGCTTGCTTCAACCCATAGCAGTGAAAGACTTTGCAAAAAGTTTTCTGAATTAATGTCTAAAAAGTATGAAATGAGCATGATGGGAGAACTAAACTATTTTTTGGGTTTACAAGTTAAACAGACTAAAAATGGAATTTTTATAAACCAAGGAAAATATGTTAAAGATCTCTTAAGCAAAATTGGTTTTAGTGATTGCTCACCTATGAAAACTCCTATGGGAACTGGTGATAAGCTGGGTGAAGATAAAAATGGAAAATCTGTTGACACCACAGCTTATAGGGGTATGATAAGATAATTACTTTACTTGACTGCTAGTAGACCAGATATTATGTTTGCTACATGTCTTTGTGCAAGATATCAAGCTAGTCCTAAGGAATCTCATCTTAAGGCTGTAAAGAGAATCTTCAGATACCTTAAAGGTAGTCCCAATCTGGGTCTTTGGTATCCCAAAGACTCAGGATTTGATCTAATTGGCTATTCAGATTCTGACTTTGCAGGCTGTAAGATTGACAGAAAAAGTACTTCAGGAGCTTGTCAATTGCTTGCCAATAGACTTGTAAGCTGGTCCAGCAAGAAGCAACATTCAGTTTCTATCTCCACTGCAGAAGCTGAATATGTTGCTGCAGGAAGTTGTTGCTCTCAAATTCTTTGGATGCAATATCAGCTTCAAGACTATGGTGTCACTGCATCAAAAACTCCAATCTTTTGTGACAGTACCAGTGCCATAGCAATTTCAAACAATCCTGTGCTTCATTCAAGGACCAAGCACATTGATATAAGATATCATTTCATCAGGGATCATGTAATGAAAGAAGATGTTGAACTCCACTTCATTCCAACAGATAATCAGCTTGCTGACTTGTTCACAAAGCCATTGGATGAATCAAGGTTCAACTATCTTATAAGTAAGTTAGGTATGCTTAATTTGTAAAAGGTAGTGAGCTAAGTAATAACAAATCTGACCCCTTAGAGTTATTCTAAATTTTTGAGGGTAAGCTGTGTCTGACCCAGACTACTCTTTCATACTTGGTGCATTTCCAAGTAAAAGAGGGTAAGCTGAGTCTGACCCAGCTTTGTGGTTATTTTTGTTATTAAATATCTCAGTGCGTTTTATTACTTTCATTATTTTATTTAGTTTACTTGTTGATCCTATTGGAGTGTGACACGGATAGAGGTTACAGACGGATACTGAAAAAGTACCTCCACTACTTGTTCATCCTCCAATCATAATCTTTCTCTCTCCAACTTTTTCAAACGGGATATTTTGAATTATGTATATAATATCGATTTAACCTAAATCCCAAATCACTTGTTCATATTTTCTAAAATCAATTTTTTTCTCTAGTCTGAATACTGTTTTATTAATTTTAAATTTCTTCTAAAAATTGTTTTAAAATGGCATCATCATCTGTTTCTATTCATTCTAATGATTCTCAATCTAGTTCTTCATCTGAAGCTAAAAGTCTATACCCAGCTCCAATAAGCGCTAATAAGCTTTCACCTTATGTGGTGGGAAGTAATGTAGTAGTGGTCCCGGCTGATCTTGATACTGGTAAAATCAAGATTGGCAGTCTGGTTCATGCCAATATTCATCCTCCTTCATGGGCAAAAGGATATGATGAGATTGTGGCTTTCTTATGGTATCATCCATTCGGCAAGGTGATGATTGAGAAGCTAGACTGGGTGTTTCAAGATCTCCTTTGTGAATTTTGGGCGAGCTGTCATGTGGGACAGAACAAGAAAGGAGAGGCTGCAATCTATGGCACAATCCTCAATGGTAAGAAAAAGGTATATATTTCTTATGAGAGGATTAGGTCTGCATTTGAGCTGTCTTATATGCCTGAAGATGATTATGCAAATGTTGTGTCTCATACTGAAGCCAAAAATATTTTACAAGAGGTTGGATATACTGGTCCATTGGCTTCAGTGGTTAAAATGAAATATTTAACTGGCATTTGGAATTATTTACTGAGCACAATTTCTAAAACTTTACAAGTAAAGGCGGGCAGCTTAGATCAACCTAATGTTTTAGAATTGCAGATTTTTCATGCAATGGTCACTATGACCAGAGTAGATTTTGCAAGGACTTGGTTGAACGTGTTCATAAGAAGAGCCTTACCATACCTTATGGTAGGATTCTTGCTCTCATCATTGAAGCAATACTTGACAATGATTACAGTCTGGCAACTGGTCAGACTGTGGAATGCAAGTCTATTAACAATAACATCTTCAATAGTACCAAGGTAACTGTGCAGGGTCTGACCCGAGCAATGCAAGTTTACCTTGATTTTTGCAGGCAAAGAGAAAGGGAACAAGAAGCACTTGAGGAAGCTGTCCCTTCTTCGACGCGATCTGAGTCTGACACTCAATCTGCCAATCAGGGGGACCCAGGTACACATGCTTCTGAACCCTCAAACTCTTCTCAATCTATTCAATATTCTTCTCCTTCAAAAGAGGGTGAAGGGTTGGCCAAAACATCAGCCACCCTAGCCACACCCTCATCCACTCATTCAAAATCTGCATCTAAAAGACCAATTGTTGAGGACTTAGTACCTCACAAGGCTAAAAAGAAAAGAACGAAAAGAAAATCTGAGTCAACTTCTGGGGTTGATATTGCAACATCCAATTTTGAGATCCCCCAAGGTGCAGTGAAAGCTAAGGAACGTTCCAAAGCTGTCCCTGCCACCCAAGCTGACAAGCCGAAATTGCCACACCCATCTGCACTCTCCCAAAAGAGTGTAGACGAGTTAAAGGGAACACCTACTGCTACCCAACCCTCCAAACAGGGTGAAGGTATTGAAAGAAAGACCTCCTCCCAAGGTCATACTGAGTCTACACCTAAATCGCCATCATCAGCCTCCCAAAAGGTTGATGATATCATTAAAGGGATAAGAGAGGATCTAGCCCAGATCCAAAATGAGTCAGAGTCTATGCACATCATTTCTGAGGATGGTCAGCCAAAGGAGAGAAGTATCGAACGCATTGGTGACACTGCTTCTACTCCCCAACCTGATCAGACTCCTTCTCTCTTACACTCTGAGTCTGCACAGGCTATCAATGCCCCTTTTAGATCACAAGGAGGGGTACAGGCCTCAATTCTCCCTAAGGATACTTTGGTGCAACAACATACCTCTGTTGAAGGGCAATCAAATACACAAAATATTACACCTGCAGAGTCTGTGTCTACATCTGTCCTTGGACAGAGGGATTATGTAGGTTACACGGCTGTCTTTAAGGCAGTTATGTCAGCCCCTTGTGCAGCAAAGGGAACCATTGATGGTCCTCACGATGTCAATGAGAATATGATCACTATCTCCGGAAGTGATTCTTCATTCGATGATGAGTTGCCCATCCATCCTCAAGGGATGCTCTGATGGAAGATGCCAGTGGAGGAGTTGATCAAAATCAAGATCAACATATTCCCACTGGCCCTCAGCCTGAATCAAACGTTAATCTTTCTCAGGCTGACCAACTCATCATCATTTCTGACAAATCTACTCATCATTTCTGACAAAACTTATTAAGCCTCCACCCCCTTCTATATGAGCCCAATGACCCTGATATTAAGGATTGCAGGCTGCTCTTTCCAGAGTCAGTGGCTTTTAAGCCAACTGCAAGTTCTTCCCAAGCTGCCACTATCTCATTTTCAGATATGGTGGGTCAGCTCACTGAGTTCATTTCAACCTCTAAGGTTGAGAGCTTACAGCTGACCAAATGCTTGGAAAAGATCCAAAAGGATCAGGAATTGACGGACAAGAAGGTAGATAAGCTGAGTCATGATCAGACTGCATTGAAAGAAAGTGTGATAAAAGCAGTTGATTTGATGCAGCAGAACCAGAGCAAGCTGACAGAGTCTCTTGATGGTCTTACAAAGGCAATCAATGAAGAGAAGGTAAGAAACAAGAGTACTCTGAGTCAGATTGAGAATGCAGCAACCAAGTTTACAAGGGAAGTCACCATAGAACTTCGATCTGCAAACAAGTCACAAGCAGATTTCAAGAAATATCTGATTGAAGTCTCTAAGGGCGTTAAATCTAAAATTAGACTCCTCCATGAGGATTATGTTGAGCTAAGGAGAGCCTGTTGTCTCACTAATATCAAGATTGACTTGATCAACCAGGATCTCAAAGGCCTCTTTGCCACTCCAGTGAGCTCTTTCCCTGCTGATGATGACAAAAAGGGGGAGAAGAATGCTACTAAGAAAAAGAGTGCTATGAGTGATGCTGAAATTGAGCTAGAAAGAGAAAGACAACAAGCTCAGGTTGACAAGGAGATTGAAGAATATTTTGAGAAAATGAAAGAAAGACATAATAAGGCCAGAGCTGAGGAGGCAGCCAATGATAGAAGAATGGTTGTGTATGGTTCTAGGGTGGAAGGTGAGAAGGAAACTGCAGAGGAGATAAAAATACCAGAATCTGAGTCTAGTGGTGAAAATGTTGAAAATTTGAATGAAGAAGCTGAAAAGGAGACTGATACAACTAAGAGGGAGACTGTTGATGTTGAAATGGGAGATATAAGGAAGGATGTTGGAGTAGAAAAAGTTAAGAAAGTTGAAAAGAAAAAAGAGTCCTCCCAAGCTGTCCATGTACAAGTTGTGCCAACTCAAGCTGACCCAGCTCCCAAAGAACAAATTGATGAATCTTCATCTATCGAAGACACAGCCACTCTGTCCCAGTTCATGCTCAAGAAAAGGCCAACAGAAGGTGGGTCAAGTGGTGTGAAGATCTTAACTGACAAAGAAAAGGATTGGGAGCTTGCAATTGAAAAAGCTCCACAGCTTGGGGTAACAGTTGAGGTGGCATACAAAATGGTTAAGGAGGACAGATTACAAAGAGAAAGAATTGCTGCAACTGAGTCTGATCCTGAAATTGCCAAGGCTGTTCAAGAACAATTAAATAAGGAAGATAAAGAAGATCTTGCAGCCATTGGTTCCAAAAAGAAAGTTGTGGCCCAAGGAAAAGAAAAGAAGAAGGTGGTGGTTCACACTAAACCATCACAGAAGGTTAAAGATGTGAAGAATAGTGGTGAAGCCCATGATTGGTTGGAGGCTCTGGAGAAAAGAAAAGTAACAGAAAAGATCAACTATAGAAGGCATACAGAGCCAATCACCCAGGTTCAATTGAAAAGGAAAAGAGGAAAGTCTATTTCAAGCATCAGATTCACAAGAAAAGGATATGAGACAAGCTGGGAAACTCATGATCTTGACAATCTGTATGAGTTAGGTTACACAGAGTGGGTTGAATTGCATGATATCATCACTGGTATGCATGGAATTCATAAAGAGACAGTCTTGGAAGCCATTGAGAAGAAGTTGGCTGCAATTGTAAAGTACAAGATTGATATCACTGGCCTTCCAAGACCAAAAGCATATGATATGGATGATGAAGATGATTTAACTGAGCCACTCAAGAAGAAAAGAAGAAGGTTTGAAAGGATTAATGCTCCTGGAGGTGATCATACAGTTTTTCTCAAAAACTTGTCCCCTTCAGAGTTGTTTGCACAATTATCTTCTGATGATGTTGACAAGATTCTGAATAATCTCAATCTGTCTCTACCTACTGGTGTTGAAAATGCAAGATGTGGAATGCACATCATTGAACCTGAACATGGTATGTATTTTGTGAATGCAAGAGGGCAACTTGTATTTCAAAGGACTGCTGAACTAAAAGAGGTACCAACTATGCACCTTTTTACCTTGTACAGATTTTGTACTAATTTTAGTGAACAAGGCAATGGGTATGAGCAGTTCCTTATTGATGAGGGGTTAGATAGAAAAGTAGATGTGAGAATTGCTCCATCATTTGAAGTTAAGCAAGAAACTGTAGAATTGATTGGGGAATAAGTTCTTATTGTAATACTTTGTATTTCTCAATATATGCAAGTATTTGTACAAATTCAGTTGTCTTGTTAGAATTTCATATTAGATTGAAAAGAACCCAAAAGATTCAAAGGGTCACAAGCTGTTAGTCATATTTTCCTTTGATTCTTTGTAAGCTGATAGTTAGAAGTGTAGTTAGGTTTTGTCATCATCAAATAGGGGGAGATTGTTGAGTCCCAATGTTAATTGTAAATTTAATGATGACAAATCTGACCTATAAACACTTAGTAATCTTTTGGTTCTTGTAATCTGATCTGGGTCAGACTAAGCTGACACAGCTTACGATCTATCTCTGACCCAGATCATGCTTCATACTTTGTAATTGTAAAATCTTATGGAAGCAAGTGGTATTCAAGTTGCGTCAGCAATGTGATAGCATTCAATCCAAGTTGAAGAGGGGGAATGAAGATAGAAGACCAAGCTGTTAGTGGAAGACAGCTTGGGATTAGCAGTCAGCTTGGAAACACTTAGGCAGATTGGTGCTTTGACAAACGGCCCAATCTGCGTCTGACAATCAAGTGAAGATAACAACCTGGATTGAAGATAAAGACAAATAACGTGACTAGGAAGAATCCTAGGATCCAGGTTGGTGGTTGGTTTTACATATGCGTGTCCATACTCTTATTGGTTGATGAAGAATGTGCGTCAGTACGCGGGGGACCACAAGTACTATGAAAGGCACGATTGATTATTCCTTTATCATCCACTGAATGAAGAATACGTGGCTGCAACGGACACCAAGAGAAGGAGTGCTTTCGCCTATAAAAGCCTCATTCATTGATTGCATATCTTAATCTTAATCTTAATTTATATACTATAAGACAGTTGAACTAATAACTTATTAACCAATCAATCGCTTAATTTAATCTAACTTATCTTAGATCTAATCTATAATCTTAATCTTAATCTTAATCTTAATCTTAATCTTAATCTTAATCTTAATCTTAATCTTAATCTTAATCTTAATCTTAATCTTAATCTTAATCTTAATCTTAATCTTAATCTTAATCTTAATCTTAATCTTAATCTTAATCTTAATCTTAATCTTAATCTTAATCTTAATCTTAATCTTAATCTTAATCTTAATCTTAATCTTAATCTTAATCTTAATCTTAATCTTAATCTTAATCTTAATCTTAATCTTAATCTTAATCTTAATCTTAATCTTAATCTTAATCTTAATCTTAATCTTAATCTTAATCTTAATCTTAATCTTAATCTTAATCTTAATCTTAATCTTAATCTTAATCTTAATCTTAATCTTAATCTTAATCTTAATCTTAATCTTAATCTTAATCTTAATCTTAATCTTAATCTTAATCTTAATCTTAATCTTAATCTTAATCTTAATCTTAATCTTAATCTTAATCTTAATCTTAATCTTAATCTTAATCTTAATCTTAATCTTAATCTTAATCTTAATCTTAATCTTAATCTTAATCTTAATCTTAATCTTAATCTTAATCTTAATCTTAATCTTAATCTTAATCTTAATCTTAATCTTAATCTTAATCTTAATCTTAATCTTAATCTTAATCTTAATCTTAATCTTAATCTTAATCTTAATCTTAATCTTAATCTTAATCTTAATCTTAATCTTAATCTTAATCTTAATCTTAATCTTAATCTTAATCTTAATCTTAATCTTAATCTTAATCTTAATCTTAATCTTAATCTTAATCTTAATCTTAATCTTAATCTTAATCTTAATCTTAATCTTAATCTTAATCTTAATCTTAATCTTAATCTTAATCTTAATCTTAATCTTAATCTTAATCTTAATCTTAATCTTAATCTTAATCTTAATCTTAATCTTAATCTTAATCTTAATCTTAATCTTAATCTTAATCTTAATCTTAATCTTAATCTTAATCTTAATCTTAATCTTAATCTTAATCTTAATCTTAATCTTAATCTTAATCTTAATCTTAATCTTAATCTTAATCTTAATCTTAATCTTAATCTTAATCTTAATCTTAATCTTAATCTTAATCTTAATCTTAATCTTAATCTTAATCTTAATCTTAATCTTAATCTTAATCTTAATCTTAATCTTAATCTTAATCTTAATCTTAATCTTAATCTTAATCTTAATCTTAATCTTAATCTTAATCTTAATCTTAATCTTAATCTTAATCTTAATCTTAATCTTAATCTTAATCTTAATCTTAATCTTAATCTTAATCTTAATCTTAATCTTAATCTTAATCTTAATCTTAATCTTAATCTTAATCTTAATCTTAATCTTAATCTTAATCTTAATCTTAATCTTAATCTTAATCTTAATCTTAATCTTAATCTTAATCTTAATCTTAATCTTAATCTTAATCTTAATCTTAATCTTAATCTTAATCTTAATCTTAATCTTAATCTTAATCTTAATCTTAATCTTAATCTTAATCTTAATCTTAATCTTAATCTTAATCTTAATCTTAATCTTAATCTTAATCTTAATCTTAATCTTAATCTTAATCTTAATCTTAATCTTAATCTTAATCTTAATCTTAATCTTAATCTTAATCTTAATCTTAATCTTAATCTTAATCTTAATCTTAATCTTAATCTTAATCTTAATCTTAATCTTAATCTTAATCTTAATCTTAATCTTAATCTTAATCTTAATCTTAATCTTAATCTTAATCTTAATCTTCTGTCATCTTTCTTTCATAAACAAACTATCTTAATCTTAATCTTAATCTTAATCTTAATCTTAATATATACTATAAGACAGTTGAACTAATGACTTATTAATCAATCAAATCGCTCAATTTCATCAAATTGACTCTCGCTTATGTCATCATTTAGATTAACTATAAACTAAAAATCCTAATAATCATTATCCAAATATATTATTATATTAGTATTTATATTAATTGTAGAAAAAAGTCTCATTAATTTACACTTTTTTGTTTTACATCAATAATTTACACTTTTTAGCCCTGAATACTTAATTTATATTTATTTTTAGCCATCAACTTGAGAAGATTTTTTTAAATTTTTTTTAAAAAGTTACAAAAAGTATTTATATTTAATTTTTAAGGTTACAATTGTCACTCAAATCAAGAGTCCTGATTGTTATCAAAGAATATGAAAACAATTCTAATTGTTATCTAATTATCATAAGACAGGTTATTGAAAATAGACATATTCGTGTTATAGGCCCACATTATGATCAAATACATATACTTGGATGTTAAGTACAGGAGCACAAGTATGTTATATTTTAATTCTTAATTATTTATCATAATGATATCACATTATGAGTATAACTGGTTTCAAAAAATTCTATAATAGAGAAATAATTGAAGCATGTGCCTTGTGGAATAACTACGTCAAACATATCCATCAATATGTCTCAACTAATAATGACAGTGACGAACCTGTGATTATTGTACTACAACTTGCAAAGTATAACACTTAGAACCGTATATATTCAAAATTATAAGTTTTTATGAATTAAATGTATGAAGATCTAATATTAATAATATCGTAAACCCCGTGTCCAGTGTTGGACACGGGTCTAAAATCTATTCAAATTAAAGAGTGTTTTGTAGTAACAACAAAAGAAAAACCTAATTATTAATTGCGTAAAATATCATGTCCGAACTAACTTCAAAAGTTATAAGAAGCCACGATGGATCCACTAGTTGTCTTTTAAAAGGTGGCAAATTCGACGATCTAATTTTGCCGCAGAATTAGATTTGACATTTGTACTACTTGGATTGGGTTAGGCGGATTTGGTTTGGTATTTGGGTGAAACCGAATTAGGAAGTCGTTAAATGGTTTGGTTTTGTTTATAAAATTTCATTTGGGGCCCAAACCAAAACCTGATTAAGCATTTAATGTTTAATAAAAGTATAATAAACTAATCTAAATGACATAAATACAACTTTAATTTTTTAATTTTGTTAATCCTAAAAATCTAAATGCATGTAGTTAATTTAATAATCTCACATGAACAAATAAAATGGTGTAATATTGACATTCTGATTACATGATTATTTAAATATACTAAATTAAAATTTGAAAGCGTTTTTTATTTGGGTAATCCAAAACCCGAACAAATAACCCGAACTTTATTTGGGTAGTTTGGATTGGGCGGTCACATATATGGATTGGGTATTGGGTGATTTACTAATTTTTAAAAAACCAAATAACCCAAACCGAATAACTCTATTCCCCCAAAACCCGACCAAATGAACACCCAGTTAGGGGTGGAAATGACAAGAATACCCCTCATGTGGGAGACACGTGTTGGGTTAACAGAGGAGAGATGATGGTTAACAAGTCAAAGAACTAAACACGAACTTTATCCTTTTATAAAGGATTGTCATTGAGATTTTTGATTTTCAGGGATGAAATGTGACTATTTGGGTAAACACAGGGACGTTTCTTGTCGTTTTACTCTCTTTTTAAGACCCGGAGGTCTTTTTCTACGGTAGAAGTTCCAAGAAAAGTAAGAATCACAATTCCACTCTCCCCTTAGAAATAGTAACCCTAAAAAAAAGCTGATAAAAATGTCAGACAACATTCCATTGGAGTTGCAAGTTGAAATAATCAAATGGGTACCTGTAAAATCATTGCTTAAATGCAGGTCAGTTTCAAAAGAATGGAAGTCAGTCATCGACAGCCCCGATGTTGCTGATGATTACTGCCTCCGCCAATCGCAGCCCCACCGTTTGCTAATAAGGTACACTGATATTGAAGAAACTGAACAATTTATTAATTCTATATTCAACGATCCCGTAAAAGGTTTGAACGTTCCAAAATACAAGTATGTTTTGGTTGCTGATGATGATACTTTTCAGCAACACCAAATTCCTAGTACCACTCTTCCCAATTCTGTTAACAATTTTAAAGATTCTATGCTAGTCGGTTGCTCTCACGGTTTAGTTTGCTTCTATGGTTCTAATTACGGAGACAGAAGTCCGATGGTTGTTCTCTGGAATCATTGGATTCGAAAATCTGTTGATGTTCCTGTCCCTAATGTTCCGTTTGAGGGGTACCAAACTATTTTAGGTTTTGGGGTTAGTCCTCAAACTAAGGACCTCAAGATTGTTAAAATTAATAGTTTTCTTGGTACTGAATTTGACACTTCAGTTCCCATCCCTTGGCGAGTTGAGGTTTTTACTTTAAGCTCGAGGACTTGGAAAAGTCCTCCATGTGGCGGAAATAATCTGCCTTGTCGCGATTCGATTAGGTTTAGTTGGTCTCAGGTTGCTCTTGACGGGGTTATTTATTGGCTTGCTTTTGAATGGATTAAAGTGGATGGTAGATTTCGGCATCACAGTCTGATTATGTCATTTGATTTGAGTAGTGAGGGATTCCAAGAAGTATGCCTTCCAGATAATTTAGCACGCCTTAATACTCTTCAGTTATCTATCTCTAAGCGAATGGAGTCTGTTGTCGTGATTGAAATGCCTGAAACTTTAACTTCTTGTGGCGTATGGATGATGGGGCAAGGGGTTACTAAATCGTTTACAAGACTATTCAATGTTATGACACGGGGTAGTTCACCTTTTTGTATATTACGTGGATTTATGAAGAATGGTGAACCTATAGTTGACCATGGATCTGATGCACTTTTTGCTTATGACACTTACTCTGAACGGATCAAGGATCTTGGGATTGTTGGAAAAAGTGGAAGCTTATCCGTGATGTCGTACATGGAAACTCTACTTTTAATTGATCAATGAAATTGTAGTGTTTATTTGGGCATAAATTGCAGGCCATGATAATGGTTGCATTGCAAAGTGTGGAGCTAAGAGCATACAACCATTGGGGCAGGCACACAAGGTATGGAAAATCAAATGGAAATCAAACTATATATTAGTTGAAGTTAATGAAAAGTTTAATGCATTTCATATGGATTGATTTTGTTTGTTAGTAGTGGGATTAATGTGTTTAGTTATTATGTTGAAGCTGAAGGAAAAAAATTGTCAGCTATATTTTACTTAATTATTTGGTTTGGTGGCAATGTATTACTACTTCATGGATACTTTTTATTATGTGATACAAAATGGTCTGCTATCTGTTAAAGAGAGTTATGTGAAGATGCTTGTTTTACAAGCTTGTAAAATTCTGATTAATCTTTACATAGTGAGTGTCCACTTATTGGTCAAGTTATAATATGCTTACAACATTTTTATTCCCTTAAAAAAAGGTCTTCATTGTGATTCTCCCTTACAGGTTTTATAGGACTTCTGCCTGAAGTCAGATTTAGGAAGAGTGTTGACAGTTTTATTGGACCTGTAATGCGTACATTTGAGAGGTTATACTTGCTATTCACATGGTTGTAAAACTTGGCCGAGTTGGCCTATTTTTCGGCAAAATGACGTGTTTGGTTTGTTTTGGTTTGTTGGTGATATTGGTGAAAAATGGGATTTTGGTTAGTGTTGGCAGAGGTCAAGGACAGAAGGTGTAGTTTATGCTTTTCTATTTTAACTAGACAAAATTATTCTCTCTTAAAAAATTTATATCGTAATTTTCTTTGAGAAACTCATCTCTGAATTCCATTATTTTTATCTTCCAAACCTCTTCATCCCTGACTTAATCTGATCTTTACTATTACTAGAAGTATACTCTTCCTCTCTATCTACTTTCTGCTGATGATAAAATATTATTAAGAAAATCTGAAAGCCTTTATCATAGTGAGGGTGAAATCACATTAATAACTTCGTCTTTATCAACAAAAATCAAGAGTAAATAGTGTCTGTGTTTGTGATCGAACTCGATGAAAAGGGGGAGGGGGGAGGGGGCGCTGAATAATAATGGAGAATTCTTAAGCAATTTCTACATCCATTTAAAGGTGCACATACAAGTATTTGATATAGAGAATTAGTTTTTTGATCGTGGTCCAGGCGAATCAAGAGGTCAAGGCAAGAGACCAGTTGATTAGAAGCTTGAAGTGTAGAGGATTAGTTGCCAAAATTAGAATGTGCTTGTTATCAACTTGTTTGGGTTAGTTATCCTGTAAACACGAACTCTTGGTACCCTGCCCATTTTGTTCATGAAGACAGGTCGTTTCTGATGTAAAGGTTTAATATAAGATCTGGGGTCCTATTGCTTGATATGTATGTGGTAATGGTTATGGTTATGGTGTTTTTGTTGTAATATGATGTATAGTTATGGTCAAGTGCAATGTTATTGAAATTTGCTAGAGCTAAAGAGTCATTTGAGGCATTTGGCTCATCTGATCAAAAAGTGAACCAATCTATAATGGACAAGTTGAAAATGGTCCATATGTGTTATAACTATAATCTGCTTATTCTATGCTGTTATCCTAAAAGTTTGGCCAACGGATTTGGTCTATAGAGTTTTGGTGTCAAAATCTCCAACTGCAGGCTCCACCATTAATTTACGGCCCTAAACTCGGCAACAAAAACCAACCTTATGTCCAAAGTTGGTAATTCAACCCGTGAGTGTTATAATGATCTACCTGATTATTGAAAGGAAGTGGTTGCCGAGGTTGCCAGTCTTAAGAAACTTCCAGGAAGGTGGAATTGGATAGTTTCTGATCAGAATGGTGTTAAAACTTCCATTAAACTTCAGCAAATCACTTATATAGTTCCAGGGGTTATTCAGTTTAATACCAAACTGATACTAGATTTTAATCAGAAAGCTCAGGACAAGTTAGATCCCAAACTCCTTGCATTCGCCTGGATTTAGCTTCTTGATAGCACAAATTAGTAACAGCAGAATTGGCTAAGATGTTTTTTGGCAATGCTCCTTTTGAAAGCTACCGTGCGCCTCTCTTACTATCAAGGGACAGCAAGGGCTCGTGTGCTGTTTATGATCCTCGAACAACTGTTCAGGTAGAAGATATGAAGCGTAAACTACTTGCCTAGGAGGTGGTTGATAAAGAGTTTCATAAGTTATTACAGCTGCTCAAATCTGCAAAAGCAACACCACCACATGATAAATTGTCTAAAGGGTCTTGGCAAGCTGACAAGGATAATTGGCACAAAATCGAGTCTTTTGAGGCATTTGTTATAGAATCTTGTAAAGGAATACTGCAGGGGCGATCCTTAAAGCACTGGGCTTAGCTAGATGGCTACTTCAACAGGAAATCTCCTCATAGATATCGGATATTTCCCTGTACATAGCCATCTTGCTCTCCTAAAGTTCGGCATACCAGTTATCCTGAACATATTCTGTCAGCAGCGGGTGGACAGATTATTGCAAGAATCACCTGATTTCCATTTTTAGGGAAAAATGATG
>CM067169.1:99628462-99668462 GCA_034093135.1 Erigeron breviscapus
TTTTCATAGCTCTATATAGTTGCATATGGAAGAGTTTTCAAAGTAAATAATTTTTGGTGGGCTTTTATGTGATCCACACTTTACATCAGGGAATGCCTTTTGAAAAACACATTTGTGATGCACAAAAAGGAGTTACTAACGCGCATACAAAGTTTTATATATGCAAATGCCATTTTGGAGGCTCTGCTCGCAAAAGTGATCCTTTTAACAATAACTCACCCTTGTGTGTGTGCGCGTGTGTGTTATATTGTTCTCAATTTTGCAATATAAGTGGATAGCAGAAAACATCCATCAATGTGTTGCTTTCGCACCTGTTTGACATGATGTAGATTTCTAATGGCTCTAATTAAACTCTCTGAAAAGTTTCAACCAATCCCCAAAGATTGGTTAATGGTTAATGATAAAAGTGAAGCACACAGAAGTTACAATATAAATTGTAGGCACATACCTGACAAAAGTGTGGGCCGCAATAGGATCAATTACAGCAGCATAAACATTGACTACACAAATATAATCAAGTTACATGACGCGACCAAGTAGCATCACTAACTTTCACCTGGACCTTGAACCTGAAAATTAATTTTAAAATGCATCAACATTAGATGCACAAGTTATATATCTAGTGTTAAAATGATTGTTACATAAAACGACAAATAAAAAGTGTTGCATAAACCTTGGAACAATGTTAACATCTGGTCCACATTCAAGATAATCATGTGTAATCCGAGCCTTTTAGGCAAAAGTATGACCCGAGCAATGCAGTACCTTGATTTTTGCAGGCAAAGAGAAAGGGAACAATAAGCACTTGGGGAAGCTGTCCATTCTTCGACGCGATCTGAGTCTGACACTCAATCTGCTAATCAGGAGGACCCAGGTACACATGCTTCTGAACCCTCAAACTCTTCTCAATCTATTCAATCTTCTTCCCCTTCAAAAGAGGGTGAAGGGTTGGCCAAAACATCAGCCACCCTAGCCACACCCTCATCCACTCATTCAAAATCCGCATCTAAAAGACCAATTGTTGAGGACTTAGTACCTCACAAGGCTAAAAAGAAAAGAACGCAAAGGAAATCTGTGTCAGCTTCTGGGGTTGATAATGCAACATCCAATCTTGAGATCCCCCAAGGTGCAGTGGAAGCTAAGGAACGTTCCAAAGCTGTCCCTGCCACCCAATCTGACAAGCCGAAATTGCCACACCCATCTGCACTCTCCCAAAAGAGTGTAGACGAGTTAAAGGGAACACCTACTGCTACCCAACCCTCCAAACAGGGTGAAGGTATTGAAAGAAAGACCTCCTCCCAAGGTCATAATGAGTCTGTACACCTAAATCGCCATCATCAGCCTCCCAAAAGGTTGATGATATCATTAAAGGGATAAGAGAGGATCTAGCCCAGATCCAAAATGAGTCAGAGTCTATGCACATCATTTCTGAGGATGGTCAGCCAAAGGAGAGAAGTATCGAACGCATTGGTGACACTGCTTCTCCTCCCCAAGCTGATCAGACTCCTTCTCTCTTACACTCTGAGTCTGCACAGGCTGTCAATGCCCCTTCTATGTCACAAGGAGGGTTACAGGCCTCAATTCTCCCTAAGGATACTTTGGTGCAACAACACACCTCTGTTGAAGGGCAATCAAATACACAAAATATTACACCTGCAGAGTCTGTGTCTACATCTGTCCTTGGACAGAGGGATTATGTAGGTTACACGGCTGTCTTTAAGGCAGTTATGTCAGCCCCTTGTGCAGCAAAGGGAACCATTGATGGTCCTCACGATGTCAATGAGAATATGATCACTATCTCCGGAAGTGATTCTTCATTCGATGATGAGTCTGCCCATCCATCCTCAAGGGATGCTCTGATGGAAGATGCCAGTAGAGGAGTTGATCAAAATCAAGATATTCCCACTGGCCCTCAGCCTGAATCAAACGTTAATCTTTCTCAGGCTGACCAACTCATCATCATTTCTGACAAATCTACTCATCATTTCTGACAAAACTTATTAAGCCTCCACCCCCTTCTATATGAGCCCAATGACCCTGATATTAAGGATTGCAGGCTGCTCTTTCCAGAGTCAGTGGCTTTTAAGCCAACTGCAAGTTCTTCCCAAGCTGCCACTATCTCATTTTCAGATGTGGTGGGTCAGCTCACTGAGTTCATTTCAACCTCTAAGGTTGAGAGCTTACAGCTGACCAAATGCTTGGAAAAGATCCAAAAAGATCAGGAATTGACGGACAAGAAGGTGATAAGCTGAGTCATGATCAGACTGCATTGAAAGAAAGTGTGATAAAAGCAGTTGATTTGATGCAGCAGAACCAGAGCAAGCTGACAGAGTCTCTTGATGGTCTTACAAAGGCAATCAATGAAGAGAATGAAAGAAACAAGAGTACTCTGAGTCAGATTGAGAATGCTGCAACCAAGTTTACAAGGGAAGTCACCATAGAACTTTGATCTGCAAACAAGTCACAAGCAGATTTCAAGAAAGATCTGATTGAAGTCTCTAAGGGTGTTAAATCTAAAATTGGACTCCCCCATGAGGATTATGTTGAGCTAAGGAGAGCCTGCTGTCTCACTAATATCAAGATTGACTTGATCAACCAGGATCTCAAAGGCCTCTTTGCTACTCCAGTGAGCTCTTTCCCTGCTGATGATGACAAAAAGGGAGAGAAGAATGCTACTAAGAAAAAGGAGTGCAATGAGTGAAGCTGAAATAGAGCTGGAAAGAGAAAGACAACAAGCTCAGGTTGACAAGGAAATTGAAGAATATTTTGATAAACTGAAAGAAAGACATAATAAGGCCAGAGCTGAGGAGGCAGCCAATGATAGAAGAATGGTTGAGCATGGTTCTAGGGTGGAAGGTGAGAAGGAAAATGTAGAAGAGAAAAATACAGAATCTGAGTCTGGTGGTGAAAATGTTGAAAATTTGAATGAAGAAGCTGAAAAGGAGACTGATACAACTAAGAGGGAGACTGTTGATGTTGAAATGGGAGATATAAGGAAGGATGTTGGAGTAGAAAAAGTTAAGAAAGTTGAAAAGAAAAAAGAGTCCTCCCAAGCTGTCCATGTACAAGTTGTGCCAACTCAAGCTGACCCAGCTCCCAAAGAACAAATTGATGAATCTTCATCTATCGAAGACACAGCCACTCTGTCCCAGTTCATGCTCAAGAAAAGGCCAACAGAAGGTGGGTCAAGTGGTGTGAAGATCTTAACTGACAAAGAAAAGGATTGGGAGCTTGCAATTGAAAAAGCTCCACGGCTTGGGGTAACAGTTGAGGTGGCATACAAAATGGTTAAGGAGGAAAGATTACAAAGAGAAAGAATTGCTGCAACTGAGTCTGATCCTGAAATTGCCAAGGCTATGTTCAAGAAATTAAATAAGGAAGATGAAGAAGATCTTGCAGCCATTGGTTCCAAAAAAGAAAGTTGTGGCCAAAGGAAAAGAAAAGAAGAAGGTGGTGGTTCACTCTAAACCATCACAGAAGGTTAAAGATGTGAAGAATAGTAATGAAGCCCATGATTGGTTGGAGGCTCTGGAGAAAAGAAAAGTAACAGAAAAGATCAACTATAGAAGGCATCCAGAGCCAATCACCCAGGTTCAATTGAAAAGGAAAAGAGGAAAGTCTATTCCAAGCATCAGATTCACAAGAAAAGGATATGAGACAAGCTGGGAAACTCATGATATTGACAATCTGTATGAGTTAGGTTACACAGAGTGGGTTGAATTGCATGATATCATCACTGGTATGCATGGTATTCATAAAGAGACAGTCTTGGAAGCCATTGAGAAGAAGTTGGCTGCAATTGTAAAGTACAAGATTGATATCACTGGCCTTCCAAGACCAAAAGCATATGATATGGATGATGAAGATGAGTCAACTGAGCCACTCAAGAAGAAAAGAAGAAGGTTTGAAAGGATTAATGCTCCTGGAGGTGATCATACAGTTTTTCTCAAAAACTTGTCCCCTTCAGAGTTGTTTGCACAATTATCTTCTGATGATGTTGACAAGATTCTGAATAATCTCAATCTGTCTCTACCTACTGGTGTTGAAAATGCAAGATGTGGAATGCACATCATTGAACCTGAACATGGTATGTATTTTGTGAATGCAAGAGGGCAACTTGTATTTCAAAGGACTGCTGAGCTAAAAGAGGTACCAACTATGCACCTTTTTACCTTGTACAGATTTTGTACTAATTTTAGTGAAGAAGGTAATGGGTATGAGCAGTTCCTTATTGATGAGGGGTTAGATAGGCAGTTAGATGTGAAAGTTGCCCCATCATTTGAAGTTAAGCAAGAAACTGTAGAATTGATTGGGGAATAAGTTCTTATTGTAATACTTTGTTTTCTCAATATATGCAAGTATTTGTACAAATTCAGTTGTCTTGTTAGAATTTCATATCAGATTGAAAAGAACCCAAAAGATTCAAAGGGTCACAAGCTGTTAGTCATATTTTTCTTTGTTTCTTTGTAAGCTGATAGTTAGAAGTGTAGTTGGGTTTTGTCATCATCAAATAGGGGGAGATTGTTGAGTCCCAATGTTAATTGTAAATTTAATGATGACAAATCTGACCTATAAACACTTAGTAATCTTTTGGTTCTTGTAATCTGATCTGGGTCAGACTAAGCTGACACAGCTTACGATCTGTCTCTGACCCAGATCATGCTTCATACTTTGTAATTGTAAAATCTTATGGAAGCAGTGTTATTCAAGCTGCATCAACAATGTGATAGCATTCAATCCAAGTCGAAGAGGAGGATTGAAGATAGAAGACCAAGCTGTTAGTGGAAGACAGCTTGGGATTAGCAGTCAGCTGAAAACATTAAAATGGTGATTAAAATCTTACATAATAATGTGGACATTTAATAAAAATCTATATTAATGATACATATTTAAAAAGGATATTTTGAATTTTAAATAAAAAAGTATGATGATGTCATAATTAAATTAAAAAGATGTGTAGTAATACAATTTTTAAAAAATCTTATGTCATCACAATCTTTCTTTATTATAATAGATTACACTATAATTTTTTTTCTTTTAAAATTTCATTAACTTTTACATCAATTTTTCATATCACTCGACATCGCCTCTACCACCAACAGTCATCCCCCATCATCACACCATCGCCGCCACGAAGATTGTTGCCACTACAATCATCGTCGCCGCCACGAACACCGTTGCATTACGCGGGTACCGTACTATTCAAATGAAAGAGTGCTTTGTAATAACAACAAAAGAAAAACCCAACTATTAATTGCGTATAATATCATGTCTGAACTAACTTCAAAAGTTATAAGAAGCCACACGATGGATCCACTAGTTGTCTTTTAAGAGGTGACATCTGACGATCTAATTCTGACGGGGTGTTCATTATTCGGATTAACCGAATAACCCACCCAATCCATTTGACATTTGTATTATTTGGATTGGGTTATTCGGATTTGGTTTGGTGTTTGGGTGAAACCGAATAAGGAAGTCGTTAAATGGTTTGGTTTAGAAAACTTTTATTTGGGGCCCAAACCAAAACCCGATTAAGCATTTAATGTTTAATAAAACTATAATAAACTTATCTAAATGACATAAATACAGTTTTTTTTAATATGTTTATCCTAAAAATCTAAATGCAGGTAGTTAATTTAATAATATCACATGAACAAATAAAATGGTGTATATTGACATACAGATCACACGATTTTTTAAATATAATGAATTAAAATTTGAAAGCGTTTTTTATTTGGGTAATCCAAAACCCGAACAAATAACCCGAACTTTATTTGGGTGGTTTGGATTGGGCGGTCACATATAGGGTTGGATATTGGGTGATTTGATCGATGTCGTTTGACCGATAAAAAATAAAACTAAATACCAACAATTAATACGGGTAAATAGAGTATCGTATCCTCAGGGAATCAATGGAAAATGTTAAACAATTTGAAAAGTTAATTAATCTAGACATAAATTTAAAATCGATTTTTGATTGGTTTGATTAAAACTGAAATTAATTATGAACTTAACAAAATAATTCAATAAAACAAAAGTAGACCATTCTCATGCTCCCAATTATGCTTTCAAATATGTAACCTAACTTATATTCGTTGGAAATCACATAGACATGATTCGTTATAAAGCTTGGAATGAATGAACGTTAAGAACGAATTGATTAGGTTATGATGATTCACGATAATGAAAACCGAGGAATTGACACAACTAAATTCTCAATTCATTAACTAAAACTACAAGTTCATGAGAGAATATTCTTTCAATAATCACTGATTACTAATAATTTGAAATCAATGGATAGATGAAAATTCATTCAAGTCATAAACATGTAATCATTCATTCAAACCAAACAACATTAGATGAAAAATACTAATTAAGAATTAAACATCTAATCCAACTTGAATATGAGAAAGGTTGAACATAAATGTCTTACATAATTGTTCACATGAGAATGATCAAAAGAAACCTAGCCTAGCATCTTCATCAATGATTCTTCAATTAAGGCTATGATCTCCATGGAATTGTGAATTGATGATGAATTTGGGGTGTTGTATGTGTTAGGAACTGCTCCAAGTGTATGAAAATATGTCTCGGTAACTTCCAAATTCGTGTGGACTTTTGATATAAACTGAAAATTAAATAAATCCACAAAATTCGGAACCATGTACGTGCAACAGGCCACTGTCACGGTGGTCTCCAGCGTCTCAGATGCTTGTCCAACTTCTTCAGTTTTCCTTTACGCCCAGTTAACGTTTCTTACACCACAAGATTTTGGCCCAGCGTCTTGGCAACTTAGACGGTGGTCCAGAATTCCAGTTTTCCAGTTTGATCTTCTTGACTCGTTTCTTGCTCCACTTAGCTCCAATTCGTACCCTGTGGCCTGAAATCACTAACAAACGTAAACGTACCCCTAATCGTCTATTAACCTTCACAAAACATGTCAGTTTCACACATTTAGGTCATGCAATTAGTTGTTCATCAGATTTACTAATTTTTAAAAAACCAAAGAACCCAAACCAAATAAATCTATTCCCCCAAAACCCGACCAAATGAACACCCAGTTAGGGGTGGAAATGACATGAATACCCCTCATGTGGGAGGCACGTGTTGGGTTAACGGAGGAGATTTTTAAGACGGAGGTCTTTTACTACGGTAGAGGTTCCAAGAAAAAGTAAGAATCACAATTCCACTCTCCCCTTAAAATAGAAATTGTATAAACCCTAAAAAAAAAAGCTGATAAAAATGTCAGACAACATTCCATTAGAGTTGCTTTTTTTTTTTTTTTTTTTTTTTTTTTTTTTTTTTTTTTTTTTTTTTTTTTATATTTTTTTTTTTTTTTTTTTTTTTTTTTTTTTTTTTTTTTTTTTTTTTTTTTTTTTTTTTTTTTTTTTTAAAAAGTTACAAAAAGTATTTATATTTAACTTTTTAAGGTTACAATTGTCACTCAAATCAAGAGTCCTGATTGTTATCAAAGAATATGAAAACAATTCTAATTGTTATCTAATTATCATAAGACAGGTTATTGAAAATAGACATATTCGTGTTATAGGCCCACATTATGATCAAATACATATACTTGGATGTTAAGTACAGGAGCACAAGTATGTTATATTTTAATTCTTAATTATTTATCATAATGATATCACATTATGAGTATAACTGGTTTCAAAAAATTCTATAATAGAGAAATAATTGAAGCATGTGCCTTGTGGAATAACTACGTCAAACATATCCATCAATATGTCTCAACTAATAATGACAGTGACGAACCTGTGATTATTGTACTACAACTTGCAAAGTATAACACTTAGAACCGTATATATTCAAAATTATAAGTTTTTATGAATTAAATGTATGAAGATCTAATATTAATAATATCGTAAACCCCGTGTCCAGTGTTGGACACGGGTCTAAAATCTATTCAAATTAAAGAGTGTTTTGTAGTAACAACAAAAGAAAAACCTAATTATTAATTGCGTAAAATATCATGTCCGAACTAACTTCAAAAGTTATAAGAAGCCACGATGGATCCACTAGTTGTCTTTTAAAAGGTGGCAAATTCGACGATCTAATTTTGCCGCAGAATTAGATTTGACATTTGTACTACTTGGATTGGGTTAGGCGGATTTGGTTTGGTATTTGGGTGAAACCGAATTAGGAAGTCGTTAAATGGTTTGGTTTTGTTTATAAAATTTCATTTGGGGCCCAAACCAAAACCTGATTAAGCATTTAATGTTTAATAAAAGTATAATAAACTAATCTAAATGACATAAATACAACTTTAATTTTTTAATTTTGTTAATCCTAAAAATCTAAATGCATGTAGTTAATTTAATAATATCACATGAACAAATAAAATGGTGTATATTGACATACAGATCACACGATTTTTTAAATATACTGAATTAAAATTTGAAAGCGTTTTTTATTTGGGTAATCCAGAACCCGAACAAATAACCCGAACTTTATTTGGGTAGTTTGGATTGGGCGGTCACATATATGGATTGGGTATTGGGTGATTTACTAATTTTTAAAAAACCAAATAACCCAAACCGAATAACTCTATTCCCCCAAAACCCGACCAAATGAACACCCAGTTAGGGGTGGAAATGACAAGAATACCCCTCATGTGGGAGACACGTGTTGGGTTAACAGAGGAGAGATGATGGTTAACAAGTCAAAGAACTAAACACGAACTTTATCCTTTTATAAAGGATTGTCATTGAGATTTTTGATTTTCAGGGATGAAATGTGACTATTTGGGTAAACACAGGGACGTTTCTTGTCGTTTTACTCTCTTTTTAAGACCCGGAGGTCTTTTTCTACGGTAGAAGTTCCAAGAAAAGTAAGAATCACAATTCCACTCTCCCCTTAGAAATAGTAACCCTAAAAAAAAGCTGATAAAAATGTCAGACAACATTCCATTGGAGTTGCAAGTTGAAATAATCAAATGGGTACCTGTAAAATCATTGCTTAAATGCAGGTCAGTTTCAAAAGAATGGAAGTCACTCATCGACAGCCCCGATTTTGCTGATGATTACTGCCTCCGCCAATCGCAGCCCCACCGTTTGCTAATAAGGTACACTGATATTGAAGAAACTGAACAATTTATTAATTCTATATTCAACGATCCCGTAAAAGGTTTGAACTTTCCAAAATACAAGTATGTTTTGGTTGCTGATGATGATACTTTTCAGCAACACCAAATTCCTAGTACCACTCTTCCCAATTCTGTTAACAATTTTAAAGATTCTATGCTAGTCGGTTGCTCTCACGGTTTAGTTTGCTTCTATGGTTCTAATTACGGAGACAGAAGTCCGATGGTTGTTCTCTGGAATCATTGGATTCGAAAATCTGTTGATGTTCCTGTCCCTAATGTTCCGTTTGAGGGGTACCAAACTATTTTAGGTTTTGGGGTTAGTCCTCAAACTAAGGACCTCAAGATTGTTAAAATTAATAGTTTTCTTGGTACTGAATTTGACACTTCAGTTCCCATCCCTTGGCGAGTTGAGGTTTTTACTTTAAGCTCGAGGACTTGGAAAAGTCCTCCATGTGGCGGAAATAATCTGCCTTGTCGCGATTCGATTAGGTTTTGTTGGTCTCAGGTTGCTCTTGACGGGGTTATTTATTGGCATGCTTTTGAATGGATTGAAGTGGATGGTAGATTTCGGCTTCACAGTCTGATTATGTCATTTGATTTGAGTAGTGAGGGATTCCAAGAAGTATGCCTTCCAGATAATTTAGCACGCCTTAATACTCTTCAGTTATCTATCTCTAAGCGAATGGAGTCTGTTGTCGTGATTGAAATGCCTGAAACTTTAACTTCTTGTGGCGTATGGATGATGGGGCAAGGGGTTACTAAATCGTTTACAAGACTATTCAATGTTATGACACGGGGTAGTTCACCTTTTTGTATATTACGTGGATTTATGAAGAATGGTGAACCTATAGTTGACCATGGATCTGATGCACTTTTTGCTTATGACACTTACTCTGAACGGATCAAGGATCTTGGGATTGTTGGAAAAAGTGGAAGCTTATCCGTGATGTCGTACATGGAAACTCTACTTTTAATGGATAAATGAAATTGTAGTGTTTATTTGGGCATAAATTGCAGGCGATGATAATGGTTGCATTGCAAAATGTGGAGCTAAGAGCATACAACCATTGGGGCAGGCACACAAGGTATGGAAATTAAAGTGGAGTCAAACAATATATTTGTTGAAGTTAATGAAAAGTTTAATGCATTTTATTATGGTTACATGTTTGTTAGTAGTGGGATTAATGTGTTTAGTTTATATTATGTTGAAGCTGAAGGCAAAAAATTGTCAGCTATATTTTACTTAATTATTTGGTTTGGTGGCAATGTATTACTACTTCATGGATACATTTTATTATGTGATACAAAACGGTCTGCTATCTGTTAAGGAGAGTTCAACAATTAGTTATTAACATAATGAGATAATGCTTGGTAGAAATAAAAAGATTTATGTGAAGATGCTTGTTTTACAAGCTTGTAAAATTCTGATTAATCTTTACATAGTGAGTGTCCACTTATTGGTCAAGTTATAATATGCTTACAACATTTTTATTCCCTTAAAAAAAGGTCTTATTGGACCTGTAATGCGTACATTGGAGATAGTCAGGTTTTATAGGACTTCTGCCTTACAGGTTTTATAGGACTTCTGTCTGTAAGGATAGTCAGATTTAGGAAGAGTGTTGACAGTTTTATTGGACCTGTAATGCGTAGATTGGAGAGGTTATACTTGTTATTCACATGGTTGTAAAACTTGGCCATGTCTTCCTATTCTTTGGCGAAAAATGGGTTTTGGTTGACGTGTTTGGTTTGTTGGTGGTATTGGTGAAAAATCGGATTTTGGTTAGTGTGGGCAGAGGTCAAGGACAGAAGGTGTAGTTTATGCTTTTCTATTTTTACTAGACAAATTTTTTTTTTATATATCGTAACTTACTTTTTTGTTAGACAAAAAGTAGATCATTGGATTTTCATGGTTTGTTTTACCATTTTTTTGCAAACAAATGGAGATGCCAGCCAAACTCATCTCTGAATTCTGTTACTTTTATCTTCCAAACCTCTTCATCCATGACTTAATCTGATCTTTACTATTACTATATCTCTTCCTCTCTATCTACTTTCTGCTGATGATAAAATATTATTAAGAAAATCTGAAAGCCTTTATCATAGTGAGGGTGAAATCACATTAATAACTTCGTCTTTATCAACAAAAATCAAGAGTAAATAGTGTGACTGTGTTTGTGATCGAACTCGATGAAAAGGGGGAGGGGGAGGGGGCGCTGAATAATAATGGAGAATTCTTAAGCAATTTCTACATCCATTTAAAGGTGCACATACAAGTATTTGATATAGAGAATTAGTTTTTTGATCGTGGTCCAGGCGAATCAAGAGGTCAAGGCAAGAGACCAGTTGATTAGAAGCTTGAAGTGTAGAGGATTAGTTGCCAAAATTAGAATGTGCTTGTTATCAACTTGTTTGGGTTAGTTATCCTGTAAACACGAACTCTTGGTACCCTGCCCATTTTGTTCATGAAGACAGGTCGTTTCTGATGTAAAGGTTTAATATAAGATCTGGGGTCCTATTGCTTGATATGTATGTGGTAATGGTTATGGTTATGGTGTTTTTGTTGTAATATGATGTATAGTTATGGTCAAGTGCAATGTTATTGAAATTTGCTAGAGCTAAAGAGTCATTTGAGGCATTTGGCTCATCTGATCAAAAAGTGAACCAATTTATAACTGGACAAGTTGAAAATGGTCTATAGAGTTTTGGTGTCAAAATCTCCAACTGCAGGCTCCACCATTAATTTACGGCCCTAAACTTGGCAATAAAAACCAACCTTATGTCCAAAGTTGGTATTTCATCCTGTGAGTGTGATAATGATCTACCTGATTATTTTAAGGAAGTGGTTGCCAAGGTTGCAAGTCTTAAGAACTTTCAGGAAGGTCGAATTGGATAGTTTCTGATCAGAATGGTGTTAAAACTTCCATTAAACTTCAGCAAATCACTTATATAGTTCCAGGGGTTATTCAGTTTAATACCAAACTGATACTAGATTTTAATCAGAAAGCTCAGGACAAGTTAGATCCCAAACTCCTTGCATTCGCCTGGATTTAGCTTCTTGATAGCACCAAATTAGTAACAGCTAAAGAATTGGCTAAGATGTTTTTTGGCAATGCACCTTCTGAAAGCTACTATGCGCGTCTCTTTACTATCAAGATTCAAGAGACAGCAAGGGCTCGTGTTCTGTTTATGGTCCTCGGAAAACTGTTCAGGTAGAAGAAATGAAGCGTAAGCTGCTTGCCTAGGAGGTAGTTGATAAAGAGTTTCATGAGTTTTTACAGCTGCTCAAATCTGCAGAAGCAACGCCACCACATGAGAATTTTTCTAAAGCGTCTTGGCAAGCTGACAAGGATTATTGGCACAAAATCGAGTTTTTTGAGGCATCTGTTATAGATTCTTGTAAAGATGATGGGCAAAGGAATACTGCAGGGGCGATCCTTAAAGCAATGGGCTTAGCTAGATGGGAAATACATATCCATCTTGCTCTCCTGAAGTTCAGCGTACCAGTTATCCAGAGCATATTTTGTCAGCAGCGGGTGGACCAATTACTGCAAGAATCACCGCTGATTTCCATTTTTTATGGAAAAGAAAATGTAAAGGGGTATTGTTAAAGTTGTTAAGGGCAAAAATAAGAGTAGGACTTAATTAGCAATAGTCGGTAGTAGGAGGGCCATTTGTGTAACATTCGTACTAGTTGTTTTAGGAGTTTGTTAAAGTTGTTAAGGGCAGTTATGATTAGTCTATGAATGTAACCCATTTGTCTCTTATTCTCTTTGATATATATTCTCCCCTAACACTCTCATACTCTGTCTAATCCTAATTTACTTTCCTAAGTCTTTTTTGTATTGCCAGGGACAAAGTATATTATTACGAGTAGCAGACTCTAAATCCTTTAATTAATATTAATTGATCTCTGGTTAGTTCAATTTTCGTCCCCAAATTTACAATTATTATATTATATTATTATTATTATTATTATTATTTATGAATTGTATCTTCATTGAATCCATATTTCTGTTTATTTGATTGATTGAAATGATGCTTTTTATTCAATTTTCCACTTGGTAAACTCGTGCAGTTGTGTAGTTAACAGCTCGACCTGATAATGACACGAAATCAAATCATAACATTTAGTAAGAACAATTCCGAAAAGTACTACTATATCCTTAGTTCTACTGGTTCTTAAGACCAGGTTAGGAAATGGATGTAGATCTTTAGGAGCATAAGAATTAAGTCACTTAAGGTGTGACAATTGAAAAAACAAAAAAGAGATGTGAGGCTGTGATGGATACAATATAAACTTTACACTTAAGGCACTCCTGCAAGCATACTCTCAGGCTGATTCAGTCACAGCTGTCTCGTTTTTCATCAACTGATTCTACCCCAGAATCTGAATTATCCTCAATTGTGTCAACGTCGGTCATCTTGAGGCAGTAATTCATATCCTTCAGCATCCAAAACACGTGTCTGCAAGACAATCCCACTTCAAATGTCTATACGAAATGGGGTATAATTTTGCCCTTTCAATGGTAATCCAGTTTGGTTTATTGTATCTGTTAGGAACCCGAATTAAACATCTTGGCATGGGCCACACGAATCTTCTAAAAACAAGGGTTTACAGGCAAGAGTTCAACTTCTTCTTGAGGTCGCTCACAACTCTGTGCATTGAAACCCACTTCAATAATATTTTTCTTCTCAAACGGGCTTGGTGGATTCACACGTGATAAGTATCGTTCTGTATTTGGAGCCATTGATGTTAAGTCAAAGTTTTCCAGTTTTGACGTTAATTTCTCAAGGAGGTAGGAAGTGAGTGGCTGGACATTGTTGCAAGATCGTTTCAAGAAGCATGTGTACTTGAGATCAAATTCGATGATTCTCAAGCTGTACAATAATTTCCCTTGTGGCTAACCCCTCCGTAAAAGTCAATGATGTCAATTTGGGTGGTTCTTTTGGTGACCTTGTTACACAAATGATCTTACCAAAAATTGGGAAAATAGATGGTGACTTGATCAACTTTGTTACTACCGCTTTGATTGTTATCGTGTCTAGCATCGGTAACGGGAATACGCAAAAGCTTTTGACTGCACCTGAGGATGAACTGAAAATCCAGTTTAAAGGGAACACGGGGTTTGTAATCGATCCGGTGATGTTTGAAATTCAGAAACCAATACATGTGGATACTGATTAAGGTTATATATGGGAGAGAAGGTATTATATGTGATAGTGTTTTTTCTGAGTTTAAGGAGCTGGTTTTGATGTGTGGTGGGGTTAATGAAAAGCTAAGGGCGTATCAGTTGCTAGAACATGTGGTCATTGTTCCAGATAGTCCTTCAGCACGCATGATAAGCCTTCCACTACTAGAAAACTAGCTTTGAAAAACAAGATTGGTTTTGGCACAGGGGATTATAGGCATGCTGACATGCTCCAACAGTCCAGCATTGACTGCTAACATGGTTTTTGTTAGACTTGTTTTACAGACAGGAATGTCCTTGTTTTCCTTCGAGCATAGACCATGGGCTGTGACGGGTGACCAAGGAAATATTATGAAGACCAGAACAACACATTAGTAAGTAACACCCAATGCCGTCTTTCACTGTTTTTGGTTCCTAATACAACGACGGTGTATGGCGGAGGTTGAGATGTAGATAACCTTACCCCGGGTGATGATCTGTACACCACTCATACACCACCAAATGTGCTTTAGGATGTTGTACTATACAACATTGTAAAACATGTTTGGTGGTGTAATGTTAAAACTAGGTGGTGTACAAACTAGGTGGTGTACAGATCACCACCCCCTTACCCCCTACCTAAGGTAGAAAGGATGCTTCCAGATTCTAAGATAGAAACCCGGTTGATGACCTCTACACCAACCATACACCACCAAATGTGCTTTAGGATGTTATACTATGCAACGTTGTAAAGCATGTTTGGTGGTGTACAGATCACCATCACCTTACTCTAAGTTAGAGAGGCTGTTTCCAGATAAGATAAAAAAGGACCTCCGGCCTTGCAAAAATGTTTTTTGGACAAGGCTATTAACTATTTGATCCAACCTATTTTGAGCGACAATCATCAAGTTAACCACTTTTCCTAGATGCTACAACGGTGAATTGGACAAGTAAAGTGCTTGATGTAAAGCTGTGTTTTGATATCATAAATGGAGTATAGGGATAGTGCTGAAGTTTGGAGTTCTTAATGTAATAATATGCCCAGTACTTTTGCTGTCTACTATTCATCCATTAAATTTTGTTTCAAAATATTATTCACCCATGTAGGAAAAGTGGGCCTCAGGCCACAACTTCGTCTTGTTTACTTGAAAAATAGGTTGATCATTACATATACCTTGGATTAGCTCAAAATATGGTGTATCAGGATGGCTTACTGTGTTACGGATGGTCTTACAAGCTATAAATAAATATGCCTTAATAAATCCCAACACAACTCAATTCTCAAAATAAAACCCCTCCAAATGTATACATTTACAGATTACAGAAAAAATAATAATAACAATAATGGGAACCACATCTTCAATGCGGACACAGTACGACATTGAAGAAGTCCAAGAACATTGCAACGACGCAGTAATCATAGAGCTTACTGCAAACAGCTTATTTCACCCAAACGGAAAAGTTGTAATGTTGTTCCACCAAAAAATCTGCGTGAATTGACCGTTCTCAAACTCTTTTTTGAAAATAAGTTCGTTCGAATAAACAGATAAGGGTAAGCACCATTTCTTTATCCAAAGTCCAAACACTGAAAAATGTTTATTTTCTTTTAGAACGCAAAAAGCAGATAATTTATTTAAATTAAGCAATCCCTGATGCACTCTGTAAGTGAACGATTTTCTTAGTTTTAGATTGCCCTGTTACTGCTCTTAACGAATTTTAAGTTTATGCACGGCTCTTAATTCATTTTTATTTTATGTTTGCTTTCAGAGATTATTCCGTATGATTGATGGATTGAATTTTAAGGAGTTTGTGGCATTTTTGTCTGCATTTAGTTCTCGTGCCTCGTTACAACATAATGTGGAATGTAATTACCTTCTCCTTTTCCTTTTGACCGTTTGAGGTATAGTCTCCATATGCAGACTTGGACTATAATCATTTTAGTTGTTGATAACAGATTTTTCTCTTTGTAGTTATATTTAAGGTTTATGATTCTTATGGCAACGGAAAGGTTGCATTCTCTGATTTGGTAGATGTCTTAAGGGACCTGATCGACGGGGCAATTTATTCTGAACAACAAAGGGAGGTGAGTTTAGCACTTTTTGCTTGTTTGATAAATCTAATAAAGTTGAGAAAGAACTCCTGAAATCTGCTCTCGCCGGAATTTGCAATTTTTGACTCTAGCCACATGCCCACATATATATAAAGGTTGCACCAAAAATAGCTACAACTACGTAAGCGTTGATTACAACATGGAAATTAGGTAATTATAGCGTGGATACTTTTGAAGAAAAAAGGTATTGAAATTTGTGTTAACACTGTAGAGTGGAATGTCGTGATTCTTGTTAAGGGTTGCTAAGATACTAATCTAGAATGGTTTGAGAAAAACCTAACATAAAAAACATCTGTTTGAGAAAAGAGAACTTTAAAAACAAATCAAATAGAATACTTCTTAAAATTGATAGCACTTGTGTAACAATTGTCATTTTTGGCCCACTAATTGTTGGAAATAATGAAAACAAACTTTTGAATTTATATTGCCGATATGATTTTGTTCACATTCTGTTCATATTATTGAACCAAATGAAATAAGAGGTTGGATTCCATGTCCTGTGATTGGGCTACTGTGATTAGACATTATTTGGAGGAAACGTATATAAGAAGCTTTAGTATAATGTACAATTTCAGACAGTGTCGGTGGATAAATAATAATGGTACAAATAAGATAAAGGCCGACACAATTATATGAAAAATACATCTTACTTTATAAATCTGATAAAAGATAACTAATGAAGGATATAAAAATTATAAGGTATTATGTCTAAAGCTTTAATAGAATCATATTTAAAGTTTAACAAAATAACGTCAACTATTTGGATTAAATCATGGGTTAAACATTTAGCGAACAATGATTATTAACTCTCTATACCGACATAAATAAGCAATCATTCAGAATGATTCTTTAAACAATTATATGATCTGTATCAACAACTTGTATGCATATATCCACATGTATTATAATAATGTCAATGATGAATGTGCATCTACAGAAAGTTGACAAAAATCCTTCTGCTTTTCCTTTTTAATTCAGCCCCCGGCCCCTCCCACGTTATTGTCCTTCTGTAAAATTCTCCATCTCTTATTATATACATATATAGATATAGATATTATATTATAGATGATATATATGTATCATCTTCCACGACCACCTTTCTATGAAATTATCAAACCCACGGTTTACTTCTCCATCTCCTATCTCTCGGCCTGCAACACCTCACGACCACCACTCCATCACCAAACCCTTGCAGCCTTGCTGCTTTGCTACTTGTTTTGCAGCTACTTCGCTGCCTGCTCTACAACTAGATTACTATTACTGCTCCACTACTACTACTGCTCGTACTATTGTTGCTCTACTTCTACACCTGCTACCACTGCTGTTCGGTTAATAACTATCACCGACTCACTATTGCTGCTACCCCATTATACTGCCATCAAACGCAAACCACCACCTCCAAACCATCGAACAACTCACCATCACCATGGCCACTGTTTACTGCTACTGTTTGGAAGTCACCACGACTACCATAAGCTGCTGCTATTTTGTTTTGTTGCTGCCACCGTCAACCATAGAACCACCCTTTAACTCCATGACTCCATATATATATCGACATACATATACATACGCGTGTAGGTATAGATGTTGATCTATATCTAACCTTTCAACACCATGTGATGCTGCTGATATTCATTATATAAGTCGCATCGTTAGCGCATTATTCATTATATAAGTCGCACCGTTAGCGCATTATTCATTATATAAGTCGCACCGTTAGCGCATTATTCATTATATAAGTCGCACCGTTAGCGCATTATTCATTATATAAGTCGCACCGTTAGCGCATTATTCATTATATAAGTCGCACCGTTAGCGCATTATTCATTATATAAGTCGCACCGTTAGCGCATTATTCATTATATAAGTCGCACCGTTAGCGCATTATTCATTATATAAGTCGCACCGTTAGCGCATTATTCATTATATAAGTCGCACCGTTAGCGCATTATTCATTATATAAGTCGCACCGTTAGCGCATTATTCATTATATAAGTCGCACCGTTAGCGCATTATTCATTATATAAGTCGCACCGTTAGCGCATTATTCATTATATAAGTCGCACCGTTAGCGCATTATTCATTATATAAGTCGCACCGTTAGCGCATTATTCATTATATAAGTCGCACCGTTAGCGCATTATTCATTATATAAGTCGCACCGTTAGCGCATTATTCATTATATAAGTCGCACCGTTAGCGCATTATTCATTATATAAGTCGCACCGTTAGCGCATTATTCATTATATAAGTCGCACCGTTAGCGCATTATTCATTATATAAGTCGCACCGTTAGCGCATTATTCATTATATAAGTCGCACCGTTAGCGCATTATTCATTATATAAGTCGCACCGTTAGCGCATTATTCATTATATAAGTCGCACCGTTAGCGCATTATTCATTATATAAGTCGCACCGTTAGCGCATTATTCATTATATAAGTCGCACCGTTAGCGCATTATTCATTATATAAGTCGCACCGTTAGCGCATTATTCATTATATAAGTCGCACCGTTAGCGCATTATTCATTATATAAGTCGCACCGTTAGCGCATTATTCATTATATAAGTCGCACCGTTAGCGCATTATTCATTATATAAGTCGCACCGTTAGCGCATTATTCATTATATAAGTCGCACCGTTAGCGCATTATTCATTATATAAGTCGCACCGTTAGCGCATTATTCATTATATAAGTCGCACCGTTAGCGCATTATTCATTATATAAGTCGCACCGTTAGCGCATTATTCATTATATAAGTCGCACCGTTAGCGCATTATTCATTATATAAGTCGCACCGTTAGCGCATTATTCATTATATAAGTCGCACCGTTAGCGCATTATTCATTATATAAGTCGCACCGTTAGCGCATTATTCATTATATAAGTCGCACCGTTAGCGCATTATTCATTATATAAGTCGCACCGTTAGCGCATTATTCATTATATAAGTCGCACCGTTAGCGCATTATTCATTATATAAGTCGCACCGTTAGCGCATTATTCATTATATAAGTCGCACCGTTAGCGCATTATTCATTATATAAGTCGCACCGTTAGCGCATTATTCATTATATAAGTCGCACCGTTAGCGCATTATTCATTATATAAGTCGCACCGTTAGCGCATTATTCATTATATAAGTCGCACCGTTAGCGCATTATTCATTATATAAGTCGCACCGTTAGCGCATTATTCATTATATAAGTCGCACCGTTAGCGCATTATTCATTATATAAGTCGCACCGTTAGCGCATTATTCATTATATAAGTCGCACCGTTAGCGCATTATTCATTATATAAGTCGCACCGTTAGCGCATTATTCATTATATAAGTCGCACCGTTAGCGCATTATTCATTATATAAGTCGCACCGTTAGCGCATTATTCATTATATAAGTCGCACCGTTAGCGCATTATTCATTATATAAGTCGCACCGTTAGCGCATTATTCATTATATAAGTCGCACCGTTAGCGCATTATTCATTATATAAGTCGCACCGTTAGCGCATTATTCATTATATAAGTCGCACCGTTAGCGCATTATTCATTATATAAGTCGCACCGTTAGCGCATTATTCATTATATAAGTCGCACCGTTAGCGCATTATTCATTATATAAGTCGCACCGTTAGCGCATTATTCATTATATAAGTCGCACCGTTAGCGCATTATTCATTATATAAGTCGCACCGTTAGCGCATTATTCATTATATAAGTCGCACCGTTAGCGCATTATTCATTATATAAGTCGCACCGTTAGCGCATTATTCATTATATAAGTCGCACCGTTAGCGCATTATTCATTATATAAGTCGCACCGTTAGCGCATTATTCATTATATAAGTCGCACCGTTAGCGCATTGTTAATTATTAACTATGTAAGCCGCACCGTTGTTGAATGTTATTGATTGTTATGGAACGTTGTTGAACGTTATATGGAATCGTTTTTGTTGAACGTTGACTTGTATTGAATTGTGATAATGTGAAACCTTATAGGTTTTCCTTGGATGTGATTAGTTCTCCTAATCCTCACTTATTGTTAACGGTTGTATCCGACACGGTTATTCCTTGTTACTTGTCCCTACGAACTCACCAACTTTATGTTGACGCTCTTTAGTACACTTTTCAGGTAATCAAGTTAATCAGAGACAAAATGGATGATTGCATGCTTAATTGCTAGGATTGGACTAGCCTTGGACTTTCTGGATCCATGATCCTTACTTCCCTTTTATGGGTTACTTTTAGGATAAACTACTATCGATTGAATTGCCTTTTATTATTGATTGAACATGTATTTCGATGAATGTTGATGATTGTATACGTTTGTACAAGTTTAAGGATTGTTTCAATCCTATGTTTTCATATAGTTTGACTCTACATAATTTCCATGTCGTGCTGTGCTTTTCTAAGTGATACCCCATGATTCCGCCATGTTGGGGTGTTACAACTTGATTCTCTTTACGTGCATTTTTTAAGAAGACGTTAACAGAATTAGAATCTTTACTAACAAATGGTGTCAGTGATGATCAGTATTCACTGTACGAATTCAGTGCTAACTGCTATCCACTCAAATTCTACATAAGCTTTATATATTGAGAAGTTTTGTTTAAGACATGCCTTTGGTGTCCTATAAATTCAATGATTGACAACTTGGGCTCGTTTGGTTCACGGAATGTTTTTGGAAGGAATGGAATCTGTCAAAGGAATTGGAATCTGATGGAATGGAATTTGACGGAATGTTTTTCATTTTTTGAAGATTTAAGTGACGGAAGGAATATTCCTTCCCCCATCCCCATGGAATGGAGATTCCATCAAATGAGGGAATGTTGACATTCCAACGGAATTATATTCCTTCATCATTGAACAACCAAACGCACTAAGAAATGAAATTCAATTCCAATTCCATCAGATTCCATCAGAATCTGCGAACCAAACGCGACCTTATGTCTAGATGATGACTTTGAGATGTGCTTGTAATCAAAAACTTATAGCTTGAGTACTAAAAAAAAATCTCTTAAAAGTTTGAGCACAAATCAGAGCATAAACAGGACATATGTAGAAAATGCACACATATAACAAAGCATATTGATGTAAATGCCATTTAGGAACGTAGCTTGGTGAACAAATATAACTTTAAACAAAAATAATTAACAGAACTACATAATTAATATCATTTCAATTGCTATTATTCATAATTAAATCAACATGGTTTAAGGCATGTCCTTGTGTGCTTATTCAAAAGGTTTAAAAATCATAAGTGAGATCTCAGGTTCAAGCCTTGTCATCACCTTCCTTGCTCAAGGGAGATTGAAATTTTGATCCCCGTTGTGGTTGTGGGACCGGCAGGGCTGTTGCATGGTTCCACAGTAATCAGGAACAAATTTATTACATGTATAAAATACGTTCTTTAATGAGTTTGACCCCATGTTCTGTTGAAGTGTTGAAGCTAAAGGCAGATCAAAGTCTGAAGTCATTCTACGGTATATTGAAAAAAGTCCTTATAGATCAAACTTTGATATCTTTGACGTTTCAATTCAATATGTTCCGGTTAATGCAGAGATATCTTTTGAGATCAGTGCAAGTATAGTTGCCAATAAACCTGTCACTGATGATAAGTTTGACCCGTCTTCTGAAAAAGAACTAACTTAACAACCAATAATTCTACAAAAGTTTGTAATTTTAGTAAGAGATGAAAGTGATAGATTCTTTACCAGTTCAAACTGACTTCATTAAGGTAATGTGAAGTTAGCTCTAACTGAATGCAGATTTTGACTTTGTCCAAAGTGACTTCATAAAGGGTTAATAAGATACTAATCTAGAAAGGTAATGTGGTGTTGTTTTAACACAAGATATCAATAGTCTTGGTGATAGATTCATTCTCTCTACCCTAGGTAGAGGTAAGATTGTTTATATTTCACCTCCACATACCACGTAGGGATATGGTATAGTTGTTGTGTTTTACCACTTTTTTTCTTACCTAGGGTCAATTTATTGACAAATTCTATAAAAAGGTATTACCTAGGGTCAATTTATTGACAAATTCTATAAAAAGATAATTTTTTTACCAAATTTCTTTTTGAAGTTGAACTTTTTTAGACTTCGCTTATATAAAGTATTATATTATTGTTAAAAATCAATCAAAAGAGAATATTGCTAGTTTCATTTATTAATTGTCCGCTAAATGCAAACTGGCTTGATACTTCATTAAAAATTACATGGACTCGGAGTTGGATTAGAAGTTAAAAAGTCATTAAAAAACGATTATTCGGCATCATCCGATGTTAAAAAGCCATTAAAAAACGATTTTGCGTGTTTGGAGGAACAGTTTTGAGACATGCATAAGAGTTCCCGGGTCGTGGATGGGGTTTTGGATACAGCTCACAGTTCACGTGAAAATTTTAATGTCAGTGTAAAGCCAGTTAAAAGAATGTTTGATGGATGAAACTAATCATATTCCTTTTTTTAGGATTTTGTTAATGCAAGCCCCAAGGCTAGTATAAAAAAATTTGGTGCATTCAAATTTGAACTTTGTTATGCAAAATTTTAGGGGTGGTTTTTGATGTATAAAGTACTACTTTTATGCATGTACTAATATACTAATGACACTTTTACAGCCGTCATTATTATCATTATTATTATTTTTTATTGATTTATGATAATGTAATTATTTAAATAACAAAGTACGAGTACCCTTTCTTTAGGAAATTTTGGTAAGATGTCTTTTTAATAAAATTTGCCCTTTCTTTATATAATATTCTTTTGAGATGATTATTAATTTTTGATAGTTAAATTGATTATCGGAATACATATGTTAGGTACTGCTACTCTCACTGATCGAACACTTAATATGTACATTTAATAAATTTCAGGGGTAAAATAGATTATTTTTTCTTTACAATGTTGTAGTACCTATCATTTCCCCATATGTTTTAGATTTGAAACAAAAAAGTTTCATTTTTTCCAACAAAGTTATTTGATTGTGGAAATTAAAATGGACCGAGGAATTAGCCTTCTCAGGAAAGGTAATCGAAGAAGATGAATTGAAGTTTGGCATGAACAAAACAAGGGACCATCTAATTAACCAGTAAATAAACTAGTTATTGTACCCGCGCGTTGCCGCGGAGTACTCTTTTTATACGACAACGTTTTGGACTTATGTCAAACATTCAAACTCAAAATTTTAAAAAGATAATTAAACATATAGCAATAATATTAAAAAATGTAAAAGAGTAATAAGATGTATAAAACATAAACAATAACTATATTAATGTTTTAAATATTATATAAACGTAAGACGTAATGATGATAAAAGTTATTATATATTAAAAACGTCATTTATATAAAAATACAGATGAAAATAATCAAAACCAAATGTTTAAAAGTAAATCCGTAACTGTGTGATAGTTGTCTGATGAAAATCCAAAAGTTTAGTGTCACGAAAATGAAAACTTTGATGCAGGGCAAAAGTTAAAAGATAGAAAAAATTGGTAAAAATTATTATATGCTATAAGGACGTGTACATTTCAGGCATAAAGGACTTGTAAATGTGTATAGACTTTTTGTATAAAAACATAAACAATAACTATATTAATGTTTTAAATATTATATAAACGTAAGACGTAATGATGATAAAAGTTATTATATATTAAAAACGTCATTTATATAAAAATACAGATGAAAATAATCAAAACCAAATGTTTAAAAGTAAATCCGTAACTGTGTGATAGTTGTCTGATGAAAATCCAAAAGTTTAGTGTCACGAAAATGAAAACTTTGATGCAGGGCAAAAGTTAAAAGATAGAAAAAATTGGTAAAAATTATTATATGCTATAAGGACGTGTACATTTCAGGCATAAAGGACTTGTAAATGTGTATAGACTTTTTGTATAAAAACATAAACAATAACTATATTAATGCTTTTTATGTTATATGAACGTAAGACGTAACGATAATGAAAGTTATTATATATTAAAAATGTTATATATATATATAAAAAGACGATAAAAATAGTCAAAACCAAATGTATTATATATATAAATTATATATATATATATAAAGACGGATAAAAATAGTCAAAACCAAATGTTTAAAAGTAAATCCGTAACTGTGTGAAGTTGTCTGATGAAAATCCAAAAGTTTAGTGTCACGAAAATGAAAACTTTGATGCAGGGCAAAAGTTAAAAGATAGAAAAAATTGGTAAAAATTATTATATGCTATAAGGACGTGTACATTTCAGGCATAAAGGACTTGTAAATGTGTATAGACTTTTTGTATAAAAACATAAACAATAACTATATTAATGCTTTTTATGTTATATGAACGTAAGACGTAACGATAATGAAAGTTATTATATATTAAAAATGTTATATATATATATATAAAAAGACGGATAAAAATAGTCAAAACCAAATGTTTAAAAGTAAAATCGTAACCAAGTGAAAGTTATTTGATGAAAACATGAGAACCCAAAAATTTAGTATCAAGAAAATAAAAACGAAAACTTTGATGTGTGGCAAAAGTTATAAGATAGAAAGTTTAGGGGGTTAAAATGAAAAATGGTAAAATTTATTATGTGCTATGACAACTTGTACATTACATGCATAAGGCACTTGTACATTCATATAGCTTTTTAGTATATTATAAATAAGCGTTACATGAGATAAAATCAATGTATAACGTACGGCATTCAAAAAGTGGACCAACAATGAAATGATTATGTAACATTAGGACGGACTGGGTAAATATGAAAAGCTTTGGACGATTAATGGGACCCGGTCAAACTATAAGGACCACCCTTGTAATCAACTTTTATTATTATTTTCTTATGAGTAAAGAAAGAAAAGGAACTGCTAACTGCCGTCTTTTGCGGGTTTTGAGCTCCAATTGTTCGACGGTGTATGAGATATGTTAAGATGTAGGCAAACCTTACATCTACCTAGGTAAAGAAGCTGTTTTCAGGTTCTACCTAAATGGTAGAAAAAACTTCCTGCCTTTGCATGGAATGAGGATTGAACCCTTGACGTCTGTAATCAGAGACCAGGATGTTTACCACTGATCCAAACCAACCTGCTTATTATTTTCTTTCGAGTAAATTACACAAATCATTCATGTGGTGATGTGGGTCACTGGGTTGTCGCTTTTTCACTTTTCATCTACCGAGAATATAACTACACGATTATAATTTATTGTTTTTTTTAGTCATAAACTGGCTTTGTGAATTAAACGATTAAAAATAAAAGAAAAGCATTAAGGCTACCAGTCCTATCACCTATTCACATAACTTTCGCGTGAGGATGATATTCTAACTTGGATAAGGAATTGGTGTTGAAATAAACATGATTCGATTCATGTGATAAAACATCTCAGATGTCTCTGTGGAACCTGTATGAGCATTAAATATAGTTGTCATTGATTTCGGGTTCCCAAAACAAGATGATTGTAAATAATGGGATGAGATTCGACTGGAGTTATGCCAAATCAGAGAGGAGAGACACACGAATTTAAGAAGGGTATTTAGTGTGTGATTAAAGTGATTAACCTTTAATTAGGGTTAATGACTTTCTATTTATAATGATAGTATTTACACATTTAACCCCTTTGGTGTTTAATGTGTGCACCGTTAGTCTTTATAGTTTCAATCACCTAATGGGAAACCTTATGGTATGTCTTTAAGAGTAAATACGTCCATCATATGTTTACTAGACATAAAGATTTTAGTTATTGTCAATTATCATATCAGGAAAGATAGATGATCAGTGACGATCACATTAACGTGGTTCCAACAATTAGATCTTATAATGTTCTACAATGATGGGAACTTTTTCTTTTCCTTATTAGTTATTGGATATGGAACAATTGACTTATTATTAGTTTTTCAAATATATTGATACTATAACAAACAAATGAGTTATCGAACAATTAGGTAAAAGTTTTTTCATAAAAGCTTGAAGCTTGAGGCTTGTAAAATCTCCAAAAATACTTCCAATCAAACATACCTAAGTCAAACAAATAGATGATTTAAGTCAACTAGAAATATGTATGAAACCTTAACTAGTTGTGGTGAAAGATAGTGGTAGTGATGACTGATAGTCAAAAAATCATGCGTAGGTTGATTGGAAATCTAGCCGGAGAAGACGTGACGATGCTGACGTAATTCGGTACATGGACTGCTTCATCACTTACATATATACGACTACATTGGCAATAATATGCGGACTTATCGGAACACCTTCTAATTGAGTACAACTTAACTAGTAACTCATTTGTTTATCATGAAATTACTGGTACTCTTTTATTGATAAAATGTAAATTAATTGTTACTTCCTTGAAACTTTATTTTCTTGTCATTCTGTTTTAGCAATGTGATAGCAATAGTTATTAAATTAAGTATTAATAACCAGAACTATTAATAATTTTAATTTTAAAAAAAACATCAACAAGGATAATAACATTAATTGTTTGGAACAACCATCACAACAAAAGTCAAATAATAATATAAATAAAAACGTACAAAATTAACACACCAAACATTACAACAAAACTACATTACAAACTCGTATTAACACACGGAGACCTTAACATAATCATTATATGAGTATGATTCATATTTTGTTAATATTATGTAGGAAAAAAAAAGTTCATTTAGAAGCATTGATTAGAAAAATATAAGAAGTGAGTTATAGCATAAAATTACTAAGTAAATTTTTTCATATGATAACAGAAAAAATTTTAAATTTTTAAAAAAAAAAAACAAATCTAAGATAATTAAATAACATGTCTTTAAAACTATGTGATTTTTATTATAATGATTTTATGAACAAATTATGTTTCTAAAATATGTATATTTCTAAAATATGTATAACTCAAACGATTTAGATTTCGTTTGATTAAATAAATTGTTAATTATATTTAGATTAAATATTAATTATAGGGTGGAAAAATATATTTTAGGACGAAATTGCAACTAAGGTTAGAAAAAGATAGAATTAAGTCAATTAACTGAATGTCATCTCAATAATTGTAAATTAATAATTTTAAAAGAAAAAGTAGTTTCCTTTAATACATGACTGTTTGGTTCTTCTTAGTTGGGTTGCGCGAATTCGACCAGAAATGTAATGCTTACACACAAGACTGTCGTTCTTCCCGAAAGCTTCACGGGGACTACTTCACGACGACACATGACCACCTGTATAGGGGGTTTACGTATAAAACTAAAATTACAAGAACACATAAATTCAACTGTCAACAAACATGAACACTTTCACAATTTTTTGTCCTCAAAAGTCAAAACAGTTTACTTAATAAAGAACGAAATTATCTAGGACTAAACTATTGATTTTCATTTATAAACACCTATGCCCATATGGATTTTGGGATTCTGCGAGGAATACACAACGACTCCTCGGAAGACGTTCCGCAAAAGTTTTATTACGAGTATAAAGATAGTTTAACCACTGGCTTAAACCCCAGTGGCCAGGGGTATTTACACTTCCCACTATGTGGGGCCCCGGTGGGTTTTCTCCTAAGGTTGTGGGTTCGAGCCTCGGCTGACACAATCCTTGGGTTTCCCATCTAGGAATTTTCCACAAGGAGGGGGGCTGAGAGACTGCAGCTTATGCTCAGCATCTCGCGAGGTCCAACAATAGTTGGTTAAAATTGCCTCCAGCCACGTCTGAGTCGAAATACACCTTGCAAAAAAAAAGTATAAAGATAGTTTCTTTCCCTAATAATGCGAAACAAGGAATTTGGGTCAACACTATCAAATCTCTCTTAACCCAGATTCTACAATATATCTTATTTACATTCAAATAGCTCATTTTTATCATGAAAAATGCTAAATACAACTTTAATAGCTATAACTAACGTATATAAAAAAAATTATACCTTTCCGTCACTACAACAAAAATGTCAATTGCTCACATTTATTTCCTCGCATTTTTAAAAAGTGTGAAAAAATATGTTAATTTGTTCACATTTAAAATTGTATAAAAAAAATTCACACTTAGAAGTGTCAAAAAATTAAAAAAGTCATACTTTTTTCACAAGTATAAATGTATAAACAAAATGTTCACACTTAAAAGTGTGAAAAAATGTCAAACATTTTCACACTTAAAAGTGTGAGAGCTAATTTGTCACACTCAAATTCCTCGCACTTCCTCTTGTGTGAGGAAATTTGGTGTCACAAATTACTTCCACACTTTTAAGTGTGAACAATTATATATTTTTACACACTTGAAAATGTGAACTTTTTGTTTCTACATATATAATTGTGAAATTTTTTTGATTCTTTAACTTTATTCACACTTTTAAATGTGAGTTCTTTTCACACATTTATAAGTGTGAACAAATTAACAATTTTTTTAACATTTTTAAAAAGTGCGAAGAAATGAGTGTTAATAAATAACATATTTGTTGTAGTGAAGTGCACTAAATTTTAAATATATATAATTATATCATTAATCGTAATCAACTATAGCAAAGTTACATACATCACTTCTAGGAGTCCTTTAGTATACACCGTTTACGTTTTGTATTGCATTGTGATATCATAATGAAGTTGTATTCTCAAACTGCATTAAATTAATTGGAAGTTAGCAATTAATCTACATTGAAGATGGAAATGGATTATAGAAACTTTTATGGATTTTTAGCTATTTGTATAGATTTTTGAATATTTTTAACGGATTTTAAGAATTTTTGACACTTTTAGTGGTTTTTATTACTCATTCCGTTACAAAAGTATATTTTCATAATTTCTATTAAAAAAAAAACTTTCAAAAGTGTAACTGATATCTGATATTTATTTGTCCGTAAAACCTAAAAAAATACATTATTTTTCAATAAATTTAAACAAAATTAATTTAACGAACAAGTAGCTAAGCTACCCCTATATTATATGTGATTCCGTCCCTATCCCACAAATAAAGTCTTGGTTGATGCCTTGAATCCTGATATCCCCGTAGCCATAATCATTGAGTGAAACAGGTAAAACCTCACATATATATACGTAACTAAAGGCGGCAATTAGTCAATTACATAAGTGTTTGAGTCCGAAGTTAAGTCTTCTTTAGACTCTTAGGGCGCGTTTGGTTCACAGAATGTTTTTGAAAGGAATGAAATCTTTCAAAGGAATTGGAATTTGAAGGAATGAAATTTGACGGAATGTTTTTGATTTTTTGAAAATTCAAGTGACGGAAGGAATGAAATTCCTTCCTCCATCCCCAAGGAATGGAGATTCCATCAAATGATGGAATGTTTACATTCCTACGGAATGAGATTCCCTCTTCTTTGAACAACCAAACGCACTAAGGAATGGAATTCAATTCCAATTCCATCAAATTCCATCAGATTCTGTGAACCAAACGCGACCTTATTCTTAAACCAAGTCCTAATTTAGCTCTACTCGATAATATATGCGCACTTTTAGCGCTAGATTTTTCAAATATAACATGCTTTCAAAAATATTATCCACGATCTCTAATACGTATCATATCGCTTTTCTTTCTTTCTCACTTTTCTCTTTTTACATCATCATCATATCGCTTATATATATTACTTAATCAACTAATAGCCTAACCATATATATAGTATTTCTTTATCTAATTATTATAAGAGTTTTTCTAGAATGTGCCCAATAGGCACATGGTTAGTCATAATTACGGAGTAATACATTATGGAAAATGATAAATCCTCCTAAAATATTAAGAAGGTGACATGTGTTATCCACTAATTCTCTTTCCTAATCTTGTCCCTTGATTTTTCCACATGTCATCATCTCATAAGTAGGAGGATTATTAGGCTATTTAGTTAGGAAGATTAATCATTTCCCATATATTATACTTTCCTTAATTTTATAGTTTATACTTAATTTAATAACTTGTTGGATTATATCAAAATATCAATGTTGCCCAATTTTTATATACTCACACTATGTCATTTTTCCCATTTGATATTAAACTTGTAATGGCTATAATAATAATAATTTCGATGGTCGTTATTTAATTACCTTTAGCTAAAAAGATTTCTTAAAAGGTCTTTTATTGAATAAATTATAATATTTATTTTGATACAAACATCAATAAATTAATTATGTTAATGTATTTAAATAACTTTGTAAAAACTTAGCATATTCAAATATCAAACTTGTTATTTAATGTCATTATTTTTCTTTTGAATTATGAGCCTTAAAAACAAAACTTCTTTAACATTTGTAAAACTTTTTTCTCTACATAATTTGATTCAAGTCTGGGTAGTATATATAGTTACTATTGGTTAAAGTTAACATTATATTGAAACTAGTTGAAGCAAACTGCGTAGGAAATCATTTTGTAATTAAAAATTTAAATATTTTAGAACAATTGTCATTTGAATAATGGCTATAACTTGACACAGAATAATACCAAGATCTGTGGAGTATCTTAGAATTTTTCAATGTATTCGTATGTATAAAACAAATTTGACTTCAGATTCTCAACATTTGCATTCGTATTTTGAGTATAAACATGGGGGTGGATTGGTATTTCATTTCAATTTTCAACTAGTCATTTGATTTAAGTATAAGTTACAAAAGAAAATTATAATGCATTCAATGTGAATAACCATATGCCTAGTGGGCACATGGTAGAAGAACAAGGCAACAGGATTACGCCTTCATGCGTTGCTTGGAATGGCACACAACTCTTAGTTGGCGGAGGCTGCTAAAAATCAAATCACTAGAAACCCGAAAAACACTGCTTTTGGTTAGTTCCTTTGATCAACCACTTCGATATATATTAAATGGTCACAATATTGTTTGAACAAATTTAACATTTCACATTTATAAGTGTGAAAACGATGCTCACACTAATAAATCATAAATGTATACAAATCTTATATTCGTACATATTTTTATGAGTGAAGATCAATTTTTAGCGATTTTTTAGGATTTTTGGTTGTTTTTAATGATTTTTAAGAGTTTTTCGCACTTTGGTAGTTTCTATTTTTATGAGTTTTATTATTAGGATAATCTTTCGAAAGTTTAGAATTACTTACATTGACGGGTATCCCATACCTGTCGTTTTTTCAAAAAAAAAAATTACTACATGGATCTATCAGACCTGTAGCCCAGGCTACCCCTAAGTTGTGTGTAGTTGTGCCTATGCCTTCAGGTATAAGATTTGTACACATCTATTAATATGACAATTTATACACGTAATAAGTGTGAACGTACAATTTAACAATATTGTACGCACATTTTAAAAATATGTACTTAATAGTGCGGACAAATGACTAATTTGTTGTAGTGAGCTTAGTTTGATTAGTTAAGTTTTTTAATGATTAATAAACCTTATAAACCTTTGTTTTATTCTTTAAATTCAGATGTTAAACGTTTAATGGGAACTAGATTCAGTGATAGTAGGGTGCAAAAAGATATTCAGTCATGGCCTTTTAAAGTAACCAAAGGAGCCGAGGAGAAGCCAATGGTTGTATTTGAACACGAATCGGTTGAAAAGATATTTTCTCCCGAAGAAATATCTTCAATGATTCTAAAAGATTTGAAAGAAGCTGCTGAAGCATATCTTGGAACAAAAGTTACAGATGCGGTGATAACTGTTCCTGCATATTTCAATGACAATCAACGACAGGCAACCAAAGATGCTGGTACGCTGGCTGGCCTTAATGTCATTCGTTTAATCAATGAGCCAACATCAGCTGCAATTGCTTATGGTCTAGATAAGAGTGCTGGCCTAAATTGCCCAAAACAGAAAACAGTCTTGATCTTTGATATGGGTGGAGGTACGTTTGACGTTTCTCTTCTAAAGATAAGCCGGGATGGTAATATTATTGTTAAAGGAGTGGATGGGAATACTCATCTAGGTGGTGAAGATTTTGACAAGTTAATGGTTGACCATTGTGTGAAAGAGTTCAAGAAGAAGGAAAAAAAGGATATAAGTGAAAATACAAGAGCAATGATGAGGTTGAAAATAGCTTGCGAGAAAGCAAAGAGGGATTTGTCATCAACTCCACAAACACCAATTGAAATTGATTCCTTGTATGAGGGAGTTGATTTAACAACAAAATTCAGCCGTGCAAAGTTTGAGGAGCTAAATGCTGGCTTCTTCAGCATGTGTATTAAGCATGTGGAGATTTGTTTGCGAGATGGGAATACGCATAAGAATGATGTTGATGATGTAGTCATTGTTGGTGGGTCGACAAGGATTCCAAAGGTACAAAAAATGCTGATGGATTTCTTCAATGGGAAACCACTTTGCAGGAGCATTAGCGCGGATGAAGCTGTCGCATATGGCGCAGCAGTGTTGGCTGCTAACATAACTGGTACGGGTGATGCAAAGGTGCAGAAGATTATACTATCAGATGTGACACCATTATCCCTTGGCATCAGGACTGCTAGGGAATTTAATATGGCTGTCGTAATCCCAAGGAACACACCCATACCTACCATCAAGGTTGGGAGTTTTGTAACAAGCATCAACAACCAAGTAAATGCATTTTTCGATGTATATCAGGGTGAGAGCAGAAAAACAGAAGACAATATTTTTCTCGACACATTTACTCTTCGTGGCATACCACCGGCCCCTGCAGGTGTTGAAAAGTTGAAGGTTTGCTTTAAGTTAGATGCTGATGGTATTCTCAATGTCTCTGCTGAGGTTGTATCCACAGGCGCTAAAACAGTATAACGATTGTTAAAAGCGGAGTTTTATCGATCCGAAACGATGCTACCTTAATAAGATAAGAAACAAAGACAGATCATAATATTTCTACGTTGTAGTGTTAAAAAGATCTAATGTTTATGTTGCCTTATTTCTTGAACTATACTGCACTTCAAGTTTAATTATTGGCTTTATTTTGATCCATGTTTGATCTGGTCTCATTGAAGTCACATTTTCTGCTGCATTAGTTTTTAATCAAATTACATTAGTTGGGTGATTTATTCTTTGTGGCATCGACAATGGCTTGTGGCACAAAGGCACTCGAGGTCAAGGGTGTTTCCACCAATCTATTCCTTAAAAGGAGAATAAAGAAAGGCTGAGTTCTTAGCAAAGTCCAACCAGCCGAGCTCAGCTGATCCGTTTTTACAGAGGATTTGCGTTTTTCTTATAAATCAGGTTGCCCATTCGAGAGAATTCAACATGTGATAAGTTTTCAACAACTTACACCATGAAATTCTAAATCAATAATTGTGTTATCCTTGTTTACAAGTTCTATGATAGCATCGAAATTTACTATATATATTTCTTTTCTTTTTCTATAGCGCCCCATACATATGTGAAAAACAAATTACTCTTCATATGATTATTTGCATATCAGAACTGATTTGCGGATACATTGAAGGAGATTTTGATGAGTTATCCTACCAACAAAGAACCGATTTGTGGATCAGAAGTGATTTGCTACCTTACATAAAGCAACGGTATGTCGGTATGGTCTTCAGTGTTAAACATCTTTGTTGCATATCCGACATCTAACCGAGTCAATTATCAACTACACGACTATAATCAGGCTGTATCTCGCAGGCTGCATTTATCAAGACTAATTGTTTATGAACATAGAATAGGTAAAGGTGGAAGGCCTCAAAGTTCAGACATGTTCGGGTAGTCTAACGCAATTCTGTTGGCCCGACACAGGGATTTTAGACCTTTTCTGACCTTTTTTAACCCATTTTAGACCGTAAATGGATATGATTAATCTAACTGTGTGTGGCTCAACCTTGAATCTACACCAACATTGTTAGGAATTACATTACAGTATATAATAACTAATGAAGGATCAATGTGTAATACGAGTAATTAAAGAACAAAGTGTACTCATGGCTAATTAAGAACATAGCCAATGATTAGTTGTTTTGAAACCTTTTTGCTAAACCTGATATACATATTTTCCATTGCTATGGCAGCCGTACATGTTCATCTTATGTATGTAGTGTTCACAATACACTCACAGATACTTCTTTGATACACACACTCATCGTTATCATTCTGTAGTTCGTTTTCTCTACAGAATTTTTTTTGGTTACATATAGTCATCCAACGCACGATTGGATAAATTTTCTTAATAAAAGTTGAATCGAAAAGACAAATTAAGTATGAATCGAGAATGTGATCATTATCTTATGACAAATTGTAGTAAATTAGCATTTGATAAAATTTGTCATGAAAATTTAATTGCGTAATGACTTGTTCATAAATCTTTATTTAGTTTGTCTATAGGTGCATTACTGCATGTACGCCTCCAGGTTAATATTTAAACAACTTTCTTATTTACTCTTATATTTTGTTTTCGAGATATATGGAGTTAAATACAAAATATACAAACATTTCTATCTTAACACTATAATCAAACGATTCAAACAAATTTAAATTAAAACTTCCATACTCTCTATACTTAAAATCCTATTATATATAGGGTAGGAATCCTGAAAAAAAGTTTCTAATGGAAAAAATATTCGTTTTTGAGTTTTTTTAACTTATTTTTTTTCCCGCCTTTTTCATTCTGTTTTTAGTTAACTCATTTCAGAACAAAAAAATTAAAAAAACTTAATTTTTAATTCCCTTCTATTACTAACAACTCACATAAGTTTAAACAAAATAGCATGAGTCGAAAAATGAATGAAAATTAAAAGAAAATATCATGAGAAGGTAAATCAAAATAATATTTTAATTCTGTCGAATCGCGACACGAAGTTTCCTGCGAAATTCACCTTTCAAAAAAAAAAAATTAGAGAAAAAGAAAAAAAAAATAATAAGAAAAAGAAAAAAAAAAAATAAAAAAAGAAAAAAAAAAATAAAAAAAAAAAAAAATAAAAAAAAAAAAAACAAACAAAAAAAATAAAAAAAATTATAATCCGAGCTAGTAAGCTATACATATACAAAAATATTAAAACTCCACCTCTTAAATTTACGCTGCAAGTGCAATTATTTTATGCTCACTGAACATACTATAAGGCTGTTATTAGTAGAACTTAATTTTTAATTCCCTTCTATTACTAACAACTCACATAAGTTTAAACAAAATAGCATGAGTCGAAAAATGAATGAAAATTAAAAGAAAATATCATGAGAAGGTAAATCAAAATAATATTTTAGATCCCGCTGTCGAATCGCGACACGAAGTTTCCTGCGAAATTCACCTTTCAAAAAAAAAATTAAACAGCTGGAAGCCATTTGCCGTTCCAAAAAAAAAAAAAAAAAAAAAAACAGCTGGAAGCCATTTACCCACTCAAGAGTAAATTTGAAAGTGATTTGGGACTCTTGGTTTTCCCTTTCTAAATTTACCAACATTTGTAATCGCTGTATTTATTACAGTAGGAATTAAGATATGTCAAAAAGGGTTCGAGAAAGTACAACTGCAATTGGAATTGATCTTGGAACAACATACTCGTGCGTCGCGGCGTGGTTCGATAAGCACAACCGCGTCGAGATCATTCCAAATCAGCAAGGCAACAGGATTACGCCGTCATGCATTGCTTGGAATGGGACCCACCTCTTGGTTGGCGAGGCTGCCAAAAATCAAATCACCAGAAACCCTAAAAACACTGCTTTTGGTAAGCAACAAGATTATTTATATATATATGTATATTAATAATTAATTGTAGGTTTATTATCTGAAGTAGTAACCTATTTTTCAGTTTTTCCAAACTTAAACTACAACAAAAATGTCATTTGATTACATCTTCTTTTTTTTATTATTATTGTCATCATTCGTCCCTTATTACTTTTGAAAAATGTGAAAAATTTATGGTTTTGTTTACATACAAATTTGTGTATAAAATCTTTACATTATAAAGAAATTCAAATAAGTAACAAATTTTCACATCTTTACATGCGGAGAAAAAAGAAATATATAATTGTGCTTTTTAAAGTTATTAAAAAGTGTAGATAAATGATATTTTTGTTGTAGTGTTATTTTTTTTTATGTCTTATTTAACCATACAACAAAAACAGTACCCAATCCCTGCATAAACCGGGTATATAGAGGTGCGATGTAGACAGTCCTAATCCTGGTATAAGCGGGGTATGGGGGTGCAATGTAGACAGATTTGAATCTACCAAGGGTGAAGAGACTGCTTTCAGAATAACCTCCTGTCAAAATGTGAAATAAAAAAGTGAATCTGAGTGATAAGTGTGGATTCTCCACACCTTTTTCGTTGTAACCATTACCTAACCTGAAATTAGAAAAAAGATGACAAAATGTAATATCTTTTAGTTTGTCAACATATGGTGATATGTGTGGATTCTCCAAACTAATTTTAAGCTCAATGGTACTTGGAGGAATTGTGTCACTTAACCCTCGTGTAATAAGAGTGATTGTAGTGGCTTGAGGATGTTGGCTACATGGGGTCCAACAACGCCGGTATGTTGGTGTCGTCGCACTCAACGTAGCTACAACCACAACGTGTAGGACTAAGTGGTAAATGGAGTTTTTTTATTTTTTTTTCCCGTTATTGGGTACATTTTGTGTATGTAGAGTATATATTGTGGATCCAGTATTCTGTGATTGTTACCAATGTAGTGTAGTGTGTAGTGTGGTTGTTGATTTTTTGGTGTGGTGGCATGAACCACTAATAGTTCATGCCATATCTTGGCCGACCAGGTTATTCCATCCTTTTCTCGATTTTAGAGTATATGAATTTTTCATTATTTGTTTTCTTCTTTAGTTTGAGTTAATTGAATGCCTTTTAAGCATGTGTCTTTATGACTAATGAACCTCCAACTCTGGATATTATTGCTTTATTCAGATGTTAAACGCTTAATGGGGAGTCGATTCAGTGATAGTAGAGTAAAGAAGGACATAGAGTCATGGCCTTTTAAGGTAATTGAAGGGAATGAACAGAAGCCAATGATTGTATTTGAACACGATTCAGTTGAAAAAACTTTTTCTCCTGAAGAAATATCTTCTATGATTCTAAAAGATTTGAAAGAAGCTGCTGAAGCATATCTTGGAACAAAAGTTACAGATGCGGTGATAACTGTTCCTGCATATTTTAGTGACAAGCAACGACAGGCAACCAAAGATGCTGGTACGCTGGCTGGCCTCAATGTCATTCGTTTAATCAATGAGCCAACATCAGCAGCAATTGCTTATGGTCTAGATAAGAGTGCTGACGTAAATTGCCCAAAACAGAAAACCGTTTTTATCTTTGATATGGGTGGAGGTACGTTTGATGTGTCTCTTCTCAATATAAGCCGGACCGGTACCATTACTGTTAAGGCAGTGGGTGGTGACACTCATCTTGGGGGAGAAGATTTTGACAAGTTGATGGTGAATCATTGCGTACAAGAATTCAAGAGAAAAGAAGGGCAGGATTTAAGTGTGAATGCTAGAGCAATGATGATGTTGAAAATAGCTTGCGAGAAAGCAAAGAGGGACTTGTCATCGACTCCACAAACACCAATTGAAATTGATTATTTGTACAATGGAATTGATTTTTCGACGAAATTCAGCCGGGCCAAGTTCGAGGATGTAAATGCTGGTTTCTTCAGCATGTGTATTGAGCATGTGGAGAACTGTTTGAGAGATGGGAATATGCACAAGAAAGACGTTGATGATGTAGTCATTGTTGGTGGGTCGACGCGGATTCCAAAGGTACAAAAAATGCTGATGGAATTTTTCAACGGGAAACCACTTTGCAAGAGCATTAACGCGGATGAAGCTGTCGCTTATGGCGCAGCAGTGTTGGCTGCTAATCTTACTTGTACTGGTGATAAAAAGGTGCAGAATATGATACTATCGGATGTTACCCCTCACTCTCTTGGCATCAGGGTCTTAGAAGATGATATGAGTGTCTTAATTCCGAAAAACACACCTATACCCACCATCAAGGAAAAAGTGTATCATACAAGATTCGACAACCAAACACGCATGCTTATCCCTGTATTTGAGGGCGAGGGAAAAAAAATAAACGAAAACATCTTCCTTGACGAATTCGTTCTTCATGGCGTTCCACCAGCCCCTGCAATGGTATACTAGTTGTTTCGGCTGAGTCGACATCATCCGGTAGTAAAAACAGTATTAGAATTGAAAGGAGTGGACATGTTCCAAAGAATCACATCTAGAAGTCGGTGGTGAAAGTTGAGCAATGAAGTCCACCAAAAACAAATCATCTATAATTGTTCAATTTTCAAGATATTTTAGAATGTTCTGATGAATTCAAAGCTCTAATGTAGGGGTTGCGTTTATGAATACAGGCTGCTTCTGGTCTGCTTTTGGTTTTTTTTTTTCAAGATATTTGGTCTGTCTTTCTTGGCCATGGTGGCTTCTGCTTTTGTTATGTAACTTAGCAAGTTGTAATGTAATAGATAGCATTAATAGACGTTATGTCTTAGCATCTTGTTGATGGAGAAGTACTTCACCTTTTTCCTAAATTTAGATATCATATATTCATATATTCCCAATATATCAAAATTCACAGCCAAGTTAACAGTTGGGTATAAAATTTTCGAATCTATGTCTGTCTTTCCAGTTCAAAACTGTGTTTTATTCAAAACTTTCGTGTCATATAGGTTTGGGTTTATCGTTTGGTATTTTCCCGAGGCTAGGTTCAAGAGCCGCTGCCGTTGTCAGGTGCTCTTGTTGTCATCGAGCAAGTGCATGAGCCCGCGCAAGAGGGGGATCAGGTGGAGCAGTCAGAGTAGCTGCAGCTGCCACAACATCCTCTGTATGCTGCACCATGTTCTGCGGCTGCCTCAAGCCACACAGCAGATTCTCGACAACTTTTCCCGCTGAATGGACCGTTTGGAGAAGCTGCTAACATGGTTCTTTTTCTTTAAGCTCTACCATCCTCGCCCCACCAGGATCCTCACCAGTTTTGTATTTTGTTACATATAGCCTTCCAACGTACGTTTGGATAAATTTTCTTAATAAAAGTTGAATCAAAACTAAGAATGAATCGAGAATGAGATAATTATCTTATATGACATATTGTAGTAAATTACACGTATTATTTGATAAAATTTGTCATGCCAATTTAATTGCGTAATTTGGACTTGTTCATAAATCTCAATTCAGTTTGTATATGGTGCATTACTGTATTTATGCCTCAAACTTTAAACAACTATTTTATTTACTCTATATATTTATGTTTTCAAGATATGGGGGTAAATAATTACTTAGATAGAAAATGTCAAAATATAAACACATTTCTATCTTAACATTATAATCAAACAATTCAAGCACATTTAAATTAAAACTTTCATACTTTTTGGACTTAAAATCCTTTATATTTGGCAACTATAGCGAATATAAATACTTTAATTTTGGAAGAGTGGTTGCGTTTTGTGATGTTTCACACCGTTCTCAAAATCCCAGCTATAAGTCTATAACTTTTGGTGTTTTTTTTCTTCCAATCTGTAATATGAACTGGGCTCAGTTTGGGTTGCTATGTTTTTCTCAAGAAGCCCATTAAGCTTACGGAAATACTAGCCCACAGTTAAACGATCTTTTGTTTATGGATCCAGCCAGGTTAAAGCTATTGACTTAGTCAATTTGACATTTTGACTACACAAATTCGTTATGTTTTTCTTGTACAGATATAGGTCAATTAAATAATAAGTATATTCAAAGCTATCATTATTGTTCAATTTGTTATTTATATTGTATGTCACATTGTCACCGATA
>CM067169.1:99673462-99796319 GCA_034093135.1 Erigeron breviscapus
AATCCCGGCATAAGCGGGATATGGGGAGATGCGACGTAGACAGTTTTGCCTTGGAAGGGTAGAGACCGAATGTCCTCTAGACAAAAAGTGAAATAAAAAAGTGAATCTGAGTGATAAATGTGGATTCTCCAAACCTTTTTGGTTTTAACCATTACCTAACCCGAAATTAGAAAAGAGATGACAAAATCTAATATCTTTTAGTTTGTCAACATATTGTGATATGTGTGGATTCTCCATACCTTAGTAAGGTCAATGGTTCTTGGAGAAATGGTGTCACTTAACCCTCGTTAGCTATAAGAGTGATTGTAGTGGCTTGACGATGTTGGCTACATGGGTCCAACGACGTCGGTATGTCGGTGTCGTTGCACTCAACGTTGCTACAACCATAGCGTGTGGGACTAAGTGATTAACAGTATATATTTTTCTTTTTGGGTACATTTTGGGTATGTGGGGTATATATTGTGGATCCTGTATTCTGTGATTGTTACCAATGTAGTGTAGTGTGTGGTGTGGTTGCTGATTTTTGTGTGGTGGCGTGAACCACTACAATTACTCTAATATGTCATGCCATTTTTGGTCGACGAGGTTATTCCATCCTTTACTCGATTTTGCAGTATATGATTTTTTTCATTATTTGTTTTCTTCTTAGTTTTACTTAAATAAATGCCTTTTGAACATGTGTCTTTGGTACTAATGAACCTCCACCTATGGATATTATTGCTTTATTCAGATGTTAAACGCATAATGGGGAGTAGATTCAGTGATAGTAGAGTGAAGAAGGACATAGAGTCATGGCCTTTTAAAGTAATTGAAGGGTATGAACAGAAGCCAATGATTGTATTTGAACACGATTCAGTTGAAAAAACTTTTACTCCTGAAGAAATATCTTCTATGATTCTAAAAGATTTGAAAGATGCTGCTGAGGAATATCTTGGAACAAAAGTTACAGATGCGGTGATAACTGTTCCCGCATATTTTAGTGACAAGCAACGACAGGCAACCAAAGATGCTGGTACACTGGCTGGGCTTAATGTCATGCGTTTAATTAATGAGCCAACATCAGCTGCAATTGCGTATGGTCTAGATAAGAGTGCTGGCATAAATTTCCCAAAAGAGAAAACTGTCTTGATCTTTGATATGGGTGGAGGTACGTTTGACGTGTTCCTCTTAAATATAAGCCGGAATGGTAATATTACTGTTAAAGCGGTGGGTGGGGATACTCATCTAGGTGGAGAAGATTTTGACAAGTTAATGGTTGACCATTGTGTGAAAGAGTTCAAGAAGAAGGAAAAGAAGGATATAAGTGAGAATAGAAGAGCAATGATGAGGTTGAAAATAGCTTGCGAGAAAGCAAAGAGGGATTTGTCATCAACTCCACAGACACCAATTGAAATCGATTCCTTGTATGAGGGAGTTGATCCAACAACAAAATTCAGCCGTGCAAAGTTTGAGGAGCTAAATGCTGGCTTCTTCAGCATGTGTATTAAGCATGTGGAGAATTGTTTGAGAGATGGGAATACGCATAAGAATGATGTTGACGATGTAGTCATTGTTGGTGGGTCGACAAGGATTCCAAAGGTGCAACAAATGCTGATGGAATTCTTCAATGGGAAACCACTTTGCAAGAGCATTAACGCGGATGAAGCTGTGGCTTATGGCGCAGCAGTGTTGGCTGCTAATCTTACTGGTACTGGTGATAAAAAGGTGCAGAATATGATACTATCAGATGTTACCCCTCACTCTCTTGGCATCGGTGTCAAAGAAGATGATATAAGTTTCTTAATTCCTAAGAACACCCCTATACCCACCATTAAGGAGGATTTGTATCAGACAAGATTCGATAACCAAACAGCCATATTTATCCCTGTATTTGAGGGAGAGAGCAGAAATAGGAACGAAAACATCTTCCTTGACCAGTTCACTCTTCATGGCATTCCTCCAGCCCCTAAAGGTCAACAAAAGTACAAAGTGTGCTTTAACTTAGATGCCAATGGTATACTAGTTGTTTCGGCTGAGTCGTTATCATCTGGTAGTAAAAATAGTATTAGAATTGAAAGGAGTGGATATGTCTCAAAGAATCACATCAAGAAGTCGGTGGTGAACATTGAGCAATGAAGTCCACCAAAAACAAGTCATCTATAATTGTTCAATTTTTAAGATGTTTTAGAATGTTCCGATGAATACAAATCTCTAATGTAGGTTGCGTTTATGAATACATGCTGCTTCTGGTCTTGCTTTTGGTTTTTTTCTTGTCAAGGTATTTTGCGTTTTATTCAAGAGCTGAGGCTAGGTTTGGGTTTTGATCGTTTGGTAATTTCCCGAGTCTAGGTTCATGATACGCTGCCTTTGTCAGGTGCTCTTGTTGTCATCAAGCAAGTGCATGAGCAGATTCTCGACAACCTTTCCCGCCGAACGGACTGTTTGGCGGAGCTGTTAACATGGTTCGTTGACTAGCAACGCCACACATGGGAGCATCTCGGTGTTCTTTTTCTTCAAGCTCTACCACCACCGCTTCACCAGGATCCTCACCAGTTTCTTTTTTTTTCTTTTTTTTTAAACATAGCCTTCCAACGTACGATTTGATAAATTTTCTGATACGGAAATGTCCTGGAGAAAACCAACGAACTGAAGAAGCTAACTGAGCTGAATGAAACTGAACTGATAATGCCATCTGAACAAGCCATGTTGGTTCTGCCAGTAGTGCCCATTTCAGACAAGTCTTTTCTGAACCAGTCCAGTCACCAGTAGTAACACTACTCCAGTGGCAAGAAGCTCCAGTGACAAGAAGCTCCAGTGACCAACACTGATAATCCACCAGTAAAGCCCTCCAGTGACCAGCTCCAGATGATTGTTGCTCCAGATAAATGCTCCAGTGACTACTACTGAAGGTCCACCAGTGAAGTACCTCAGATTTTGTCTCCAGTGGAAGTCCAGATATTTGTCTCCAGTTTCCAGATAATAAAGACCCCACTGAAGTCCCATGTTTGTGGGCCCAACAAAGAAGAATGACAGCTGTTGAAAGGAAGGCGCATGGGACAATGACGTTTCTAACGATATTGTGGGACCACGTGCAGGGAATATTTCTAGAAGCCACTCTGTCCATTTCTTATTGGTTAATAAATTAGTGGTTGTCCTTAGCGCATGTCAGCTTTTCGATTATTTTATTGTATTTCGTTATTTCCTAGGTAATAGCTTGTGGCTATAAATAGGGGCTTATTTTCTCTTTGTAAATCAGTTGTTGATGTTGAATGAAATTAATAGAGCAGTCTCTATTTTTTACAAAAATCTTCTTTTACCTTTAGAGATCTTTTTGATCTTGGTGGTTAGGAGTGACCCCTTTATCAATATTTGTGGTGACTTGTTCTTTATCAAATATTGTGGTGAGGTCTTTTAAATCTTCGGTTTCCTTTATCTATAATTGTGGTGGCTAGACCTTTATCGATTGTAGTGGTGGGACGGAGTGTTTCCTTTATCCTTGATTCCGGTGGCTTAGCCTTTACGAGTCTTGGTGGTGGATTCTTTATCTATCAATTTTATTTTATAGTTATGTTTTGTTGTTTTGTTTAATATAAGACCCAGAAAATACCAAAAATAGTCTTCCGCTGTCGTTTTCGCGTGATTTACGCATCAAATTTGGTATCAGAGCCAGGTTTGAAAAAGGTTTCTTAATCTTTTTGTCCGTTGGGGTATTGTTTGATTAGATCTCATTTCGATTTAGTCAGATCTGTTTGTTGGTTGTTTAGATCTAGTTGTTGCTGATATAGATCTCTTAAGTTGGTTGAATATTAATGGCTTTTAGAAGAAATATGACATTAGAAGAAGCTCATAATGCTAGGAGAGATAGGCAGATTGAAGATCTACAAGAGGCACTTGGTAGAGTTGTTCATATGTTAGAAGATGGTGGTTTAAGGTTTAATAGAGACCATGTTGTTGCCAGTGAAAAAGATTCTGAATCTAAGGTCCTAGTGAAAGATCAGTATCTACTGATGAATAATCTGAAGCAAGGTACTAAAGAAGTGGTAGAGTACATAAGGGAGTTTGAGCATCTGAAGGCCAGAACTGGTGTAAAAGAGACTGAAGAGCACACCATTGCCAGATTTCTTGGTGGTCTAAACGCTGCCATTACTGAGAAGATTGAGTTGCAGCCTATCTGGACATATGAAGGTGCATGCAAGATGGCTATCCAGATTGAAAGACAACTGAAGAAGAAGGTTTCGTACAAGTCATTCAGTAAGGTTCCTGCCAGTGCAAGTCAACCAGTTACCAGTCAACGAGTTCCCAGATTTACTGAAGCTGTTCAGAAATCCTTCAAAGGCAAAGAAAAGGAAACCGGAGGATCAAAAGAGCCAGTTGGAAGGAAATGTTTTAAGTGTCATGGCTTTGGTCACTTCCAGGCCCAATGTCCTAATCAAAGAGCCTTGACTGCCAAAGAAATTGAATGTTTGCTAGATGTCGACACTGAAGAAGGTGAACCAGTGTATGATGAAGATGAAGAAGAAGATGAAGAGTCCTATGTTGGTGCAGATGTGGGAGAAATGTTGGTTGTCAGAAGAGTGATGCATGCTGATAAAGTTACCACTGATACTGCCCAGAGGGAGAACATTTTTCACTCCAGATGCACAGTCAAAGGAAAAGTTTGTGATTTGATCATTGACGGTGGGAGTTGTGCTAATGCTGCTTCAACTTACATGGTAGAGAAACTGGCACTACCTACAGTCAAGCACCCTCGTCCATACAAGTTACAATGGCTCAGTGAAGGATCTGAGGTAAAAGTTAACAGACAAGTTACTATTCCTTTTTCCATTGGATCTATTTATCAAGATAAAATTGTGTGTGATGTTGTTCCCATGGATGCTTGCCATATATTACTGGGTAGACCTTGGTTATTTGATAATAATGTTTTTCATAATGGTCGTATGAATTCATATTCAGTATTTGTAAGTGGGAAAAAGGTCTCTGACTTCTTTAAAACCCAGTGAAATATTGAAAATTAATAAGAAAGACCAGCCCAGCAAGTCTTTGTACATGTCTCAAACTGAAGTTGAAGAAGAGTTAACTGGAGGCTCTCCAGTTATGATGTTACTGGTGCTTGAGCGTACTGAAGAGAAGGAGTTCACTGGAGTCCCCAGTCTCCTGAAGTCTCTACTGAAGGAATTTACTGATGTTTTCCCAGAAGACCTACCTGAAGGTTTACCACCAGTAAGGGGAATTGAACACCAGATTGACCTGGTTCCAGGTTCAGTTCTTCCAAACAAAGCTGCTTACAGATGTTCGCCTACTGAAGCAAAGGAGTTGCAGAGGCAAGTAGATGAGTTGGTTGCCAAAGGTTATGTCAGAGCAAACATGAGTCCTTGTTCAGTTCCAGCTCTCCTGGTCCCAAAGAAAGATGGTTCGATTAGAATGTGTGTTGATAGCAGAGCCATAAATAATATAACTATGAAGTATAGATATCCCATTCCCAGATTGGATGATATGCTTGATGAGTTACATGGCTCCAGTGTGTTTTCTATGATTGATCTCAGAAGTGGCTATCACCAGATCAGAATGAAGGATGGAGATGAGTGGAAGACTGCATTCAAAATTAAAGGAGGCCTTTATGAATGGTTAGTAATGCCTTTTGGTTTATCTAATGCTCTTAGTACTTTCATGAGACTGATGAATGAAGTCCTCAGGCCACTTATTGGTCAGTTTGTTGTTGTCTATTTTGATGATATTCTGGTATATTCAAAATCTGAAGCTGAACATGTTAATCACTTAAGAGATGTGTTTGATTTACTGAGAAGACACCAGTTATATGGTAAACTGGAAAAATATGATTTTATGGTAGAGAGTGTGATATTTCTGGGGTATGTTGTTTCAAAAGAAAGAATTTCTATGGATCCTTCCAAGGTAGAAGCCATCAGATCATGGCCAGTTCCTACTTCAATCACTGAAGTAAGAAGTTTTCACGGACTGGCTTTTTTTTACAGAAGGTTTATCAAGAATTTCTCTACAGTTGTGGCCCCGATCACCGATTGTCTGAAGAAGGGTGTGTTTGACTGGCCTAAGTCAGCCCAGTTGGCCTTTGAATCACTGAAGGAAAAGCTCAGTTCAGCTCCAGTTCTATCTTTGCCAGATTTTGATCAGTTGTTTGAGTTAGAGTGTGACGCCAGTGGAGTAGGTATTGGTGCAGTTCTGGTACAAGCAGGGCGTCCAGTTGCATATTTCAGTGAAAAGCTCAATGGCTCTAAACTGAAGTATAGCACTTATGACAAGGAGTTTTATGCAATTATTCGTGCTATCACTCACTGGTCACATTATCTGAAGTCAAAACAGTTTGTCTTATTCTCTGATCACGAAGCACTGAAGTTTATAAATGGTCAGCACAAGCTTAATGCCAGACATGCCAAATGGGTAGAATTCTTACAATCTTATTCATTTGTTTCAAAGCATAAAGCTGGAGTTTGTAATGTTGTCGCTGATGCATTGTCACGAAAAGCAAGAGTGCTTGGGTTTTCATTTATAAAAGAGTTATATGCTGCAGACCCAGATTTTTCTGAAAAATTCACTGAAGCTAATCAGAAGGGACCATTTACTGTACAAGATGGTTTCTTATTTAAGAATGGAAAGTTGTGCATTCCCAGAGGTTTGATTAGAGATTTACTGATAAGAGAAGCAAATGGAGGAGGTCTAGCTGGTCATTTTGGAATCAACAAGACTGGAGAGATCTTGACTGAACATTTCTACTGGCCAAGTCTACTGAAGGGCGTCCAGAATATTATCAGTCGCTGTCCAACTTGTCACCAGGCAAAGACAACTTTTCACAAGGGTTTGTATACTGCTCTTCCAGTTCCAAGCCAACCATGGGAAGATCTCAGTATGGATTTCATTGTTGCACTGCCCAGAACTCAGAGGGGAAAAGATTCAATAATGGTGGTTGTTGATCGATTTTCAAAAATGGCGCATTTTATTGCTTGCAACACAACCAATGATGCTTCAGCAGTAGCAAATTTGTTCTTTAAAGAGATTTTCAGATTACATGGAATCCCCAAGACGATTGTGTCAGATCGAGATGTGAAGTTTCTATGCTATTTCTGGAAGACTCTATGGAGATTGATGGGTACCAGATTATTGTTCAGTACGTCTCACCATCCTCAGACTGATGGACAGACTGAAGTCACCAACAGAACAATTGGTATGCTATTGAGGACACTGGTGAAGAAGACCCTGAAAGATTGGGATCTGAAGCTTGCTCATGCTGAGTTTGCTTTCAACAGAGTTCCTAACTATTCTACCAGTAAAACCCCATTTGAAATCTGCTATGGTGTCAATCCTCTGACTCCCATTGACTTAATTCCATTTTCGATTGAACCAAAAGCAAGTATTGAAGCTGAAACCAGAGCAAAAGAAATAAAGAAAATTCATAAAGAAGTGAAGGCCAGAATAGAGAAGGCAAATGCCAGTTACAAGGCCAGAGCAAACAAGAATAGAAAGCAGCCCAGTTTTGCACCAGGTGATCTTGTGTAGGTGTATCTGAGAAAAGAAAGGTTTCCAGCAAAGAGAAAGAGTAAATTGATGCCCAGAGCTGAAGGTCCGTTCAAGATTCTGGAGAGATATGGCGATAATGCTTACAAGGTTGAGTTACCTGGAGATATGGCAGTTTCAAGCACGTTTAATGTTGGAGATCTGATGCCTTATCTGGAGGATGAGTACCTCGAAGACTTGAGGACAAGTCTCTTTTCAGAGGGGGAGAATGATACGGAAATTTCCAGATTCACTGAACTGGAGAAACCCAACGAACTGAAGAAGCTAACTGAGCTGAATGAATCTGAACTGATAATGCCATCTGAACAAGCCATGTTGATTCTGCCAGCAGTGGCCCATTTCAGACAAGTCTTTTCTGAACCAGTCCAGTCACCAGTAGTAACACTACTCCAGTGGCAAGAAGCTCCAGTGACCAACACTGATAATCCACCAGTAAAGCCCTCCAGTGACCAGCTCCAGATGATTGTTGCTCCAGATAAATGCTCCAGTGACTACTACTGAAGGTCCACCAGTGAAGTACCTCAGATTTTGTCTCCAGTGGAAGTCCAGATATTTGTCTCCAGTTTCCAGATAATAAAGACCCCACTGAAGTCCCATATTTGTGGGCCAACAAATTGGTTAGTAGGAATTTACCCACCTACTAACTCTTACAACAAATTGGTTAGTAGGAATTTACCCACCTACTAGCTCTTACAACAAATTGGTTAGTAGGAATTTACCCACCTACTAACTCTTAATCACAATTTGGCTAGTAGGAATTTACCCACCTACTAACTCTTACAACAAATTGGTTAGTAGGAATTTACCCACCTACTAACTCTTACAACAAATTGGTTAGTAGGAATTTACCCACCTACTAACTCTTACAACAAATTGGTTAGTAGGAATTTACCCACCTACTAGCTCTTACAACAAATTGGTTAGTAGGAATTTACCCACCTACTAGCTCTTACAACAAATTGGTTAGTAGGAATTTACCCACCTACTAGCTCTTACAACAAATTGGTTAGTAGGAATTTACCCACCTACTAACTCTTAATCACAATTTGGCTAGTAGGAATTTACCCACCTACTAGCTCTTACAACAAATTGGTTAGTAGGAATTTACCCACCTACTAGCTCTTACAACAAATTGGTTAGTAGGAATTTACCCACCTACTAGCTCTTACAACAAATTGGTTAGTAGGAATTTACCCACCTACTAACTCTTACAACAAATTGGTTAGTAGGAATTTACCCACCTACTAACTCTTACAACAAATTGGTTAGTAGGAATTTACCCACCTACTAGCTCTTACAACAAATTGGTTAGTAGGAATTTACCCACCTACTAGCTCTTACAACAAATTGGTTAGTAGGAATTTACCCACCTACTAGCTCTTACAACAAATTGGTTAGTAGGAATTTACCCACCTACTAACTCTTACAACAAATTGGTTAGTAGGAATTTACCCACCTACTAACTCTTACAACAAATTGGTTAGTAGGAATTTACCCACCTACTAACTCTTACAACAAATTGGTTAGTAGGAATTTACCCACCTACTAACTCTTACAACAAATTGGTTAGTAGGAATTTACCCACCTACTAGCTCTTACAACAAATTGGTTAGTAGGAATTTACCCACCTACTAGCTCTTACAACAAATTGGTTAGTAGGAATTTACCCACCTACTAGCTCTTACAACAAATTGGTTAGTAGGAATTTACCCACCTACTAACTCTTACAACAAATTGGTTAGTAGGAATTTACCCACCTACTAGCTCTTACAACAAATTGGTTAGTAGGAATTTACCCACCTACTAACTCTTAATCACAATTTGGCTAGTAGGAATTTACCCACCTACTAGCTCTTACAACAAATTGGTTAGTAGGAATTTACCCACCTACTAGCTCTTACAACAAATTGGTTAGTAGGAATTTACCCACCTACTAGCTCTTACAACAAATTGGTTAGTAGGAATTTACCCACCTACTAGCTCTTACAACAAATTGGTTAGTAGGAATTTACCCACCTACTAGCTCTTACAACAAATTGGTTAGTAGGAATTTACCCACCTACTAGCTCTTACAACAAATTGGTTAGTAGGAATTTACCCACCTACTAACTCTTACAACAAATTGGTTAGTAGGAATTTACCCACCTACTAGCTCTTACAACAAATTGGTTAGTAGGAATTTACCCACCTACTAACTCTTAATCACAATTTGGCTAGTAGGAATTTACCCACCTACTAGCTCTTACAACAAATTGGTTAGTAGGAATTTACCCACCTACTAGCTCTTACAACAAATTGGTTAGTAGGAATTTACCCACCTACTAACTCTTACAACAAATTGGTTAGTAGGAATTTACCCACCTACTAACTCTTACAACAAATTGGTTAGTAGGAATTTACCCACCTACTAACTCTTACAACAAATTGGTTAGTAGGAATTTACCCACCTACTAACTCTTACAACAAATTGGTTAGTAGGAATTTACCCACCTACTAGCTCTTACAACAAATTGGTTAGTAGGAATTTACCCACCTACTAACTCTTACAACAAATTGGTTAGTAGGAATTTACCCACCTACTAACTCTTACAACAAATTGGTTAGTAGGAATTTACCCACCTACTAACTCTTACAACAAATTGGTTAGTAGGAATTTACCCACCTACTAGCTCTTACAACAAATTGGTTAGTAGGAATTTACCCACCTACTAACTCTTACAACAAATTGGTTAGTAGGAATTTACCCACCTACTAACTCTTAATCACAATTTGGCTAGTAGGAATTTACCCACCTACTAACTCTTACAACAAATTGGTTAGTAGGAATTTACCCACCTACTAACTCTTACAACAAATTGGTTAGTAGGAATTTACCCACCTACTAACTCTTACAACAAATTGGTTAGTAGGAATTTACCCACCTACTAGCTCTTACAACAAATTGGTTAGTAGGAATTTACCCACCTACTAACTCTTACAACAAATTGGTTAGTAGGAATTTACCCACCTACTAGCTCTTACAACAAATTGGTTAGTAGGAATTTACCCACCTACTAGCTCTTACAACAAATTGGTTAGTAGGAATTTACCCACCTACTAACTCTTACAACAAATTGGTTAGTAGGAATTTACCCACCTACTAACTCTTAATCACAATTTGGCTAGTAGGAATTTACCCACCTACTAGCTCTTACAACAAATTGGTTAGTAGGAATTTACCCACCTACTAACTCTTACAACAAATTGGTTAGTAGGAATTTACCCACCTACTAGCTCTTACAACAAATTGGTTAGTAGGAATTTACCCACCTACTAGCTCTTACAACAAATTGGTTAGTAGGAATTTACCCACCTACTAACTCTTAATCACAATTTGGCTAGTAGGAATTTACCCACCTACTAACTCTTAATCACAATTTGGTTAGTAGGAATTTACCCACCTACTAGCTCTCACAAATAATTTGGCTAGTAGGAATTTACCCACCTACTAGTTCACACAATCAATTTGGCTAGTAGGAATTTACCCACCTACTAGCTCACACAATCAGTTTCAACATGGCCATGGAAATTGGCTAGTAGGAATTTACCCACCTACTAACTCTTAATCACAATTTGGCTAGTAGGAATTTACCCACCTACTAGCTCTTACAACAAATTGGTTAGTAGGAATTTACCCACCTACTAACTCTTACAACAAATTGGTTAGTAGGAATTTACCCACCTACTAACTCTTAATCACAATTTGGCTAGTAGGAATTTACCCACCTACTAGCTCTTACAACAAATTGGTTAGTAGGAATTTACCCACCTACTAACTCTTACAACAAATTGGTTAGTAGGAATTTACCCACCTACTAACTCTTAATCACAATTTGGTTAGTAGGAATTTACCCACCTACTAACTCTAAATCACAATTTGGCTAGTAGGAATTTACCCACCTACTAGCTCTCACAACAATCAAATGGGTCATAGGAATTTACCCACCTATGACCCCTAATAACAAGAACATGATCAAATGCATATACACTCACCTTATTTGCGACCACAATTGCAAGATGACCATAAAACAACGTATTTGCAATCACCTATCAATTCACATTAAAAACACACATATGGTCCTTCATCACGTATAAGGTCACCTAGCCATAATCACTAGCATTTCAACACCCAACCCATCATTTACAAATCTTATATTAATCTTGAGTTGGTTCACATAACATGTATCTCTTATATCATTTTCAATTGGCCAAAAGTTACTTTCGTATCAAAACCATTGTTTTCATATTTGACCTAGCAGACTTCAAACAAGCATAACTCAAGTTCTACTTACTCTTTTAACATGATTCTAGTGGCCAAGTTTACATGACACATATACCTACCTTTTATCTTTAGTGACCAATATGTGAATTGTCCTTCAAAGGTGACTTCTGGTCGTTTTAAAAACCAAAACTGCTGCTGTTAAACAGCTTTGACCTTACTGACTTCAAATGACCATAACTAGAGTACAATGAGCCGATAGTTCCAAAGGGGTCACTAAGGGTCCTATTACCAATACCATTATCCGCATATAGCTAAAACAATCAATATCCATAAAGCATCTTCAACTTCAAACTTTATATTACTTAACTTTCTTCCGCATCCGGGACAACCTATAAAAAGGTAAACAACTAAAAGGATAAGCTAAACGCTTAGTGAATGCATACACATACAATCATAAACAAGTTACCATACAAAAGTGCATCAATGATAGCCTATCATTTGATAGTCATTTCATCCATATCAATCATAATGCTAGTAGGACTTTACCCACCTACTAGTCTTAATCAACAATTTGGCTAGTAGGAATTTACCCACCTACTAGCTCTCACAAATAATTTGGCTAGTAGGAATTTACCCACCTACTAGTTCACACAATCAATTTGGCTAGTAGGAATTTACCCACCTACTAGCTCACACAATCAGTTTCAACATGGCCATGGAAATTGGCTAGTAGGAATTTACCCACCTACTAGCTCTTACAACAAATTGGTTAGTAGGAATTTACCCACCTACTAACTCTTACAACAAATTGGTTAGTAGGAATTTACCCACCTACTAACTCTTAATCACAATTTGGCTAATAGGAATTTACCCACCTACTAGCTCTTACAACAAATTGGTTAGTAGGAATTTACCCACCTACTAACTCTTACAACAAATTGGTTAGTAGGAATTTACCCACCTACTAACTCTTAATCACAATTTGGTTAGTAGGAATTTACCCACCTACTAACTCTAAATCACAATTTGGCTAGTAGGAATTTACCCACCTACTAGCTCTCACAACAATCAAATGGGTCATAGGAATTTACCCACCTATGACCCCTAATAACAAGAACATGATCAAATGCATATACACTCACCTTATTTGCGACCACAATTGCAAGATGACCATAAAACAACGTATTTGCAATCACCTATCAATTCACATTAAAAACACACATATGGTCCTTCATCACGTATAAGGTCACCTAGCCATAATCACTAGCATTTCAACACCCAACCCATCATTTACAAATCTTATATTAATCTTGAGTTGGTTCACATAACATGTATCTCTTATATCATTTTCAATTGGCCAAAAGTTACTTTCGTATCAAAACCATTGTTTTCATATTTGACCTAGCAGACTTCAAACAAGCATAACTCAAGTTCTACTTACTCTTTTAACATGATTCTAGTGGCCAAGTTTACATGACACATATACCTACCTTTTATCTTTAGTGACCAATATGTGAATTGTCCTTCAAAGGTGACTTCTGGTCGTTTTAAAAACAAAACTGCTGCTGTTAAACAGCTTTGACCTTACTGACTTCAAATGACCATAACTTGAGTTCTACACAATATTTTGACCTCATTCCAGTGGCCACTTCTTCTTAACACATTTTAGCACATTTTATCTTCAGTGACCAACACAAGATTTGACTCATATACGTGAGTTTTACTCGTTTTAAAAAAACTGACACATAATCATTTTTGCTGAAAGATCAGCATGACGCTACTGAATTCAAAAATTCATAACTGGAGTTCTACTTCGTATTTTCAACCCATTCCAGTGGCAAAATTTGCTTAACACAATAACCTACATTTTCGTTTTAGGACTTAACAAGTGAAAATTCTGTCATGAGGGTGTTTAACTCGTTTCAACTCAGGGACAGAATCTGTCCAACTAAATCTCACTATCATACAACAAAATCTATCATGCAACCCAACCAAAACCCCAACTTTGATTAAATTACATGAACCCTAACTTGATTTTAAACAATTAACCCCTTTTAAGAAAAACCCAATTCCATATAATATGAACCCTAATAAAACATAGTATGAATTAGGAACAATACCTCAATTAACAACCATGGATGGTGATTTCTACTTCATGCAAGCCAATTAATCTTCCTTCTTATTTCATCTTTAAATTTTCAGATTTAACCCACCTTCTAATCTCAAGAATCAAGTATACAATGATGGTTATTATAATTATTACTATTATCTTCATTACTTGATTATTTTCTTGATTTCAATTGAGATGAACACTAGTAGAGAATGAAGAATTGAAGAAATGAAAGATGAAGAAATAATTGAGAAGTGGGTGGAATGGAAGATGACTCATAACAATAGAAATGGCTGGCACATCCTCCATGTGCCACACCCTAAGTGTTTTTAGATGGGTAGAATACCCGCTATCCGCTAAAGTTCCAACTAAAACAATCCCATATTTCAATTTTAATTATTAGGAATTTATTTTAAATGTTAAAACTATAATATAAACTAATTTATTTCACCTTTTAAAATTTTGGGGTGTTACAACTCTCCCCCACTTGGAACGGATCACGACCTCGTGATCCAAGCCGCATCTAGTAACGACTCTCGAGTTTAAATTAGCACATCATCATTCTCCCTCGCTTTTGCACTACCATGTAGGTCTTGACTTATCTTCTTCTTACACGTTTCTTCATAAAATCCATCACTCTTCGACATCGTCTTATCTAAATTCATTTTGAAGTTCGACTTCTTTTAAAAGTACACGTAGAACCTTTACGGTATAAAACTTTATAAAGCGAGAATCGTGGAGGGTAGAATAAATTCCCGGAAGTTCTTCGAGCAATTCCAAATAATAAGTAATCTTGACAACCCGAGCAGGTATTTTGAAAGAATTGAAAACTAAGATCTTAGATTTTCCCTCATATGCAACTCGTAAAATAAATTCTTCATATTACACAATTACCAAAATTGAACTTGATAAGTCTTTCTCCTTTATCCGCATAAAATTCTTGCCGATCATGGCCCACTTTCAATTGTTATTCATCGTTTCAATCTTCATGGACATCTTTATCACTATACCCGTGCCACATGACTCTTGGTGTCCCACTTTTCTAACACGAATAGGGAATCTACATTTTGATCAAACAACTTTCATACGGAGGCAAATCTGAATACTAGCGATAGCTAGTGCTATACTGGGACTTCTAACGAGATCATGAGCAAATTCTATGACCCACTAAAGAGCAGCTATTCATGCTTACAAGATTCCGCTTCATTTGAGGCCACTAATAATCTCTCTTAAGATCTTGACACATCTTCGTCATACCGGTGAAGGAATTATCCAGATTATATAGGTTTCATGGAGCAAAATCGCTTTGATTCGTTAAAGAGAGGATTCTGAGTTCTATCATGATGTCTAATAAGATTGCATAACTATTTAGAAAATATTCCGTGTGATTCGAATTCTCGATTGTTTAGGTTCTTGTTGCAAAATCTTCACTTGAGTCACCTCGGGGTAACACCAAACTTCATTGACGTAATCTTTGGAAAGAGTTCGTCAACTCTTAAAACAGTTGTTCGAAAAGAAAAGAAAACACTTAAGACTCCTATGATCAAAATCAAGTGGTAAGTTTGACATTTTAATTGTAAAAACACCAAAAATTTTAGAGTGAAAACAACTCCGGTGGACTTTAAACCGCGAATGAAACGATTCTTCTTGAGTTCTTTTAGTATTTCGTTTAACTTCTCATTCTCTTCTCCTAGTTCACTTCACATTCTTTCTAATTAATTCGGTCAACGGCGAGGCTATCTTCAAAAAGCCGAAAGTAAAGCGACATTTATCTCTTGTCAACTACGAAACTTCTAATCTGTATTGATCTTGTAGGTTGTCTCCACTTCGTCACCACACTAATCCAAGCCGAATCAACCTCATTCTCTCTTTTAGGTAACCACGCGATCGCAATAACACTTTTTCCAAATCAGATAGTTCATCTAACAAATTGACATGAAACTCTTCCCTTTACAATACTCCTCGGCCTCTTGTAAAAGAACTTCGTGAATGAATTGACGTTTAGAATAAACATAACGTGGTCAAAGAAAGCAACTACGGACTTATCACATAAAGAATGAGAATTGCGGTCCAAAAGATTCATGAAACTTGCAGAACATCAATGTAATCACAGAGCATAAATACGAATTCGAAGTGCTCATAACGAGCATGAACAACATTATCTGAAATATCTTCATCACGTGCTTTATGTTAATGAAACGGAATCGAGAATTTCGTCTAAGAAATAATAAGGAACTGTCACTAAAAGATCGAATAGAACATCATATTTTAACAACGGGTACTCGTTTCCGATTGTTACTTTATTGAGCTCACAAGTGACTAAACGCACACGCCTCCTGCTTCCTTTAATTACATAATCGCACCTCTTGGAACGAAGGGAATCACTTGAAACGGCTAGAACGAATACAATTCACGTAAAAGTATTTGGGATAATCACGAATAGCAAGAAGATTCTCCATAGACCGTAATTCCATTTGGCATTGATGATTCAACAATAAGAGACTTAACTGCCATACCATGACTGTCATAACGCACAAGCGAAAGTATCAACTAACCGCTTCATTTCTTCCGACGAAAACAATTGTAATATTACAACAGGGATTCTCAACTAGGTCGCCTTCTCCTTCCATGAAATTTGGCGTCCTTCACATATAAACGATCTTTTCTCAACATTATATCGCATGCTCCCGAAGTGAAAGAAAACAAATTGGCTCAAAAGATTTTAGATTAGGCTTTAGCTTTTATAACTACCATACTTATCGTTTACAAGTTCCTTGTTGCCATAATATCCTCACGTTCTTACAATGCTTATTTCATCTTAAATTCTATCATCATACTTCAAGTAGTCAAATACTCGTTCAAGAAAGCATGTCAATCAAAATCAAAAACACATTCGCCATACTCCGTATGGTCTTTTAACATCTACTATACAATCATCTTGATAATAGAAGTCTCAATCTCTACGACTTTATACTACCATGTAACATGTATTCATCACATTAAACTTATCAATTTAAACATGTTACTGCTCAATTGCTTTTTATCATACTTCGCATGGTCTTTCGACATATAATCTACGCAAACTTATTTAGACTATGAGTCTCCAACTTTACAACCTTATATTAACATACATAATGTGCCTTCATAACATTAATCAGCCAATTAAATCACATTACTGCACAACTGATTCTCATCGCCATATCTCGTATGGCCTTCTTAACACAATAATGATGCCACGGGTCTCACTACCCAATGGTCTTACACCAAATAAATACGATGTCATGGGTCTTACTACCCAATGGTCTTATACCAAAATAATAACGATGCCATGGGTCTTACTACCCAATGGTCTTACACAAAATAATGTCACACTTCATTCGCATACATTCAACATTCATCAACTATTCAACATACTTTCTCCTTATAAGTGACAACCATCTTTTAAACTTATAAATCAAATTCCACTTTTATGGCCTCATTGCCGATTATTCAAGTAAAACTTTTGCTCTATCGCATTCGCATACAAACAAGCAAATACACATTAGCATGCATTTCACGTTTACTATGTATTATCATACCTTCTTCTTTACTATCATCAAGCAATATATTAACTCATAAACCAATCTCAAATTTTCAATTCTTACCATTCAATAAACCAGTTAGCATGCAAAGCTCATATTCTATCATATTTAGATATCAACGAGTAAAATCATAAAACAATTCACATTGCCAAATAAGGTCTCCAACCTATGGCTTCACACTAACATACTTCCATATTTAACGGACTTAACTTGAGCTATTATAATATGTGATCATAATAACGCTGCAGTCATTATTATAATTACTTATTATAACACCTCAAGTGAACTTCGCTAAATACTTCTGTATGTCACTAGAAACCAAACTATACACATAAGGCCAAGTCACGTCTATGGTTTAAGTCTAGGTATCCTTGTAAAATAAAATACCTAAATCCCTTAAACCACGGCTCTGATACCATTTGTAACGACACAACTCGATTTACGAGAAAAATAAGGATTTTTTATTTATTTTTTATTTATTTTTTATATATCCCACTGCGGCGCAGTGGGGCTGAATCCTCCCACTGCGGCGCAGTGGGAAACTTCTGTCCAGAATTCACCAAACCCACTTTGACATTTCAAAAGACTTGCAAACTTTTAACAATCATATTCAGACCTTAAATCCCTTTACCAAACTTCAAAATGAGTTAAAGACACATCATTCAAAATTCCGAAAGCTTTCATTTGACCAAGTGTAGCATTTACAACGAAACGGGTCATTTTACCCAAGTTGACACATTACAAAGACGACGTACAAAAATTAGAAATTTCGGCATGACCCGTTCGTAAAATCGTCATCCAAACCTGTTACGGATTATTAGATTTTCCAAAACACATTTAATTGTGATCAATACGTCACTACTACAAAACGACCCATTAAAATGACCAAAACTCGAGTCTAACACTAGACATCATAATAACTTTACAAAAATGACATAACAAGAGTACAATGAGCCGATAGTTCCAAAGGGGTCACTAAGGGTCCTATTACCAATACCATTATCCGCATATAGCTAAAACAATCAATATCCATAAAGCATCTTCAACTTCAAACTTTATATTACTTAACTTTCTTCCGCATCCGGGACAACCTATAAAAAGGTAAACAACTAAAAGGATAAGCTAAACGCTTAGTGAATGCATACACATACAATCATAAACAAGTTACCATACAAAAGTGCATCAATGATAGCCTATCATTTGATAGTCATTTCATCCATATCAATCATAATGCTAGTAGGACTTTACCCACCTACTAATCTTAATCAACAATTTGGCTAGTAGGAATTTACCCACCTACTAGCTCTCACAAATAATTTGGCTAGTAGGAATTTACCCACCTACTAGTTCACACAATCAATTTGGCTAGTAGGAATTTACCCACCTACTAGCTCACACAATCATTTTCAACATGGCCATGGAAATTGGCTAGTAGGAATTTACCCACCTACTAGCTCTTACAACAAATTGGTTAGTAGGAATTTACCCACCTACTAACTCTTACAACAAATTGGTTAGTAGGAATTTACCCACCTACTAACTCTTAATCACAATTTGGCTAATAGGAATTACCCACCTACTAGCTCTTACAACAAATTGGTTAGTAGGAATTTACCCACCTACTAACTCTTACAACAAATTGGTTAGTAGGAATTTACCCACCTACTAACTCTTAATCACAATTTGGTTAGTAGGAATTTACCCACCTACTAACTCTAAATCACAATTTGGCTAGTAGGAATTTACCCACCTACTAGCTCTCACAACAATCAAATGGGTCATAGGAATTTACCCACCTATGACCCCTAATAACAAGAACATGATCAAATGCATATACACTCACCTTATTTGCGACCACAATTGCAAGATGACCATAAAACAACGTATTTGCAATCACCTATCAATTCACATTAAAAACACACATATGGTCCTTCATCACGTATAAGGTCACCTAGCCATAATCACTAGCATTTCAACACCCAACCCATCATTTACAATCTTATATTAATCTTGAGTTGGTTCACATAACATGTATCTCTTATATCATTTTCAATTGGCCAAAAGTTACTTTCGTATCAAAACCATTGTTTTCATATTTGACCTAGCAGACTTCAAACAAGCATAACTCAAGTTCTACTTACTCTTTTAACATGATTCCAGTGGCCAAGTTTACATGACACATATACCTACCTTTTATCTTTAGTGACCAATATGTGAATTGTCCTTCAAAGGTGACTTCTGGTCGTTTTAAAAACCAAAACTGCTGCTGTTAAACAGCTTTGACCTTACTGACTTAAAATGACCATAACTTGAGTTCTACACAATATTTTGACCTCATTCCAGTGGCCACTTCTTCTTAACACATTTGAGCACATTTTATCTTCAGTGACCAACACAAGATTTGACTCATATACGTGAGTTTTACTCGTTTTAAAAAAACTGACACATAATCATTTTTGCTGAAAGATCAGCATGACGCTACTGAATTCAAAAATTCATAACTGGAGTTCTACTTCGTATTTTCAACCCATTCCAGTGGCAAAATTTGCTTAACACAATAACCTACATTTTCGTTTTAGGACTTAACAAGTGAAAATTCTGTCATGAGGGTGTTTAACTCGTTTCAACTCAGGGACAGAATCTGTCCAACTAAATCTCACTATCATACAACAAAATCTATCATGCAACCCAACCAAAACCCCAACTTTGATTAAATTACATGAACCCTAACTTGATTTTAAACAATTAACCCCTTTTAAGAAAAACCCCCAATTCCATATAATATGAACCCTAATAAAACATAGTATGAATTAGGAACAATACCTCAATTAACAACCATGGATGGTGATTTCTACTTCATGCAAGCCAATTAATCTTCCTTCTTATTTCATCTTTAAATTTTCAGATTTAACCCACCTTCTAATCTCAAGAATCAAGTATACAATGATGGTTATTATAATTATTACTATTATCTTCATTACTTGATTATTTTCTTGATTTCAATTGAGATGAACACTAGTAGAGAATGAAGAATTGAAGAAATGAAAGATGAAGAAGTAATTGAGAAGTGGGTGGAATGGAAGATGACTCATAACAATAGAAATGGCTGGCACATCCTCCATGTGCCACGCCCTAAGTGTTTTTAGATGGGTAGAATACCCGCTATCCGCTAAAGTTCCAACTAAAACAATCCCATATTTCAATTTTAATTATTAGGAATTTATTTTAAATGTTAAAACTATAATATAAACTAATTTATTTCACCTTTTAAAATTTTGGGGTGTTACAACAGCTGTTGAAAGGAAGGCGCATGGGACAATGACGTTTCTAACGGTATTGTGGGACCACGTGCAGGGAATATTTCTAGAAGCCACTCTGTCCATTTCTTATTGGTTAATAATTAGTGGTTGTCCTTAGCGCATGTCAGCTTTTCGATTATTTTATTGTATTTCGTTATTTCCTAGGTAATAGCTTGTGGCTATAAATAGGGGCTTATTTTCTCTTTGTAAATCAATTGTTGATGTTGAATGAAATTAATAGAGCAGTCTCTATTTCTTACAAAAATCTTCTTTTACCTTTAGAGATCTTTTGATCTTGGTGGTTAGAAGTGACCCCTTTATCAATATTTGTGGTGACTTGTTCTTTATCAAATATTGTGGTGAGGTCTTTTAAATCTTCGGTTTCCTTTATCTATAATCGTGGTGACTAGACCTTTATCGATTGTAGTGGTGGGGCGGAGTGTTTCCTTTATCCTTGATTCCGGTGGCTTAGCATTTACGAGTCTTGGTGGTGGATTCTTTATCTATCAATTTTATTTTATAGTTATGTTTTGTTGTTTTGTTTAATATAAGACCCAGAAAATACCAAAAATAGTCTTCCGCTGTCGTTGTCGTGTGATTTACGCATCATTTTCTTTATAAAAGTTGAATCGAAAAGACAAATTAAGAATGAATCGAGAATGAAATAATTATCTTATATGACATAATGGTACAGTAAATTATTATTTGATAAAATTTGTCATGCCAATTTAATTGCGTGATGTCAACTTGTTCATAAATCTTTATTCGATTTGTATATGGTGCATTACTGTATTTATGCCTCAAAGTTTAAACAACTACGAGTATTTTATTTACTCTATATATTTATGTTTTCAAGATATGGAGGTAAATAATGACTTAGATACAAAATATAAACACATTTCTATCATGTCACTATAATCAAACAATTCAAGCACATTTAAATCAAAACTTTCATACTCTTTGGACTTAAAATCCTTTATATATGGCAACTATAGCGAATATAAATACTTTAATTTTGGAAGAGTGGTTGCGTTTTGTGATGTTTTACACCGTTCTCAAAATCCCAGCTATAACCTTTCGGTGATTTCCCCCCCCTTCCAATCTGTAATATGGACTGGGCTCAGTTTGGGTTGCTATGTCTTTCTCAAGAAGCCCATTAAGCTTACGGAAATACTAGCCCACAGCTAAACGATCTTTTGTTTATGGACCCTGCCAGCTTAAAGCTACTGACTAGTGACTACACAAATTCGTTATGTTTCTTTTGTACAAATATAGGTCAATTAATTATAAGTATATTCAAAGCTATCATTATTGTTCAATTTGTTATTTATATTGTATGTCACATTGTCACCGATATGTGTATGTTGTTTTAAAGTTTAAACTAGTAGGTAGTCAACAAGTTTATTGTTGTTATTCATGCATGATATAGCAATATGGTATTATTTTAATGTGAGTTTGTAGTTTGTTCATATTGTTATTTCATTGTGATTGAAGTATTGTTTTGATAATCATCTTTGTTTTATTGATTTATTAATTAATTTACTTTTATTACAAACAACTCACTTAAGTTTAAACAAATATTTATATAAATTAATAAAATTAAACAAAGTAGCATGAGTTGAAAAATGAAAGAAAAATTGAGAAAATATGATGGGACTTTAATGAAAAGATGTATGCATGACACAAACACTAGGCTCAAGGCCTCAAGGAGGATTTCTAGCCTCATTCGTTTTTTCCATTTATTTATTAATTTTAATTTATAAATTAATTAAGTACATTGTACATATCCAAAGTAACTAAAAGGGAAATGATATTAGTACCATTTGTTTTGATTGATGTATCACACTTGTGCAATACTGATTTGTAGAGTCAGCTGTAAAACGTATACATTGTGGTACATCCATCAAAAACAGTGGTACGAATATCACCTCCCTAACTAAAAAGGCGGTGGCGGTAGGCTTACCTTGCTAAAATCAGTTCTTGAAGCTTTGCCTACCTATTTCTTTTCTTTATATAAAGCTCCGGTTCAAGTCATAAATAACTTGGACCTATTATGTATTCACCGGGACTTAACACTCAACAGAAGGAAAAAGAAGATCGTTAATGGAATTATTATGATTGCAATGTGGTGTTTATGGAAAGCTAGAAATCGGAGCATTTTCGATAATGAAAACTTTGTGGGGCGTAATGTTATAGGCGAAATAAAATCATTATCGTATATGTGGATTAAAAGTAGATCAAAAGGATGTACCATAGATTGGAGGTGTTGGGTCTGTTGAGTCAAGGATTCGCTGACAATACTTGGTCGCTGGTGAGTTGTCATCAGCGATATATCAGCGAGTCCAATGACTCTTATTCAGCGGATGGTTCTTCCCAAAATTGTAAGTCAAGGCGGGATGAATTTGAACAAGAAGAAGACAAGAGTCACATGGTAGTTGTTCCAACTGTCATGTACCTTCTTTAGCAAAGATGCAGTTGGATTCAAAGGAAGGGTTTTCTCTTTCATACCCGTTTTGGTAAAGAAGACAAAAGCATTCTGATGCAAGTACTTCGAGCCAATAGGATTTCGACAACCACCATCCATCACTATCAAGCAAAGGCTGTGTTGCCCTAATTCCTTCCTTATATAAAGCAACACAGCCGCAACACACATACTTTGTGTTTGTCACCACAAGTGTGTGTCACTTATATTTCTCTCTTGTAATTGTTTAAGTTTCTAGTTAGTCTAAACTTAACAATTGTATGTTCATTTATTTTCTTGTAAGACAAGTTGTAATATCGACCATGTATTCACTGTTTAATCAATGATACATATGATTAGACTTGCATAGATTCTTGTATTTGAACTTTACTCTTGTTCTTTTTCTTTACTTTATCTTATTTACTTTCTTGTCTAGTTTAATTACTATAAGTTTGCAATTAGTGGACTGTCAAGTGGTATCAGAGCCGCTGTTTCTAATCATTGAAACAAGATCTGGTTGCTTACTGTAACACCCGACGTTTAAAAATATGGGTTTTCAAAAATCTTTCACCTAACAGTGTTAAATTGCGGAAGTAAAGACTGTAAAAGTCAAAACCGATAAAAACATTTCGGTTTCTGCATTTAGTTGGTGTTACACGTCATATCAAACAATAGTTCAAATGAAAACCCAACGGTTGCCCAACATTAAACAACCGTTCACACATTATTACATATATTCGACATCAAAATGAAATGTAATCAAAAGTCTCCATAATAAGTAACTATGGGTAGCTAAGGAATCTGCATGCTTTCTACCCACGCCCTCACGTCCTGCATCTACAAGTCCTTCAAGCTAAACCTGAGGGAACAACCATATTAAAGAACAAGTGTTAGCTATAAGAATAGCTAAGTAAGATCACACTTAATTTAAAAGCATTTGTCCAATTAAAACATTTCGTCATTAATAGACAAACTCATTAGGCACAACACAAAACACACATAACTGCATATCAACTTCATATCAATTAGGATAGTCATCCTAAATGTGCCTATCCTGCATTAGTTCCCACATTGTCACACGTATCTTCGTTATCTGCATATAAGTGTGCCCTGCATCACACCCGACTAGATGATCAACCAAAAGACTAATCATCGTACGTCGTTAAGGAATGGCAAGCCAATCCAAGAGTAATCCGTATGTGGAGGTTGGTCAAACCCCTCGTATTACTCGCCCTGCATTATAAAGACCATGTTGCAAGGAGCCACCCAAGCAACAACTACGTCAACGTACTCGTCCGGCTAAGACTTGTACGGGTTAAGCTTAACACTTTCCCTGCATTATATTTACGAGCTCGATCCCACACATAATAGTTTAGGAAACACACATAACCTAAACATAATCACACATTACCTTCATTTCGTTTGGGCCCTTAAACATGCAAGTGACATGGCAACCTACCAAGTCTAGTGAGCTAGGTGTACAAGCCATGTAGTATGCATATGTCACACAACAACTTCATTTCTACATTTCACACATAATAAGACACTTCATAAATCTACATAAACTGCATAACAATACCCTACATTGAACAATACTTCATTTCACTACATTAAGGTCTGCATTTCAGGTCTCATGGTCAACTACATATCCCATAATACCTCCCGTGTAACCCGAGATACCCACATATATCATAAGTTACCGTTAAGGAAGTTATAAGTATGAAACCTTTGCTTGTTGAACCCTCAGCGTGACAAAAGTAGTGTATCTTACCTTGATACAGCTTAACAACAAGCTACAAGCACAATACAACGATGACTAGGTGTCTCCAATAACCTAGAACAAGTATAAGATCGAAATATAAGCTAAACGACACATTTTGTGAAATCTGGACATGTGGTGCGCCGCACCTTCCATGTGGTGCGTCGCACCAATCCTCCAGGGAAAATTCTACCAACAACGGGTGCGCCGCACCTACCCTTTGGTGCGTCGCACCAATCTTCCAGGGAATTTAGATTAAGACCAGGTGCGCCGCACCAGCCCTTGGTGCGTCGCATATCGGGGTTCACCAAAAACCCAAACTGGGCTGTGGTGCGCCGCACCTGGGGTGCAGACCAGCAAACCAATTTTTGTTCTTTGATCAAACGATTTCCATACGAACCCATACCCCAAATCCAACCTGGGACCTAAAATTAACCCTTTTAATTGCACTTTCATCATCTTTAACCATCCTATTAATCCTTTAATCCTTTACATCATAAATCAATCGTTTAATCACCCAAATAACATGAAATCGGTGAACGTTTAATCTAATAACCCAACCCAAACCCTTACGGCCTGGATTAAGACTAATATAAGACTCAAACAATCATATCTCAAAAGAGGAACACCTATATTACCTGTATTAGGTGATAAAGATCCAAGACCTAAGCAATGCACGATCAATTTGGCTCCAACACGAATAGATCTAGCGAGAAACTTGAGGGGAAGGGAAGGGATCAGCTAGGGCTTGTTTAGGAGGAAGAAAACCTGCATAATGGCTCTCTAAAGACAACCCCTAAGCCTCTAAACCCGTTTTTAACTTTGCACACATGTCAAAACTAGCCCCTAAGCTTCCTAATCCTTCATTATTGGTCACAAACTACTTTATTGACCATATACATCATTAATCCTTCATTAAATGTCACTACATAGACATTGATCTTCATATTACACACATTCATACTACATTAACATTTAGGCTTACAAGCCTCACACATAACACACATTAGCTACATATAAACATTAAATCTAAAAGACTTAACGACACACACAATATTGACTTAACGGCATTAGTCAACTAGTAAAGAAAAGTTTGGGATGTTACACTTACTTATATTTCTCTTAATTGTGTACTGTTTATTTTCTTTCCTTACAAAATCCTCATATTTATCATTTCTTTCTTGTATCTTAAAATATGTCTTCTGTACCCACACTAGTTAATACACGTGACTTTGGTTACGTGTCTATTCCTCCAAGGTTCGAGCCTGATGACTTTGGATCTTGGAAGGAAAGAATGTTACTACACATTGTGGGTGTAGAACCTTACCTAATGACCATACTGACCAAAGGTCCATATGTACCCACTCTGGTACAAAGAACACCAGGAGCAACAGCTGATGCTCCTGAGATTGTGATTGACATAGTCAAACCAGAGGTACAATGGACTGATGATGAGAGGAGACTAGTAAATCTTGATTCTAGACTCAAAAACATGATTGTCACCACCCTTCCTACTGACATCATGAAGCTCATCATCAGGTATCTCACTTCTCAAGAGGCCTGGGATAGATTGTACAGCATGTATGAAGGTTCTGCTGACACTATTGCTACCAAGAAAATTGACCTTAAACGTGCTTATGAAAACTTCTTTTCTAAACCTGATGAAAGTCTGGACAACAGATATACCCGATTCAAAGGGTTGCTGAATGACATGACAAATGTTGGCATACCTCATGATAACTTTGAGGTATGTCATAAATTCATCGATAGTCTTCCTATTAAGTGGCAAGGATAAAGGAAAATTCTAAGAACCACAAAGCAAATGTAGACTCTTGACTTAGAGTCTCTCTTTGGTATGCTTCAATTCGAAGAAAGAGCTTTAGCTCAAAACCTAAGAGCTGTTGCTGAAGCACGACAAAGTGCTGGTTCTTCTTCTTCTTCTAATCTTTCTTCTGCTTATTCTGTGACTGATCCTCTTGCCCTTGTATCTGCTGAGCCCAATAATCTAAATACTGGTGCTAGCCCTTCTAATCTTCCACCCTCTATTCAATCTCTTGTTGATGATCTCGACGCTGAAGAGAAACAAGAGATGTTCAGCGACTTTATGGACTTTGCTCTAGTCGCTGGAAAGAGGTACACTCGAAGGTGGAATAACCGTAAGTCGGTTGCTGCCTATAAGCCTCTTGTTGACAAATCTCAAGAAGAGTGCTGGAGATGTGGAAGAAAGGGACACCACCAAAAGGAATGCAAAGTTGCTATTCTAACTCCTGCAGCTCCTAAACCTAACTCTTCCAAATCTACTGATGAGTACAGGAACAAATACTACCAGCTCAAGGCGAAAATGGCTGAAATTGAAGAAGCCAAAACACCAGCAAAAGGTCTGGTCGCTGAAGAACATGACTGGGCTGAATCAGATGATTCAGACCGTGAGGAGTATGTTGATGCCATGTGCCTGGTGGCACTTGCTGATGGCGATGCACTGACAAAAGACCAAGTCTCCTCCAGTCAGTGGGTAAGCGTCACCATCAAAAAGGTATGTGCTCACTCAACTGCTACTGATGAAGATAAACCTAAAATCTTCGAATCTTTGCTATGTGACATTCAGTTCGTAGAATCTATACGAGCTGATCTTCAATCTAAACTTGACTCCATCAACATGGAGTTAAGTGAAAAATCTGAAAAACTCAATGAGCTAAGGAATGTTCATGTTGAACTCTAATCTCATGAGTTGCTGACACAAAAGGTTCAACTTGAAAATGAAAAACTCAATCTTGAAGTTGCCAACCTTAAGAAGATTGTGACCTCTTGGTCAAAAGCTTCCAGGTTTCATCACAAGTGCTTAAACGAACAAGTCCCTGCTCAAGTTCTGGCAGTTATTGGCGGTGACTATGAAGCTGCTGCCACTCTCTCTGACTTGTTTGCTGACGATGTGAAACCAGAAATCTCCATTCCTCCTTCTGCTGTTATCTCTCCTGAAAAGATGAAAAAGTGGTATTTTGTTAAGGGTCTTAATGATTATCACACTGAAATGGACGCTGGTTCAATTTCTTTCTCCTCCAGCGACCGATCAGCCTCTACTGAGCCTAAAGGTGCAGGCTCTTCAGCAAGCACCAGCAACCCCTATCCTCATCTTCCCATTATTGGTATGATGCCAAATGAAGGAAGAATTCAATATTCTTCTGGAGAATCTTTTGAAGGAGATATCTCCAGTGATGGCTTTAAACCTATTGCCCCTCAGCAGCTGACCATTAAAACCACTGAACCTTTCAAAAGAAGTAAAGTTGCTATTCCTTATGATTATAGCACGCCTCAGCGAGCTAACTCTGTAAGTGAGCAGCCTCAACAAGTTACTTCTCATCCTTCTTCCTCATCATCTCAGCAAGTCCCTGCCCATGCTGACAGTAAAGCTGATCAGCATGAGCGTCTCATGAAAAGACGCGTCAGGTTTGGTGATGCCCGATTTGAGCAAGTAGGACCTTCTCAAGTTAGACCTGCTGACAGGCATATCCATTAGCAGGCACCTAAATCTATGCCTGTTCCTCCTAATTTGAGGCACAGTACTCCCCAAAAGGGAAGAATGCCTCATTCTCTAAATAGGTTTACAACTCCTCAAAGAGGATACTTGCCACATCAGCAAGTAAGACCTGTCACTCCTCAAAGAGGACACTTGCCACATCAGCAAGTAAGGTCCACTACTCCAAAGAGGGAGTATCTACCTCATAGGCAAATGAGGTCAGCTACTCCTAATCAGCAATCAAGACCAATCACTCCCAAAAGAATGCATCAGTCTCTGCAGCAGGGTCCTTCTTCTTCCTCTCATCCTGCTGTCAAACAAGCTTGGAGTGTAGTTAAGGGTGGGGGGAGCGCCTCGCCTCCCCTCCCCTCCCCTCCCCTCCCCTCCCCGATTTTGCTTCTCCTCCCCTCCCCTCCCCTAATGCTAGGAATGCCTCACCACCCTCCCCTCCCCTCCCCACCTTTTTCTATTTAATTTTATTTCTACTTTTTTTATTTAAAATAATAACTAAAACATTTTATTTAATAAATTAACAATACAACTTAAAACACCATTCCAGTCAAGAAATCATCAACGGACTGTTTATACGAATTTTCGGTGGTGTTTCTTTGCGAAGGAGGAGGTGGTGGCATAACATCGCGATTGTTTGGAGGTGTTTGGTTTCGGCGTTTTTTTGGTAGATTGGAGAAAGTGGGTTCTTTTTGTTTCTTCCCTCTATTCATTTTTGTGGTTTTTGATTGTTTAGATTGAAAAAAAAAAGAAAAGAGAAAGAAAGAAAAGGAAGAACACGGCAGAAGCAAGAAAGAAAGAAAAGGAAGAAGAAAAGAAAAGAGAAAGAGAAAGAAGAGAAAGACGTTGGGGGTGGGACCCGTTCTTTTTTCTTTTTTTAAGTTTGTAACGGTCGAAACTAGCGGCACAAGAACCGGCACAGCCCTCACCATTTCCCTCCCCACCCCACCGGTACCGGGGGGTCGGCGCGGTGTGCCAACCGGTACCGGACCGGTACCTCTTCCCTCCCCTAGGCGCTCCGTCCAACCTAAAGGACCACAAAATCCCTCTACTTCTCAATCTCAGGATGCAAATGGAAAGTCCATTTTGGGTCCTGCTCCCAAGATGCCTCAGCTGACACTTAAGCACAAGCATAAGTCAAAGCAAAAGAAAAGGGCATCTTCCTCCTCTGACCCTCAAATTAACGAGCTTACTCAGCGAGTTAATGATCTCTCTTCTCAACTGAAGGAATTCCACATTCAGAACCAAAAGGGCAGCACCTCTGGCAAAAAATGCTACCTATGTGGCAGCAGAGGTCATGTTGCCTCTGAATGTGATGATGACAATGCCAGGGATGCTCCTGAAGTTGTCATTCAGCCCAATCCTCCTTCTTCAACTGCTGCTTCCTTCTCCACTAGGGTCAGCGAAAATTCTATCTCTGCTGAACCTGAAACTAGTGTAGGAGATGCAACGATTCTCACCGAGGAAAACATTGCTGACTTCATCTCTGCATAGCAGGTATCCATTCCTCATTCACAAAGGGTTATCTCTAATGAATTTGGTGAACCAGCTATTATAGTTGAGTTCAGTGATACAAATGTTGTCAGCAACTTGGTCTTCCTTGATAGTGGTAACACTATAACACCATTCGATGGCGATGAATCATCTTATGACACCTTTCCTCGAGATTCTCTTCCTCCTTACCCTTTTACTCAAGCTGAAGAAGAAAACTCTAAAGCTATTCCCTTCAACTTTGCTGATTTAGCTGTTAGCGAGTTTAATAGTGAGCCCATCTAAATCCTTCTGTTATATCCATGTAGGCTTGCTAGGAAAAAGAGTGTGGTATTTGGACAGTGGCTATTCAAAGCACATGAATGGCTCTAAGACCCTGCTGGATAACTATGTAGAGGCTGCTGACCCTACAGTAGTGTTTGGTGATAACTCCACTGGACAAACTGAAGGTTATGGACTTCTCTCTAATGGTCTTATAAAGTTCACCAAGGTTGCTTATGTAAATGGGTTGAAACATAACCTTATCAGCATAAGTCAACTATGTGATGCTGACTATAAAGTGATTCTTGATAAGCATCAAGGCACTGTTGTAAATGTGAACAAGGAAGTCGTCTTGGTTGCTCCAAGAAAACGAGATGTCTATCTGGTTGACTTCACTCCTGTCAAGACTGACAGCGAGATTTGTTTCTTTGCCAAGTCAGCAGCTGACCTTAATTGGTTGTGGCACAAGCGTATGTCGCATGTGAATTTCAAAACAATCAACTCTCTGGCCAAAAAGAACCTTGTTCGTGGCCTTCCTCATCTTTCTTTTGAAAAAGATAGACTCTGTGGTGCTTGTGAAAAGGGTAAAATCCATAGATCTACTTTTAAAACAAAGCATGCCAATTCCATTAAAGGCTGCTTTCATCTTCTTCACATGAACCTCTTTGGTCCAGTGAATGTCCAAAGTCTAAAGGGTAGCAGATACACTTTAGTCATTGTAGATGAATATTTACGATATACTTGGACTATCTTTCTTCATTCCAAGAGTGATGCTGCTGAAGAGATCATCAATTTCATCAAGAAAATGGAAAATCTCAATAGCATAAGGGTTAAAGAACTCAGAAGCGATCATGGTACTGAGTTCAGAAACCACACTCTTGAATCCTTTTGTGCTGATCAAGGGATCTCACAAAATTTCTCTTCAGTAAGAACTCCTGAGCAAAATGGTGTTGCTGAAAGAAGAAATAGAACACTCATTGAGGCAGCACGCACCATGCTCAGTGAATCCTCTCTGCCTAGTAAATTCCGGGCAGAGGCTGTCAACACTGCTTGTCATACTCAAAATAGATGTCTCATTATTAAAAGACATGACAAGACAGCACATGAGGTCTTGAAAGGTAAGAAACCTCAAATAAAATACTTTCATGTCTTTAGATGTCCTATCTTCATGTTAAATAACAAGGATCACTTAGGAAAATTTGATCCTAAAGCTAATGCTGGCTACTTTCTTGGCTATTCTTCCATCAGCAAGGCCTTCAGAGTATTCAATACTCGCCTTCAAAAGGTAGATGAATCCATTCATGTTACTTTTGACGAAAGTTCATCTGCCCTTAAGGACATCCAACCTTCTTCATCTGAAGTCATTTTCAATGAGCTCGCTGATCCTCTTACTGAGGAAGCTGACTCATTTGTTGATGCTTCTTGCTCGCTGCTTGATAATAATCAGCATGCCACACAGAATAATTCAGCTGATGCTGAACAAGATCAAGTTGTTGCTCATATCTACTCTGTAACATCCGTGAGTTTTGACCCGTTGACTTTATGTGTAATTTGACTAACAATTCAAGTTAATGAAATATTTGGGTTCATTTTGTGATTAAATGACTATGTGATATATTGGTAGGGTCAATTGCATGATTTAATCGGTGAATAAATGTAAAACGATATGCGAATTAGCTTGAAAATGGAAACGGGTCGACCCATGGGCAATACCCACGACCCAAAGGCCACCCTTCACCCTCCTGGACCATTCATTTAACCAACCCTCCCCCTTTTCCCTCCTATCTCTCATTTCTTTCATTCCTTAGTAAATCAAAAGATCACAAAATATCTCCTCTCCTTCTTTTCTCTCAAATTTCTCCTGCATCATTAGAGATTTTGAACCAAAGTTAATACTAGATCATCATCATCTTCATCACATCAAAGCTTGGATTTCAAAGTGAAGGTTTTTACCCATTTTGGCTAATTTCGGATTTGAGCCCAAGAAGAAAGTTTTGGTAAGTTAAAACTATCCCATACTAATCATTTTATGTTGTTGAACCTATCTTTAGTTAAATCTAAACATGTTTGGGTCTTGAATCGAATCAAAAATCGGATTTTTAGTTATTTAGGGTTAGAAATGGGTCACGAATGATTTTGGAGAAGAAATGATGTTATGAATCGAAACTAAGATGTGGGTTATGTTTAATTTGTTGAAATATGTTTGTTTAAGCTTCAAAATGAGTCTTGGAACATCACTAAACGATTTGGTGGTCGAAAATGGGGTTTGGGTGAAGTTTGGATCGTGTTTTAGACTCAAAAATCTGCAGGTTTGAGCCCAGTCGCGCCGCGACCTGGACCACTTTGCGCGTCAGTTTTCGAACGTTAATAACTTTTGAACCGTAAGTCCGTTTTAGTCGTATGACCTATCATTGGAATCGTGAGAGGGTCTACTTTATCATGGTATAACCCTTATATCTTGAATCCACTACCATTTCCAAAAATGTCTAGAATCACTTTGGAAACCTAATTAGGGTTTTGCCGTGTATTTGATAACTACGTATACATGTTTATGTATGTTAATGTGTATGTATGATATCGATATTTAGGTGTTGGACGCGAGGAGAACATTGTACGAAAATAACTCGACTTTATATCGACTTAACTTTCCATAACCAATCGAGGTGAGTTCCGTAGCTCTCTACTCCTTTGAGATTCGGGCTGAAAAGTGTAAAACTTGCGTGCTTACTTACGTTGTTGATTGATTGATTGATTTGGTTTAAATGTTGGATTGATGAGACGGTTTAACACGTTTGATTTACTTGGGTTTATGTTTAGTTAAGTATTTCATTAATATTATGATAGATGTGCATACATGGAAGTCGGTTATGCCTTCAATGGGTTTTAGATGTGGTGGGAAGGCTGCGGGTAACCCTATATATAAGCATCTGGGACTCGAAGAATGGATAATCCTCTTAAGTGTATGTACGTATAGTTGGTTTGAATTGTGATGATTGGTTTATGATTGACGAATATTGATTGTTGGTTTATGACAGAGGATTTGTGATTGATGCATATATGATTGATTGTAAGCATGCATACGTAGCTACATAACCCCTCGGTTGAGGACTCAAACATCCAAGTGTATAGATGTATGCACTTAATCTGTAAGATGTTGGTGACATGACTCCGAGTATATAGACATATATATCTCGATGATTTTGAGATACAACCTTGTTCATTGCGATGACAGGCGGGTATCGTTGCATAGGTGACTTGAAGCTCACACATATGTTATGCATTATGACTTATTATGCATTTAGCACTTACATTGATACTTATATCATTTGTGCACTCCTATTACACACTTACTTGCTTTGTGTAATCTTGTTGTTGGACGTTATTGTGTTACTTAGAGGCTCGCTGTAAGTCATGCCTAGCCTCTACTCGTACATTGTGATTATTGACGATGGTTCCTTATGGACCATTACTACGAACTCACCAACCTTGTGTTGACTATGCTTAGTACACTTTTCAGGTAATCAGGTTAATCCAGGACGTGGAGTTTGATTGTTGCTTGCAGTAAAACCCGGGCTTTGGACCTTATGGATCAAGGATTCATTGGCCTTCTTTTTGCATTATACTTAGGATCGATTTGCCATCTTCTGGATGTTCTTTTGTAACTTTGATGGTTATTGCTCCTTATGTATTTTGGTACTTGTTTCGTATTGTATGGATTCACCGAATCTTTATTTGCATTTAGTTCTTGTTCTATTGTAATTCCACCTTGCGCTATATGATTTCCGTGACATTTCGAGCCTTGGCTTGGGGTGTTACAGAATGGTGGCCTATGCGTGGTCGTAGAGAATTAGGCGGTTTGACCTAGACTACGGCTTAAGTTAAAACTCTTCATATAACATGCATGGTTAGGAAATTCGTGTGCAATGTGAATTATGTGAATCCCCGTGTGAGTTCGTAGTTAAGACCACTTGTGTGATAATTTGAATACAATGAATGGAATGTGGAATGCGGTTAATATGGTTTGTTGTTGTTATTGGTTGGAGCTAATTTGATGATTTAGGGCAAAATGAAGTTATGCCATTAACTTAGTATAATATTGTGGCAACCCTAAAAGAACCAGATCAACTCTTTTATGGTTACCCAACATTATAACAAGTTAATGACATCGTTGATTGCGCACGTGTGGTTTAAAGTATAATAAGGAACCGATATGCTTAATGGAAGTTGATTAAGTGGAGGGTTAGCCATTGGTACACCCTGTATACATACCTGGTCAATAACTAGAGAGCATATCGAATTCGGATTATACTTTGAATCATTCGTGTTAGTTATCTGATTGCGTGATGTATTGAGCATGATTACTTGAGTTAATGATAGACAATTGTAATGAATTTGACATGATGATATGCTAAGTAACAATCTCATAGGATTCTAGCACTCTTGCCTTAGCATAATGATATGAAATGAGTATGTGGTATCGGTATGAGAGCATTGACTACTTGTGTGACTAACATGTGAGCATTTGAGACTAACTCTCGGGTCAACGTGTCACTTGTTTTATAGAAATGGTGAGACCAAGGAGAGCCGGAACGAACTATAGGGCTGAATCGGAAGAACCTCAACAGGAAGCTCAACCGGAGGTACAAGGAGGTAGGGGCCGTGGTAGAGGTCGTGGTAGAGGCCAAGGAAGGGGTCGTGGTGAAGCTCCCGAGCCAAACTTGGCTGAGGTGATCGCTCAAACGGTCACCAATATCATGCCGACCATTATTACTCAAGTCACGGCAAGTCTTGGGGGAAACAATGCGGCTCAAAACAATGGGCCTCAAAACAATGAAGCCCCGATTAATATGAATAATGAAAATGCTCAACCTCATGCTGTGGAGGAGGAAGAAGAGGAACCAGTGGGAGTTGATAACCGTATGCCCATGTATAATCAACATGGAGGATACCGATAGGGGTGTATATTTAAAGACTTCAAAAGCTGTGGGGCACCGGAGTTTGATGGAAGAGGCGGTCCCACAGAGTGTATAAGGTGGTTTGAGGAGATCGAGGCAGTGATTGAAAGAAGTCATTGCACATATGACGACCGGATTTCTTATGCTTCCGGCATGTTTAAAAATGACGCCTTGAGTTGGTGGAACCAAGAGATAACTTTGGGGCGGACTTATAACTTGGAATGGATCGATTTCAAGAACAAGGTGAAGGCGAAGTTTTGTCCTCCCTATGAACTACAAAACTTGACCATTGAGTTTGTTAATCTCAACATGGACGTAGCCGATTACAAGGGCTATGTTAGACGATTTCAAGAGTTGTCTACCCTCATTCCTCACTTGGTGGATTCCGAGGCTCGGGCCATCGAGAAGTTTGTATTGGGCTTGAATCCTCAAGTCCGATCTTATGTGAATTCTAACATGCCCACTTTTTTGGCCGATGCTGTTAACCGAGCCGGGAGTGTGACTGAAGACTTGTTGAGGAGCAGTGTTTTAAGCAAATCCTCAACATACAAGAGGAAAGAAGTGGGAGAGTCAAGTGGGGTAAAGAAAGTGGGAAGGTTTGACCCCAAGAATGCAAATAGGGGTAGAGTAATGGCGGCGGTGGAACCGACTAGGAAAGCTTATACTGGGCCTCATCCTTTCTGTGGGAGATGCAACAGGCATCATCCCGCCAATGTTCAATGTGGGGCATGCTTTAACTGCAACTGAGTTGGGCACGCCTCCAAGGATTGTAGAGCTCCAAGGGCGGGCCAAATGAATGTGGCTCCTATTCGGGCCGTCCCTCCTCAAAGTAACTATCGAAGAGGTGAATGTTTTGAATGTGGTAGTCGTGACCACTATCGTAATAATTGTCCTCGATGGGTGGGACAACAAGTTCAAGTAGCCGTCCACCCCAACCAACTACAAATGGTCGGGCCTAACCAAAACCGGGGACAACAAGGCCATCAAGTGCAACCCCACGGCCGAGCCTTTGCGGCCAATGCAAATGAAGCCCGCAACGATCCCAATGTAGTAGCAGGTACCTTTCTCCTTAATGGTCACTATGCAACAATTTTATTTGATTCCGGAGCCGATTATAGCCTCGTGTCCTCTAACTTTGTCCCTTTGATTGATGTGCATCCTTGTGCTCTAAACTATGTGCTTGACATTGAAATGGTAAATGGGTCACTAACTAAACTTAGTCAAATAATACGTGATTGTGTCTTGAATCTAGACGATGTTGAATTCCTCATAGACCTCATACCTTTCGATATTGGGAGTTTTGATGTCATTGTGGGTATGGATTGGTTGACGGCAGTAAACGCGACCATTGATTGTGGTGAGAGGGTTGTTAAGATACCTTTGACTAACGGTAGAATCCTTAGGGTTCAAGGCGAAATCTCTGATTCCTCTAATTCTAAGGTCTTTAGTGCTACCATCACAAAGGTAGAATTGAAGACTGTTCCTATTGTTTGTGAATTTTCCGATGTTTTTCCGGATGACTTACCGGGATTACCTCTAACTCGTGAACTTGACTTTCGTATTAATCTTATCCCCGAAGCCGCGCCCGTAGCAAAAGCTCCTTATAGACTAGCTCTAACCGAAATGCAAGAGTTACAAGCTCAACTCAAGGAACTCCAAGAGAAGGGTTTTATTCGCCCTAGCCAATCTCCTTGGGGTGTTCCTGTTCTCTTCGTCAAGAAGAAAGACGGGTCTTTCAGAATGTGTATCGACTACCGGGAATTAAACAAGCTCACAGTGAAGAACCGGTATCCCCTCCCTAGAATCGATGACTTATTTGATCAACTTCAAGGTGCTAAGCACTTCTCTAAAATCGATCTTCGCTCGGGTTATCATCAACTCCGGGTACATGAAGATGATATCCCCAAGACGGCTTTTCGCACAAGGTATGGTCATTTTGAATTCACCGTGATGCCCTTCGGGTTGACTAATGCACCGGCGGTGTTCATGGACTTGATGAACCGGGTGTGTCAACCATACTTAGACAAGTCTGTCATTGTGTTCATTGATGACATACTTGTATACTCGAAGACAAAGGAAGAGCATGTTGAGCACTTGCGTGAGGTGCTTGAACTACTAAGGAAGGAGAAGTTGTATGCCAAATTCTCCAAGTGTGAGTTTTGGTTGGAAGAGGTCCACTTTCTTGGTCACATAGTGAGCAAGGATGGTATCCACGTGGACCCAAGCAAGATTGAAGCGGTCAAGAATCAGAGAAGACCCGAAATGCCATCCGAGATCCGTCAATTCCTTGGATTGGCGGGCTACTATAGAAGATTTATTGAAAATTTCTCCCGTATTGCACAACCACTCACTCTCTTGACTCAAAAGGAGAGAAACTTTGAATGGGGCGAAGGACAAGAAAACACCTTCCAAACTCTTAAGGATATGCTATGTGATGCTCCTATTTTGATGCTACCGGATGGAATTGAAGATTTTGTTGTTTATTGTGATGCCTCGGGACAAGGGTTGGGTTCTGTCCTTATGCAAAGGGGTAAAGTCATTGCTTATGACTCTCGTCAATTGAAGGTGCATGAGAAGAACTACCCGACCCATGATTTGGAATTGGGAGCGGTTGTGTTTGCTTTGAAGTGTTGGAGACATTATCTCTATGGCACCAAATGTGTGATTTATACCGACCACAAAAGTCTCAACACATCTTTAACCAAAGTGAATTGAATATGAGGCAAAGACGTTGGCTTGAACTATTTAGTGATTATGATTGTGACATCCATTATCATCCGGGCAAGGCAAATGTAGTAGCCGATGCCTTGAGTAGAAAGGAGAGAGTGAAGCCAAAACGGGCTAGAGCTATGAGCCTCACGGTGGGGCCAAATATTCGTGTCCGGGTCATTGAAGCCCAAATTCAAGCCACCCTACCGGAAAACTTTGGAGACGAGAACCTAGATGGCATGGAACAACAATTTGACAGAAAGAGTGATAATGGGCTATACTTGGTTGAAAGACTTTGGGTTCCCATTTTCGGTAACTTAAGAACACTTATTATGAATGAAGCTCATCAATCGCCTTATTCGGTCCATCCCGGGTCGGATAAGATGTACTTTGATTTGAAAACCTTGTATTGGTGGCCGGGCATGAAGCGTGATGTGGCTAAGTATGTGAGTGAGTGTCTTACTTGCTTACAAGTCAAAGCCGATCACAAGAAGCCACCCGGATTGTTGGTGCAACCGGTGATGCCCGAATGGAAGTGGGAACATATCTCAATGGACTTCATTACTAAACTACCGAAGACGAGAAGCGATCGTGACATGATTTGGGTAATAGTAGATCGGTTAACGAAGTCGGCTCACTTCTTAGCCATTCGTGAAACCGATAAGTTTGACACTTTGGCTCGTTTGTACATCAAGGAAGTAATATCTAAGCATGGAGTGCCGATTTCTATCATTTCAGATAGAGATGCCTGTTTCAAATCAAACTTTTGGGAAGCTTTTCAAAAAGCAATGGGTACTCGACTCGAAATGAGCACAGCGTTTCATCCTCAAACGGATGGACAAACCGAGAGAACCATTCAAACACTCGAAGACATGTTGAGGGCTTGTGCAATTGATTTTGGTGGAAGTTGGGAAGATCATTTACCACTAGTTGAGTTTTCATACAACAATAGTTATCATGCTACCATCCAAATGGCGCCCTTTAGAGCATTGTATGGTAGGATATGTCGTTCTCCTCTAGCTTGGGCGGAAATTGGTAAGAGTCAACTCATCGGGCCGGAAATTGTAGTTGAAACAACAAAAGTGATCTCTCAAATCAAGGAGAAGTTGCAATTGGCCCGTGAACGTCAAAAGAAGTATGCCGATGTGAGGCGGAGACCGTTAGAGTTTGAAATTGGTGATTATGTACTTTTGAAGTGTCACCTTGGAAAGGTGTTGTACGTTTTGTGAAGCGGGGTAAACTTGGGCCAAGGTATATTGGTCCTTTCAAGATTCTTGAACGGGTTGGAAAGGTTGCCTACCGATTAGAATTACCACAAGAGCTTAGTGGGGTACATGATGTGTTTCATATTTGTAACCTACGTAAGTGTTTGGCGGACCCTACACATCATGTGCCCATGGACGAGATTAGGGTGGATTCGAATCTAAATTTTGTTGAAGAGCCGGTGGAGATCTTGGACCGTCAAGTCAAGAAGCTCAAGAATAAACGCTACACGATTGTTAAGGTTAGATGGAGTGCTAGACGTGGAGCCGAGTTCACTTGGGAGCGAGAGGACCATATGAAGTCTAAGTATCCGCATTTATTTAGTAATTAGTGTTTTGTTGAATTTCGGGACGAAATTCTTTCAACGGGGGAATAATGTAACATCCGTGAGTTTTGACCCATTGACTTTATGTGTAATTTGACTAACAATTCAAGTTAATGAAATATTTGGGTTCATTTTGTGATTAAATGACTATGTGATATATTGGTAGGGTCAATTGCATGATTTAATCGGTGAATAAATGTAAAACGATATGCGAATTAGCTTGAAAAGGGAAACGGGTCGACCCATGGGCAATACCCACGACCCAAAGGCCACCCTTCACCCTCCTGGACCATTCATTTAACCAACCCTCCCCCTTTTCCCTCCTATCTCTCATTTCTTTCATTCCTTAGTAAATCAAAAGATCACAAAATATCTCCTCTCCTTCTTTTCTCTCAAATTTCTCCTGCATCATTAGAGATTTTGAACCAAAGTTAATACTAGATCATCATCATCTTCATCACATCAAAGCTTGGATTTCAAAGTGAAGGTTTTTACCCATTTTGGCTAATTTCGGATTTGAGCCCAAGAAGAAAGTTTTGGTAAGTTAAAACTATCCCATACTAATCATTTTATGTTGTTGAACCTATCTTTAGTTAAATCTAAACATGTTTGGGTCTTGAATCGAATCAAAAATCGGATTTTTAGTTATTTAGGGTTAGAAATGGGTCACGAATGATTTTGGAGAAAAAATGATGTTATGAATCGAAACTAAGATATGGGTTATGTTTAATTTTGTTGAAATATGTTTGTTTAAGCTTCAAAATGAGTCTTGGAACATCACTAAACGATTTGGTGGTCGAAAATGGGGTTTGGGTGAAGTTTGGATCGTGTTTTAGACTCAAAAATCTGCAGGTTTGAGCCCAGTCGCGCCGCGACCTGAACCACTCGCGCCGCGAGTTTTGTGTCCAGTTGATCAGAGCTTTTTCTCGCATCTAGCCTCGTTTCTCGCGCCGCGAGTTTCGCCTGTTTTGAACCGTAAGTCCGTTTTAGTCGTATGACCTATCGTTGGAATCGTGAGAGGGTCTACTTTATCATGGTATAACCCTTATATCTTGAATCCACTACCATTTCCAAAAATGTCTAGAATCACTTTGGAAACCTAATTAGGGTTTTGCCGTGTATTTGATAACTACGTATACATGTTTATGTATGTTAATGTGTATGTATGATATCGATATTTAGGTGTTGGACGCGAGGAGAACATTGTACGAAAATAACTCGACTTTATATCGACTTAACTTTCCATAACCAATCGAGGTGAGTTCCGTAGCTCTCTACTCCTTTGAGATTCGGGCTGAAAAGTGTAAAACTTGCGTGCTTACTTACGTTGTTGATTGATTGATTGATTTGGTTTAAATGTTGGATTGATGAGACGGTTTATCACGTTTGATTGACTTGGTTTATGTTTTGTTAAGTATTTCATTAATATTAGGATAGACGTACATACATGGAAGTCGGTTATGCCTTCAATGGGTTTTAGATGTGGTGGGAAGGCTGCGGGTGACCCTATATATAAGCATCTGGGACTCGAAGAATGGATAATCCTCTTAAGTGTATGTACGTATAGTTGGTTCGAGTTGTGATGATTGGTTTATGATTGACGAATATTGATTGTTGGTTTATGAAAGACGATTTGTGATTGATGCATATACGATTGATTGAGCATGATACTGTACACTACAATAGGGACTGCATCTCAGGTCTCATGGTCAACTGCATAACTACATATTACATTAAGCAATACTGCATTACACTACAATAGGGACTGCATCTCAGGTCTCATGGTCAACTGCATAACTACATATTACATTAAGCAATACTGCATTACACTACAATAGGGACTGCATCTCAGGTCTCATGGTCAACTGCATAACTACATATTACATTAAGCAATACTGCATTACACTACAATAGGGACTGCATCTCAGGTCTCATGGTCAACTGCATAACTACATATTACATTAAGCAATACTGCATTACACTACAATAGGGACTGCATCTCAGGTCTCATGGTCAACTGCATAACTACATATTACATTAAGCAATACTGCATTACACTACAATAGGGACTGCATCTCAGGTCTCATGGTCAACTGCATAACTACATATTACATTAAGCAATACTGCATTACACTACAATAGGGACTGCATCTCAGGTCTCATGGTCAACTGCATAACTACATATTACATTAAGCAATACTGCATTACACTACAATAGGGACTGCATCTCAGGTCTCATGGTCAACTGCATAACTACATATTACATTAAGCAATACTGCATTACACTACAATAGGGACTGCATCTCAGGTCTCATGGTCAACTGCATAACTACATATTACATTAAGCAATACTGCATTACACTACAATAGGGACTGCATCTCAGGTCTCATGGTCAACTGCATAACTACATATTACATTAAGCAATACTGCATTACACTACAATAGGGACTGCATCTCAGGTCTCATGGTCAACTGCATAACTACATATTACATTAAGCAATACTGCATTACACTACAATAGGGACTGCATCTCAGGTCTCATGGTCAACTGCATAACTACATATTACATTAAGCAATACTGCATTACACTACAATAGGGACTGCATCTCAGGTCTCATGGTCAACTGCATAACTACATATTACATTAAGCAATACTGCATTACACTACAATAGGGACTGCATCTCAGGTCTCATGGTCAACTGCATAACTACATATTACATTAAGCAATACTGCATTACACTACAATAGGGACTGCATCTCAGGTCTCATGGTCAACTGCATAACTACATATTACATTAAGCAATACTGCATTACACTACAATAGGGACTGCATCTCAGGTCTCATGGTCAACTGCATAACCCATAATACCTCCCAAGTAACCCATATGCCCACATGCAATAATAAGGTACCGAATGGAATTTAGCTTCCAGAATACGAATTTAGCTTCCAGAAAACGAATTTAGCTTCCAGAAAACGAATTTAGCTTCCAGAAAACGAATTTAGCTTCCAGAAAACGAATTTAGCTTCCAGAAAACGAATTTAGCTTCCAGAAAACGAATTTAGCTTCCAGAAAACGAATTTAGCTTCCAGAAAACGAATTTAGCTTCCAGAAAACGAATTTAGCTTCCAGAAAACGAATTTAGCTTCCAGAAAACGAATTTAGCTTCCAGAAAACGAATTTAGCTTCCAGAAAACGAATTTAGCTTCCAGAAAACGAATTTAGCTTCCAGAAAACGAATTTAGCTTCCAGAAAACGAATTTAGCTTCCAGAAAACGAATTTAGCTTCCAGAAAACGAATTTAGCTTCCAGAAAACGAATTTAGCTTCCAGAAAACGAATTTAGCTTCCAGAAAACGAATTTAGCTTCCAGAAAACGAATTTAGCTTCCAGAAAACGAATTTAGCTTCCAGAAAACGAATTTAGCTTCCAGAAAACGAATTTAGCTTCCAGAAAACGAATTTAGCTTCCAGAAAACGAATTTAGCTTCCAGAAAACGAATTTAGCTTCCAGAAAACGAATTTAGCTTCCAGAAAACGAATTTAGCTTCCAGAAAACGAATTTAGCTTCCAGAAAACGAATTTAGCTTCCAGAAAACGAATTTAGCTTCCAGAAAACGAATTTAGCTTCCAGAAAACGAATTTAGCTTCCAGAAAACGAATTTAGCTTCCAGAAAACGAATTTAGCTTCCAGAAAACGAATTTAGCTTCCAGAAAACGAATTTAGCTTCCAGAAAACGAATTTAGCTTCCAGAAAACGAATTTAGCTTCCAGAAAACGAATTTAGCTTCCAGAAAACGAATTTAGCTTCCAGAAAACGAATTTAGCTTCCAGAAAACGAATTTAGCTTCCAGAAAACGAATTTAGCTTCCAGAAAACGAATTTAGCTTCCAGAAAACGAATTTAGCTTCCAGAAAACGAATTTAGCTTCCAGAAAACGAATTTAGCTTCCAGAAAACGAATTTAGCTTCCAGAAAACGAATTTAGCTTCCAGAAAACGAATTTAGCTTCCAGAAAACGAATTTAGCTTCCAGAAAACGAATTTAGCTTCCAGAAAACGAATTTAGCTTCCAGAAAACGAATTTAGCTTCCAGAAAACGAATTTAGCTTCCAGAAAACGAATTTAGCTTCCAGAAAACGAATTTAGCTTCCAGAAAACGAATTTAGCTTCCAGAAAACGAATTTAGCTTCCAGAAAACGAATTTAGCTTCCAGAAAACGAATTTAGCTTCCAGAAAACGAATTTAGCTTCCAGAAAACGAATTTAGCTTCCAGAAAACGAATTTAGCTTCCAGAAAACGAATTTAGCTTCCAGAAAACGAATTTAGCTTCCAGAAAACGAATTTAGCTTCCAGAAAACGAATTTAGCTTCCAGAAAACGAATTTAGCTTCCAGAAAACGAATTTAGCTTCCAGAAAACGAATTTAGCTTCCAGAAAACGAATTTAGCTTCCAGAAAACGAATTTAGCTTCCAGAAAACGAATTTAGCTTCCAGAAAACGAATTTAGCTTCCAGAAAACGAATTTAGCTTCCAGAAAACGAATTTAGCTTCCAGAAAACGAATTTAGCTTCCAGAAAACGAATTTAGCTTCCAGAAAACGAATTTAGCTTCCAGAAAACGAATTTAGCTTCCAGAAAACGAATTTAGCTTCCAGAAAACGAATTTAGCTTCCAGAAAACGAATTTAGCTTCCAGAAAACGAATTTAGCTTCCAGAAAACGAATTTAGCTTCCAGAAAACGAATTTAGCTTCCAGAAAACGAATTTAGCTTCCAGAAAACGAATTTAGCTTCCAGAAAACGAATTTAGCTTCCAGAAAACGAATTTAGCTTCCAGAAAACGAATTTAGCTTCCAGAAAACGAATTTAGCTTCCAGAAAACGAATTTAGCTTCCAGAAAACGAATTTAGCTTCCAGAAAACGAATTTAGCTTCCAGAAAACGAATTTAGCTTCCAGAAAACGAATTTAGCTTCCAGAAAACGAATTTAGCTTCCAGAAAACGAATTTAGCTTCCAGAAAACGAATTTAGCTTCCAGAAAACGAATTTAGCTTCCAGAAAACGAATTTAGCTTCCAGAAAACGAATTTAGCTTCCAGAAAACGAATTTAGCTTCCAGAAAACGAATTTAGCTTCCAGAAAACGAATTTAGCTTCCAGAAAACGAATTTAGCTTCCAGAAAACGAATTTAGCTTCCAGAAAACGAATTTAGCTTCCAGAAAACGAATTTAGCTTCCAGAAAACGAATTTAGCTTCCAGAAAACGAATTTAGCTTCCAGAAAACGAATTTAGCTTCCAGAAAACGAATTTAGCTTCCAGAAAACGAATTTAGCTTCCAGAAAACGAATTTAGCTTCCAGAAAACGAATTTAGCTTCCAGAAAACGAATTTAGCTTCCAGAAAACGAATTTAGCTTCCAGAAAACGAATTTAGCTTCCAGAAAACGAATTTAGCTTCCAGAAAACGAATTTAGCTTCCAGAAAACGAATTTAGCTTCCAGAAAACGAATTTAGCTTCCAGAAAACGAATTTAGCTTCCAGAAAACGAATTTAGCTTCCAGAAAACGAATTTAGCTTCCAGAAAACGAATTTAGCTTCCAGAAAACGAATTTAGCTTCCAGAAAACGAATTTAGCTTCCAGAAAACGAATTTAGCTTCCAGAAAACGAATTTAGCTTCCAGAAAACGAATTTAGCTTCCAGAAAACGAATTTAGCTTCCAGAAAACGAATTTAGCTTCCAGAAAACGAATTTAGCTTCCAGAAAACGAATTTAGCTTCCAGAAAACGAATTTAGCTTCCAGAAAACGAATTTAGCTTCCAGAAAACGAATTTAGCTTCCAGAAAACGAATTTAGCTTCCAGAAAACGAATTTAGCTTCCAGAAAACGAATTTAGCTTCCAGAAAACGAATTTAGCTTCCAGAAAACGAATTTAGCTTCCAGAAAACGAATTTAGCTTCCAGAAAACGAATTTAGCTTCCAGAAAACGAATTTAGCTTCCAGAAAACGAATTTAGCTTCCAGAAAACGAATTTAGCTTCCAGAAAACGAATTTAGCTTCCAGAAAACGAATTTAGCTTCCAGAAAACGAATTTAGCTTCCAGAAAACGAATTTAGCTTCCAGAAAACGAATTTAGCTTCCAGAAAACGAATTTAGCTTCCAGAAAACGAATTTAAACCACCTCTAAATCTGAAAATACAACCAACGATTCAATGATTACCTGCTTGCTAGATGGCTGATCGATTCCAACACCAAAATACCCAATCGTTAGACCCAAAAACTAGATTAATTGCTTTATTATTTGCTAATGGCTGCTTAATCTCATCTAATGGCAGCTCCTAAACCCTTAATCCCGTTTTTAGATTTCAACCTATGTCAAAATCAGTCCCTGGACTTCTAAACCCTTCATTATTGGTCACAAACTGCATTATTGACCATATACAACATTAGTCCTTCATTAAAAGGCACTACATAGCCTTTAAGCGACATTAATCACACTTTTATTCGTCATTAAAATTTAGGCTTTTAAACCTAACTACTTTATCTACGTTAACCACACATAACTACATTCAAATATTAAGTAAAGACTTAACGACACCCCAAATTGACTTAACGGCATTAGTCAAACATTAAATAAAAGTTCGGGATGTTACAAATACCTCCCCCTTAAGAGGATTCCGTCCCCGGAATCTCATCAGATAGGAACAACTCGGGATATTTCTCCTTCATTACTGCTTCAGTTTCCCAAGTCAAGCTTTCTCCATGATTATGCTTCCACTTTATCAAGACAAGTTCAATCACTTTTCGGCGTAACTTCTTTTGCTTTCTTCCAAGTATCGCTACCGGTTCGTCTACTATTCTCTTCATTGGGTCAATACTCACGTCTTTAATAGGAATCACACTCGACTCCTCAGCTAAACATTTCCTCAAGTAGGATACATGGAAGGTGTTGTGAATTCCATCCAATTCTGGAGGTAATTCCAACTGATATGCCACATCTTTAATGCGCTTCACCACTTTAAAAGGTCCAATGAAACGTGGACTCAACTTTCCCTTCTTTCCAAATCGGATAACTCCTTTCCAAGGTGATACTTTCAGCATCACTAAATCACCAACATTAAACTCAATCGGTCTCCTTTTCTTATCTGCATATGTTTTCTGCCTTTCTCTTGCCACACGTAAGGCTTCTTTAGCTACATTAACCTTTTCAGAGGTAATTTCAATAATTTCGGGACCGGTCAACTGCTTTTCACCGGGCTCCATCCAACAACTTGGAGTCCTACATCTCCTTCCATATAACATTTCAAATGGTGGCATCCCAATACTTGCATGGTGACTATTATTATAAGCAAATTCAATCAACTTCAAGTGTTCATCCCATGCTCCACCGTATTCAAGTACACACGTTCTCAACATATCCTCCAAGGTTTGAATGGTTCTCTCACTTTGCCCATCGGTTTGGGGATGATAGGCGGTACTCAAATTTATTCTACTACCCAACTCCCGTTGAAGACCCTTCCAAAAGTTTGACACAAACCTCGAGTCTCGATCCGAAACAATAGATAAAGGAACTCCATGTTTCGCAACTACTTCATCAATGTACATCTTTGCCATCTTCGTTAAAGGCACATCTTGTCGGGTAGCTAGAAAATGAGCACTCTTCGTCAATCTATCTACAATCACCCATATCATATCATTCCCTTTCGGCGTTTTAGGTAGCTTCGTTACAAAGTCCATGGTAATATGATCCCATTTCCACTCGGGATATTTCTCCTTCATTACTGCTTCAGTTTCCCAAGTCAAGCTTTCTCCATGATTATGCTTCCACTTTATCAAGACAAGTTCAATCACTTTTCGGCGTAACTTCTTTTGCTTTCTTCCAAGTATCGCTACCGGTTCGTCTACTATTCTCTTCATTGGGTCAATACTCACGTCTTTAATAGGAATCACACTCGACTCCTCAGCTAAACATTTCCTCAAGTAGGATACATGGAAGGTGTTGTGAATTCCATCCAATTCTGGAGGTAATTCCAACTGATATGCCACATCTTTAATGCGCTTCACCACTTTAAAAGGTCCAATGAAACGTGGACTCAACTTTCCCTTCTTTCCAAATCGGATAACTCCTTTCCAAGGTGATACTTTCAGCATCACTAAATCACCAACATTAAACTCAATCGGTCTCCTTTTCTTATCTGCATATGTTTTCTGCCTTTCTCTTGCCACACGTAAGGCTTCTTTAGCTACATTAACCTTTTCAGAGGTAATTTCAATAATTTCGGGACCGGTCAACTGCTTTTCACCGGGCTCCATCCAACAACTTGGAGTCCTACATCTCCTTCCATATAACATTTCAAATGGTGGCATCCCAATACTTGCATGGTGACTATTATTATAAGCAAATTCAATCAACTTCAAGTGTTCATCCCATGCTCCACCGTATTCAAGTACACACGTTCTCAACATATCCTCCAAGGTTTGAATGGTTCTCTCACTTTGCCCATCGGTTTGGGGATGATAGGCGGTACTCAAATTTATTCTACTACCCAACTCCCGTTGAAGACCCTTCCAAAAGTTTGACACAAACCTCGAGTCTCGATCCGAAACAATAGATAAAGGAACTCCATGTTTCGCAACTACTTCATCAATGTACATCTTTGCCATCTTCGTTAAAGGCACATCTTGTCGGGTAGCTAGAAAATGAGCACTCTTCGTCAATCTATCTACAATCACCCATATCATATCATTCCCTTTCGGCGTTTTAGGTAGCTTCGTTACAAAGTCCATGGTAATATGATCCCATTTCCACTCGGGAATTTCTAATTGATGCAACAAACCATACGGCTTTTGATGGTCCGTCTTCACTCTTGCACACGTCAAACACTTTGCTACAAAATGAGCTACTTCACCTTTAATATCCGGCCACCAATAAATCGGCTTCAAATCTGCATACATTTTGGTGACACCGGGATGCATCGAATACCTACTTCTATGGACCTCTTCAAGGATCAACTCTCGGTTACCACCAAGCAGTGGCACCCAAATGCGACCCTTGTATGTTTTAAACCCACGGCTATTAGTCTCCATCACAAGTCGTTTCTTCTTCCCAATACTCTCGTTATCAATATTATCCTTCATTAATGCCATCTCTTGTGCTTCTTTAATTCGATCTAATAGACCCGACTTGGCCTGAACTTGCATGCTCATCAACTTACAAGAAGAGCTTTGCACTTTCCTACTTAGTGCATCCGCCACTACATTGGCTTTACCCGGATGGTATTTGATTTCACAATCATAGTCTTTAAGTAACTCCATCCACCTTCTTTGTCTCACATTCATCTCCTTTTGAGTAAACATATATTGTAAACTCTTATGGTCGGTGTAAAGTGTGCATTTAGTGCCATATAAGTAATGTCTCCATAATTTCAATGCAAACACAACCGCCGCTAACTCAAGATCATGGGTAGGGTAATTCTTCTCATGAGGCTTCAACTGACGTGAAGCATAGGCAATCACTTTGTCTCTCTGCATTAAGACACAACCCAAACCCGTAATAGAAGCATCGCTATATACCACTAAATCATCAGTACCTTCAGGCAAGGCAAGGATAGGAGCTTCACACAACTTCTTTTTCAACGTTTGGAATGCATTTTCCTGCTTTTCAGTCCACTCGTACTTCACACCCTTCTTTGTTAATTCCGTCATAGGCTTGGCTATTCGGGAAAAATCCTGAATAAACCTTCTATAATACCCAGCCAAACCAAGAAAACTCTTAATCTCGGTAGGAGTCTTTGGCTGCTCCCACTTTGAAACAGCTTCAATCTTTGAAGGATCTACTTTAATACCTTCCGATGTAATAACATGACCAAGAAACTGCACTTCTCGGAGCCAAAACTCACATTTAGAAAACTTTGCGTACAACTTCTTCTCCCTCAACACCTCCAAAACTGCTTTCAAATGCTCACGGTGTTCATCCTCTGACTTAGAATAGATCAAAATATCGTCAATAAACACAATAACAAAATGATCTAGAAAGGGGCGGCATACCCGATTCATTAAGTCCATAAACGCGGCTGGAGCATTGGTCAACCCAAATGGCATGACCAAGAACTCATAATGACCATATCTAGTCCGGAAAGCTGTCTTTGCTACATCTTCCTTCTTTACCTTTAACTGATGATAACCGGACCGCAAATCAATCTTTGAAAAATACGAAGCACCATGTAGTTGATCAAAAAGATCATCAATTCTCGGGAGAGGATACTTATTCTTGACCGTTCGTTTGTTCAACTCACGGTAGTCAATACACATGCGCATTGATCCATCCTTCTTCTTAACAAAGAGAACCGGAGCTCCCCAAGGCGAGGAACTAGGTTGTATGAACCCCTTGTCAAGTAACTCCTGTAGTTGCGTCATTAATTCCTTCATTTCTGTAGGAGCTAATCGGTAAGGTGCTTTAGCAACGGGTGTAGCACCGGGAATAAGATCTATCTGAAAAGTAACTTCACGATCGGGAGGAATACCGGGTAGATCATCGGGAAACACATCGGGGAAATTGGATACTACCTCAACACTAGCGATTGGAGACTTCTCTTTTCTTGCATCAATGACATAAGCCAAGAAATGGCTCTTGTTTTTCCTTATACATTTAATAGCTTTCATCATACTAATAATCTTTATTCCTCCTCTCTTCTTGTCTCCATACACCGTTATCACTTTACCCTCGGATATAGGCAATCGAATTATCTTTTGGGAACATAAAATACTAGCTTCATTTCTAGCCAACCAATCCATACCAATCACTACATCAAAACCACCTAAGGTAGTAGGTAATAGTTGGACTGGAAAAGAACGACCTTCAATCTCAATGTCACAATCGTCATATCCCACACGTATATTATTAACCGTACCATTAGCAATTTCTACCTCTAATGAACATAAGCCAAGAAATGGCTCTTGTTTTTCCTTATACATTTAATAGCTTTCATCATACTAATAATCTTTATTCCTCCTCTCTTCTTGTCTCCATACACCGTTATCACTTTACCCTCGGATATAGGCAATCGAATTATCTTTTGGGAACATAAAATACTAGCTTCATTTCTAGCCAACCAATCCATACCAATCACTACATCAAAACCACCTAAGGTAGTAGGTAATAGTTGGACTGGAAAAGAACGACCTTCAATCTCAATGTCACAATCGTCATATCCCACACGTATATTATTAACCGTACCATTAGCAATTTCTACCTCTAATGAACAATCTAAGGGAGTAGTGACTCTTTCTAGCTTAGGAGCAAATAATGTGGACACAAACGACCTATTTGCACCTGAATCAAATAAAACAGAGGCAGGCTTTGAGTTAACAAGGAAAGTACCACTTACCACTTCATCGTTGTTCCTTGCGTCATCAACCGTCATTTGAAGAGCTCTCACTTTTGTTGCTGTCGTGGCGGTCTTCTTTCCAGCATTCTTCATCTGTGGACAATCGGCAATGAGATGACCCGTTTCTTGGCACTTGTAGCAACGAGTCTTGTCCCTACATTCAGTGGCAAGATGTCCCGACTTCCCACACTTATGGCACCTTCTTGTCTTGTCGGTACAATGCCCTTCATGAATTGTCTTGCAAAATGTACACCATGAACCATTCTTCTTTTTATCCTTGTCACCACTCGAACTACCACTTCCACGGAACTTCTTATTATTATTGTTATTGGAAGACCAATTTGACCTTCTTTTAAATCCCACTTTCTTGTCGTCGACTTTCTCAACTACTTTCTTGTCCGAAGCAAAATCATCATCAAGCTTTTTAGACTCCTTGATTGCTTCAGTCAGAGTCTTGTGCTGCCTGCAGATACCTCGATAACTCGGAGGCAAACCATCAACATAGCAAGCAACCTGATCCGCATCAGTACGGAACAGATGGCCTACGAACTTCATCTTCTCCATAAAGGAACGAGCATAATCATTAATTTTGCCAACTTCAGCTGTCAAAGCACGGAACTCTTTTTCCATTTTACGCTGCTCATGTACCCCAATATATTCCTCAATGAATTTCTGCTTAAAGTCAGCCCACGTAATAGCAGTTACCATAGCCGGAGTCATCGAAATAGTAATGCTCTTCCACCAGTCCCGAGCACCTTCTTTCAACATCCTACTAGCACACAACACTTTCTTATCCTCGGGACAATCACAAGCTTCAAAAACCATCTCAGTATCATCAAGCCATTCCATGCAACCTACTGCATTAAGTGTTCCATAGAATTTCTGAGCTCCACACTTCTGGAAACTTTCAAACTTGAATCGAGGGGCGTGAACATCATTAGGAGGAACCACATTAACATTAGCATGAGGAATAACAACATCATCGACCGGTGGCTCAGTGTGGTGAGAAGGCACAGAGTGACTGTTACCAGTTCCTTCTGCGTTAGCTGCCAACGCCTGATTCAACTGTTCTTGCGTTTGGGCCAACTGGGCCTGAAGAGTTAGCACAAGATTATACATCTCCGTCTGATTGGGAATCTGATCCACCGCTACATCGTTAACTCTCGGAGGATTGCCAGGTGGTGGAGGCATCGGACCCAATGAGCCTGGTTGATTAACACGGCGGGGGTTCACACGATTCACATTAACATTAGCATGAGGAATAACAACATCATCGACCGGTGGCTCAGTGTGGTGAGAAGGCACAGAGTGACTGTTACCAGTTCCTTCTGCGTTAGCTGCCAACGCCTGATTCAACTGTTCTTGCGTTTGGGCCAACTGGGCCTGAAGAGTTAGCACAAGATTATACATCTCCGTCTGATTGGGAATCTGATCCACCGCTACATCGTTAACTCTCGGAGGATTGCCAGGTGGTGGAGGCATCGGACCCAATGAGCCTGGTTGATTAACACGGCGGGGGTTCACACGATTCACATTAGCATTAGCAGCATTAGAAGCACCTGCACCCGGATGGACAGGTGGAGTAACGCTAGCAGTAGCTCCGTCGCGTTGGATGTTGCGGTTGCGAGTGTTTACCATTTTCCTTCAATAAAATGGTGGAGTCGATAAGCGCAAAATAAAACAAAAAGCTCGTCGAGATAAGGCTAAAACATATCATCGTAACGTAAACATCTCGTAAGCCCTACTACACTCGCACTCATCCCAACCCATCCTACATCACATGTCATCTCTAGCTAAGGCATCCTACGAGTACCTAGCATGCACACCTTAAGTTTAAGTCCAAATCCTATGGTCAATAGGCCTTGGTTCACTTAAACTACTTCTCTGATACCAACTTGTAACACCCGTCGTTTAAAAATATGGGTTTTCAAAAACTTTTCACCTAACGGTGTTAAATTGCGGAAGTAAAGACTGTAAAAGTCAAAACCGATAAAAACATTTCGGTTTCTGCATTTATTTGGTGTTACATGCCATATCAAACAATAGTTCAAATGAAAACCCAACGGTTGCCCAACATAAAACAACCGTTCACACATCACTACATAAATTCGACATTAAATACGAAATGTAACGAATGTCTAAAGTAAGCATCGTCTAAGGGTAGCTAAGGCTCCTGCATTGCATCTACCCAAGCTCACACGTCCTGCATCTAGATTCCATCAAGCTAAACCTGAGGGAACAACCACATTAAGAAGCAAGTGTTAGCTATAAGAATAGCTAAGTAAGATAACACTTAATTTAAAAGCATTTGTCCAATTAAAACAATCTTCATTATTAGACAAGTTTTATTAGGCACAACACACATCACACGTTCACACATATACTGCATTTCAACTTCGTTTCAATTAGGATAATCATCCTAAATGTGCCTATCCTGCATTAGTTCACACATTGTCACACGTATCTTCGTTAACTGCATATAAGTGTGCCCTGCATCACACCCGACTGGATGATTAGTCAAAAGACTACTCATCTTACGTCGTTAAGGAATGGCAAGCCAATCCTTGAGTAATCCGTATATGAAGGTTGGTCAAACCCCTCGTATTACTCGCCCTGCGTTATAGAGACCACGTTGCGAGGAGCCACCCAAGCAACAACTGCATCTACGCACTCGCCCGGCTAAGGCTAGTACGGGTTAAGCTTAACACTTTTCACTGCATCTGTTTTATGAGCTCAATTTCACACATATAGATTGGGTCCCTGCATTCCCAAACATTCACACACATATAGTCTAGGTAACACACATTCCTAGACATTCACACACTTTAACTTCATTACGTTTGGATCCTTAAACGTGCAAGTGACATAGCAACCTAGCAAGTCTAGTGAACTAGGCGTACAAGTCAAGCATGCATATCACACATCAACTTCATTTCTATATATCATACATATCAAGATACTTCATTAAACTACATCAACTGCATAACTACATATTACATTAAGCAATACTGCATTACACTACAATAGGGACTGCATCTCAGGTCTCATGGTCAACTGCATAACCCATAATACCTCCCAAGTAACCCATATGCCCACATGCAATAATAAGGTACCGAATGGAAGTGTTTACGATTTGAAACCAGCTTTTAGTTGATCCCCCAGCGTGTCAGAGTAGTGTATCTTACCTCAAAGGAGCGCACGACAAACGAATTTAGCTTCCAGAAAACGAATTTAGCTTCCAGAAAACGAATTTAGCTTCCAGAAAACGAATTTAGCTTCCAGAAAACGAATTTAGCTTCCAGAAAACGAATTTAGCTTCCAGAAAACGAATTTAGCTTCCAGAAAACGAATTTAGCTTCCAGAAAACGAATTTAGCTTCCAGAAAACGAATTTAGCTTCCAGAAAACGAATTTAGCTTCCAGAAAACGAATTTAGCTTCCAGAAAACGAATTTAGCTTCCAGAAAACGAATTTAGCTTCCAGAAAACGAATTTAGCTTCCAGAAAACGAATTTAGCTTCCAGAAAACGAATTTAGCTTCCAGAAAACGAATTTAGCTTCCAGAAAACGAATTTAGCTTCCAGAAAACGAATTTAGCTTCCAGAAAACGAATTTAGCTTCCAGAAAACGAATTTAGCTTCCAGAAAACGAATTTAGCTTCCAGAAAACGAATTTAGCTTCCAGAAAACGAATTTAGCTTCCAGAAAACGAATTTAGCTTCCAGAAAACGAATTTAGCTTCCAGAAAACGAATTTAGCTTCCAGAAAACGAATTTAGCTTCCAGAAAACGAATTTAGCTTCCAGAAAACGAATTTAGCTTCCAGAAAACGAATTTAGCTTCCAGAAAACGAATTTAGCTTCCAGAAAACGAATTTAGCTTCCAGAAAACGAATTTAGCTTCCAGAAAACGAATTTAGCTTCCAGAAAACGAATTTAGCTTCCAGAAAACGAATTTAGCTTCCAGAAAACGAATTTAGCTTCCAGAAAACGAATTTAGCTTCCAGAAAACGAATTTAGCTTCCAGAAAACGAATTTAGCTTCCAGAAAACGAATTTAGCTTCCAGAAAACGAATTTAGCTTCCAGAAAACGAATTTAGCTTCCAGAAAACGAATTTAGCTTCCAGAAAACGAATTTAGCTTCCAGAAAACGAATTTAGCTTCCAGAAAACGAATTTAGCTTCCAGAAAACGAATTTAGCTTCCAGAAAACGAATTTAGCTTCCAGAAAACGAATTTAGCTTCCAGAAAACGAATTTAGCTTCCAGAAAACGAATTTAGCTTCCAGAAAACGAATTTAGCTTCCAGAAAACGAATTTAGCTTCCAGAAAACGAATTTAGCTTCCAGAAAACGAATTTAGCTTCCAGAAAACGAATTTAGCTTCCAGAAAACGAATTTAGCTTCCAGAAAACGAATTTAGCTTCCAGAAAACGAATTTAGCTTCCAGAAAACGAATTTAGCTTCCAGAAAACGAATTTAGCTTCCAGAAAACGAATTTAGCTTCCAGAAAACGAATTTAGCTTCCAGAAAACGAATTTAGCTTCCAGAAAACGAATTTAGCTTCCAGAAAACGAATTTAGCTTCCAGAAAACGAATTTAGCTTCCAGAAAACGAATTTAGCTTCCAGAAAACGAATTTAGCTTCCAGAAAACGAATTTAGCTTCCAGAAAACGAATTTAGCTTCCAGAAAACGAATTTAGCTTCCAGAAAACGAATTTAGCTTCCAGAAAACGAATTTAGCTTCCAGAAAACGAATTTAGCTTCCAGAAAACGAATTTAGCTTCCAGAAAACGAATTTAGCTTCCAGAAAACGAATTTAGCTTCCAGAAAACGAATTTAGCTTCCAGAAAACGAATTTAGCTTCCAGAAAACGAATTTAGCTTCCAGAAAACGAATTTAGCTTCCAGAAAACGAATTTAGCTTCCAGAAAACGAATTTAGCTTCCAGAAAACGAATTTAGCTTCCAGAAAACGAATTTAGCTTCCAGAAAACGAATTTAGCTTCCAGAAAACGAATTTAGCTTCCAGAAAACGAATTTAGCTTCCAGAAAACGAATTTAGCTTCCAGAAAACGAATTTAGCTTCCAGAAAACGAATTTAGCTTCCAGAAAACGAATTTAGCTTCCAGAAAACGAATTTAGCTTCCAGAAAACGAATTTAGCTTCCAGAAAACGAATTTAGCTTCCAGAAAACGAATTTAGCTTCCAGAAAACGAATTTAGCTTCCAGAAAACGAATTTAGCTTCCAGAAAACGAATTTAGCTTCCAGAAAACGAATTTAGCTTCCAGAAAACGAATTTAGCTTCCAGAAAACGAATTTAGCTTCCAGAAAACGAATTTAGCTTCCAGAAAACGAATTTAGCTTCCAGAAAACGAATTTAGCTTCCAGAAAACGAATTTAGCTTCCAGAAAACGAATTTAGCTTCCAGAAAACGAATTTAGCTTCCAGAAAACGAATTTAGCTTCCAGAAAACGAATTTAGCTTCCAGAAAACGAATTTAGCTTCCAGAAAACGAATTTAGCTTCCAGAAAACGAATTTAGCTTCCAGAAAACGAATTTAGCTTCCAGAAAACGAATTTAGCTTCCAGAAAACGAATTTAGCTTCCAGAAAACGAATTTAGCTTCCAGAAAACGAATTTAGCTTCCAGAAAACGAATTTAGCTTCCAGAAAACGAATTTAGCTTCCAGAAAACGAATTTAGCTTCCAGAAAACGAATTTAGCTTCCAGAAAACGAATTTAGCTTCCAGAAAACGAATTTAGCTTCCAGAAAACGAATTTAGCTTCCAGAAAACGAATTTAGCTTCCAGAAAACGAATTTAGCTTCCAGAAAACGAATTTAGCTTCCAGAAAACGAATTTAGCTTCCAGAAAACGAATTTAGCTTCCAGAAAACGAATTTAGCTTCCAGAAAACGAATTTAGCTTCCAGAAAACGAATTTAGCTTCCAGAAAACGAATTTAGCTTCCAGAAAACGAATTTAGCTTCCAGAAAACGAATTTAGCTTCCAGAAAACGAATTTAGCTTCCAGAAAACGAATTTAGCTTCCAGAAAACGAATTTAGCTTCCAGAAAACGAATTTAGCTTCCAGAAAACGAATTTAGCTTCCAGAAAACGAATTTAGCTTCCAGAAAACGAATTTAGCTTCCAGAAAACGAATTTAGCTTCCAGAAAACGAATTTAGCTTCCAGAAAACGAATTTAGCTTCCAGAAAACGAATTTAGCTTCCAGAAAACGAATTTAGCTTCCAGAAAACGAATTTAGCTTCCAGAAAACGAATTTAGCTTCCAGAAAACGAATTTAGCTTCCAGAAAACGAATTTAGCTTCCAGAAAACGAATTTAGCTTCCAGAAAACGAATTTAGCTTCCAGAAAACGAATTTAGCTTCCAGAAAACGAATTTAGCTTCCAGAAAACGAATTTAGCTTCCAGAAAACGAATTTAGCTTCCAGAAAACGAATTTAGCTTCCAGAAAACGAATTTAGCTTCCAGAAAACGAATTTAGCTTCCAGAAAACGAATTTAGCTTCCAGAAAACGAATTTAGCTTCCAGAAAACGAATTTAGCTTCCAGAAAACGAATTTAGCTTCCAGAAAACGAATTTAGCTTCCAGAAAACGAATTTAGCTTCCAGAAAACGAATTTAGCTTCCAGAAAACGAATTTAGCTTCCAGAAAACGAATTTAGCTTCCAGAAAACGAATTTAGCTTCCAGAAAACGAATTTAGCTTCCAGAAAACGAATTTAGCTTCCAGAAAACGAATTTAGCTTCCAGAAAACGAATTTAGCTTCCAGAAAACGAATTTAGCTTCCAGAAAACGAATTTAGCTTCCAGAAAACGAATTTAGCTTCCAGAAAACGAATTTAGCTTCCAGAAAACGAATTTAGCTTCCAGAAAACGAATTTAGCTTCCAGAAAACGAATTTAGCTTCCAGAAAACGAATTTAGCTTCCAGAAAACGAATTTAGCTTCCAGAAAACGAATTTAGCTTCCAGAAAACGAATTTAGCTTCCAGAAAACGAATTTAGCTTCCAGAAAACGAATTTAGCTTCCAGAAAACGAATTTAGCTTCCAGAAAACGAATTTAGCTTCCAGAAAACGAATTTAGCTTCCAGAAAACGAATTTAGCTTCCAGAAAACGAATTTAGCTTCCAGAAAACGAATTTAGCTTCCAGAAAACGAATTTAGCTTCCAGAAAACGAATTTAGCTTCCAGAAAACGAATTTAGCTTCCAGAAAACGAATTTAGCTTCCAGAAAACGAATTTAGCTTCCAGAAAACGAATTTAGCTTCCAGAAAACGAATTTAGCTTCCAGAAAACGAATTTAGCTTCCAGAAAACGAATTTAGCTTCCAGAAAACGAATTTAGCTTCCAGAAAACGAATTTAGCTTCCAGAAAACGAATTTAGCTTCCAGAAAACGAATTTAGCTTCCAGAAAACGAATTTAGCTTCCAGAAAACGAATTTAGCTTCCAGAAAACGAATTTAGCTTCCAGAAAACGAATTTAGCTTCCAGAAAACGAATTTAGCTTCCAGAAAACGAATTTAGCTTCCAGAAAACGAATTTAGCTTCCAGAAAACGAATTTAGCTTCCAGAAAACGAATTTAGCTTCCAGAAAACGAATTTAGCTTCCAGAAAACGAATTTAGCTTCCAGAAAACGAATTTAGCTTCCAGAAAACGAAAATACAACCAACGATTCAATGATTACCTACTTGCTAGATGGCTGATCGATTCCAACACCAAAATACCCAATCGTTAGACCCAAAAACTAGATTAATTGCTTTAGAAATCAAGAAAAGATTAGAGAGACTTTGTGTGTGAGTTATTAATTGCTAATGGCTGCTAAATCAGCCCTAATTACACACATCAAATCCTTAAACCCGTTTTTAGATTTCAACCTATGTCAAAATCAGTCCCTGGACTTCTAAACCCTTCATTATTGGCCACAAACTGCATTATTGACCATATACAACATTAGTCCTTCATTAAAAGGCACTACATAGCCTTTAAGCGACATTAATCACACTTTTATTCGTCATTAAAATTTAGGCTTTTAAACCTAACTACTTTATCTACGTTAACCACACATAACTACATTCAAATATTAAGTAAAGACTTAACGACACCCCAAATTGACTTAACGGCATTAGTCAAACGTTAAATAAAAGTTCGGGATGTTACAAGTATATAGACATATATATCTCGATGATTTTGAGATACAGCCTTGTTCATTACGATGACAGGCGGGTATCGTTGCATAGGTGACTTGAAGCTCACACATATGTTATGCATTATGACTTATTATGCATTTAGCACTTACATTGATACTTATATCATTTGTGCACTCCTATTACACGCTTACTTGCTTTGTGTAATCTTGTTGTTGGACGTTATTGTGTTACTTAGAGGCTCGCTGTAAGTCATGCCTAGCCTCTACTCGTACATTGTGATTATTGACGATGGTTCCTTATGGACCATTACTACGAACTCACCAACCTTGTGTTGACTATTCTTATTACACTTTTCAGGTAATCAGGTTAATCCAGGACGTGGAGTTTGATTGTTGCTTGCAGTAAAACCCGGGCTTTGGACCTTATGGATCAAGGATTCATTGGCCTTCTTTTTGCATTATACTTAGGATCGATTTGCCATCTTCTGGATGTTCTTTTGTAACTTTGATGGTTATTGCTCCTTATGTATTTTGGTACTTGTTTCGTATTGTATGGATTCACTGAATCTTTATTTGCATTTAGTTCTTGTTCTATTGTAATTCCACCTTGCGCTATATGATTTCTGTGACATTTCGAGCCTTGGCTTGGGGTGTTACATACTTGATTGAGCTAGTTGAGCTTATCTTAATATCAATCCATGCTGCATCAGCCAAACCTAGATCACTGGCTGATGACGAGCATGCTGATGATTCTGCTGAGGAGAAGTTTCATGATGCATCAACTAATGTTGATGATATGGAGTCAGCTGATGACTCTAACATCAATGATAACTCAACTCAGTCAAATGGCTCAACTGATCACACACCTTCTGAACCCATTCTTACCATTGACTTCTCTTCTTACAATGATCTCTCTTCTGTTCCCATCTCTCAGACTTCCGCTGACACTCAACTAGGTTCATCAAGTGTTCCAGCACTTAAATGGACTTCTAGTCATCCAGCTCACCAAGTCATTGGTGATCCTTCTCAAGGGATCATTACTCGATCAGCGACAAGAAACACTTGTCTCTATGTCAATTTCTTGTCCATGATCACTTCCAAAAATATTGGAGAAGCAATGGCTGATCCTTCTTGGGTTGATGCCATGCAAGAGGAACTTACCCAATTTCAAAGGCAGCATGTCTGGTTTTTGGTTCCTCTACCTGCTGGCAAAGAACCCATTGGAACTAAATGGGTTTATAAGAATAAAATGGACGAAGATGGTGTTGTTACCTGTAACAAGGCTAGGCTGGTTGCACAAGGATATCTTCAAGAAGAAGGTTTCAATTATGATGAAACCTTTGCCCCAGTGGCCCGTCTAGAAGCAATTCGCTTATTCTTGGCACATGCTGCTTACAGAAACTTCATTGTCTATCAAATGGATGTAAAGAGTGCTTTCCTAAATGGAAAACTCGACGAGGAAGTTTATGTTAAGCAGCCACCTGGTTTTGAAGATTCAGCCAAGCCACACCATGTCTATCGTCTTTATAAGGCACTCTATGGTCTTAAACAGGCTCCTAGAGCCTGGTATGATACTCTCTCCGAATTTCTTCTTTCTAATAAGTTTCAGCGAGGGTCCATTGATAGCACCCTCTTCATCTATAGAAAGGCTGCTGATGTACTTTATGTTCAGATATATGTGGATGACATCATATTTGGATCCTCCAGCAAGAAACTTTGCACCAAGTTCAGCTCACTGATGTCCTCTCATTTTGAGATGAGCATGATGGGTGAGCTGACCTTCTTTCTTGGTCTTCAAATTCGTCAACTCTCTAATGGCATTTTTATCAATCAAGAGAAGTTTATTCGAGACATGCTGGCTAAGTTTGACATGTCCAATATCACTCCTAAAGCCACTCCTATGTCTCCACCAAATAATCTCCATGCTGATCCTGATGGTAAGCATGTGAACCCCACTCACTATCGGGGAATGATTGGCTCGCTGATGTATCTCACAACGAGTCGTCCTGATATCATGTTTGCTACTTGCTTATGTGCAAGATATTAAGCATCTCCTAGGGAATCTCATCTTCTCGCTGTCAAGAGGATATTCAAGTATCTGAAAGGTACCTCCTCGCTGGGTCTCTGGTACCCCAAAGACTCCAGTTTTGACCTTGTTGCATATTCTGACTCTGACTATGCTGGTTGCATGTTAGATAGAAAAATCACCAGTGGAGGATGTCAACTGTTGGGGGGGAAGCTGACTAGTTGGTCTAGTAAGAAACAGCATACAGTGTCCATCTCCACTGCTGAAGCAGAGTATGTATCAGCAGTGAGTTGTTGTGCACAAGTCCTCTGGATGAAAAACCAACTCGCTGACTATGACCTATAATTTTCTAAGATTCCCATTATGTGTGATAATACAAGTGCAATTGCTATCACATACAACCCTGTTCAGCATTCCAATACCAAACACATAGACATTAGGTACCAGTTTATTCGTGACCATGTCATGAAAAGGGATGTTGAAATTTTCTTCATCCCCACTGATGACCAACTTGCTGACATCTTCACTAAACCCTTAGATGAAACCAGATTTAAGTATCTGGTCAGCAAGTTGGGAATGCTGAATGGAGAATCAGCGACATGATGTGTCATGTCTACTGAAGTTAATCAGCGAGTTTAAGTCTGTCTTGCTCGCTAAACTTTAAAGCAATGAAGAGCTTAAAGTCTTCATCTAGTCCAGCAGCAAACGACTCTGGTAAAGACTTACCAAATCCGTTAGTCCCTGTTGCTTTGGAAAAAGCAAATAAAAGCAATGAAGAGCTGAAAGTCTCCATCTAGTCCAGCAGCAAACGGCTCTGGTAAAGACTTACCAAATCCGTTAGTCCCTGTTGCTTTGGGAAAAAGAAATATAAAAGCAATGGAGAGCCGAAAGTCTCCATCTAGTCCAGCAGCAAACGGCTCTGGTAAAGACTTACCAAATCCGTTAGTCCCTGTTGCTTTGGGAAAAAGAAAATAAAAGCAATGAAGAGCTGAAAGTCTTCATCTAGTCCAGCAGCAAACGGCTCTGGTAAAGACTTATTAATCCATTGATGGCTGACAGTTTGCCAAAAACTGTACAGAATTTATCAGCGACCAACTTTTATTGAGTAGTCCTGAGCAAAACTCGCTGTCTAAATAAGGTAACCAAATCGTCTAAAGTTTTTAGTGGATATACTTCCATTCTAACTAATTTTATGTGGAAGCATATACACCAAGCATTAATTATAATATTTTATTCGAATTTCAAACGGTTACCTCGATTTTCTCCCTAATGGGCAACTTGTACAGTGTATACGCCGTAACCACTCGAGTACTTTTGAAATCGTGGTACAAGTTGTCACATCAAAACCCTTTTTATACGTTACTCACATGCGTATATTAAACGTATTTTTCTATTTAAATATTAGTATTTTATATTTATTTAATATACAAAACCACTTCTTTTTGTATTTTAAATATATTATATATGTACAGTTAAATATTGCGTATGAGAGAGAGTATGTGTGACGGTTGATCTTTGCAGCCAAGGGGCCCACAACCATACCACATATATATCCAAATCTCTCCATTCTCCGTCTTCTACGCTTTCATCTTTCCTTCATTTTTCATTCATATCTCATTATTCTCTCTCAAAATTCTCAAATCTTTTCTATATTTCCTTCCAAACTGTTCATCTTCTTCCTCATTTTTCAAGTTTCTTGTTTCAATGGCTTCATCTTCTGAACACCAACTCCCCGAACAGCAAAATCCTGAATCACAAATCCAAATTCAAGATCCTGAAATATCATCTGAGGATCTTGAAGTACAAGAAGCTCTAAAAAATGTTCCTGCCTATCTACACTCCACTGTCTTCGACCCAGAAGGCATTGTGGCTTCAAATAAGGTTTCTTTTCAACCTCATAAGCTAGTTATTAAACCTAATAACTATCTTGGCTTGCTTGAAGTGCCTTCGGGCACAAAAGGGTATCAGCCAATGCTAGACTTTCTTAAAGCCTGCCCAGTAAAAGATGCTATCTACTTGAATCCATAAGATATGTGTGTTCATCTTCTGAGGGAATTTTGGTGGACATGTGACTATGATGTTGGAAATAGTGCTATTTCTGGTACAGTCATGAAGAAGGAGCACACTATTTCCATCAATGAAGAACTGATACGAAAAGTTCTTCATCTTCCTTCTCAAAGTAAAGAAAGATCATTCGCTGATCTAGTTACCACTGAAGTATGGAAGGAGTGGTTGCCTTCCATTGGGTATGGTACTAACTTGGTTCCAGCACAACCTGCCTGGAGTATGGAGGTTACTTTTCGCTCATGTTATTCAATGTCTTGGTGGGAACATCGGCTCCTTTGATCAAGCCACTGCAGCATCTATGCAGATTATATATGCTCTGGCAAATGGTCGTTTTATTGACTTTGCCAGTGTTATTTTTGAGGACTTAAAGTCCAAAGTCCAAGCCAGCAACAGATCTTACACTGTGCCCTTTGCACGATTTTTATCGCTGATATTCAAGCATGAGCTGAAGGAAAAGTACCTGCCGTTTGGTGCAACAGTTTGCACTCCACCTAGAATCGGCCTTTCAGTGTACAAGCAACTTTCTTGTGATGCTGAATTTTTTGATAAGAAATATGATGTGCTCACTCCAGCAATGAAACAGGTACTATTCTCTTCCTATCCCTCTATCTATAAATCGATAGGTGCTAGTGGGTCAGCACCACAAACTCATGTGGTGGCTGGCCCCCTCGCTGGAAACACCTCTGGAGCTGGTTTGCTGGAAAACCCTGATGAGCGTCCATTTTGTGATAAAAACCCCTATCAAAAGGCTTCATTTCTATATCTAAATGAGTTAATATTCCGGAACTATCGGTACTTAATGGATTCTATGTTTATGCAGGTTCACGGAAGATGCGAGTGAGGGTAAATGGCATCAAGTGACTCAAGATGGAAGCCTATGAAGTTACAAGACACAAGGAGGTGATTCGGGAGCCTAACGAAGAAGTACGAGAAGCAGCAGCAGCTGCCAGCGCCGCTGGCCAATACCCAGAGCCCATTTAAGTCGAAGTAACCCCCAAAACCCTAAGAGAGAGCCGATTCAGCAGCCCTAGCCGTCCATATTCAACCCTAGGTCGACTTTGCAGATTCCAAGGAGGTTTTGGAGCTTCTAACACCTTCCGATCTTCATCCTCAGCCTAGATCTACTCTTTTACTTTACTTTCAGTTGGTAAACAATGTCTTTCATCTTTTCAGACTTTGTTATTCCTTTAATAATGTCAGGCTAGTAGGCTGAATACTTGTTTGGATCGATGTGATCATGTAGACTAATGAGGTGTGGTCCGATTTACACCTACACTTGGACTAAGCTAACCCAATCTTTATGTCTCAGATATATTAAAAAATAAATATTAAGGTTAGACAAGTAAGGAAGGTAAGGCTTCCAAACCTTGGAATGGGACCCAGGAAAGCTTAAGGCTAGACAAGTAAGGAAGGTAAGGCTTCCAAACCTTGGAATGGGACCCAGGAAAGCTTAAGGCTAGACAAGTAAGGAAGGTAAGGCTTCCAAACCTTGGAATGGGACCCAGGAGACAAGTAAGGAAGGTAAGGCTTCCAAACCTTGGAATGGGACCCAGGAAAGCTTAAGGCTAGACAAGTAAGGAAGGTAAGGCTTCCAAACCTTGGAATGGGACCCAGGAAAGCTTAAGGCTAGACAAGTAAGGAAGGTAAGGCTTCCAAACCTTGGAATGGGACCCAGGAGACAAGTAAGGAGGGTAAGGCTTCCAAACCTTGGAATGGGACCCAGGAAAGCTTAAGGCTAGACAAGTAAGGAAGGTAAGGCTTCCAAACCTTGGAATGGGACCCAGGAAAGCTTAAGGCTAGACAAGTAAGGAAGGTAAGGCTTCCAAACCTTGGAATGGGACCCAGGAGACAAGTAAGGAAGGTAAGGCTTCCAAACCTTGGAATGGGACCCAGGAAAGCTTAAGGCTAGACAAGTAAGGAAGGTAAGGCTTCCAAACCTTGGAATGGGACCCAGGAAAGCTTAAGGCTAGACAAGTAAGGAAGGTAAGGCTTCCAAACCTTGGAATGGGACCCAGGAAAGCTTAAGGCTAGACAAGTAAGGAAGGTAAGGCTTCCAAACCTTGGAATGGGACCCAGGAAAGCTTAAGGCTAGACAAGTAAGGAAGGTAAGGCTTCCAAACCTTGGAATGGGACCCAGGAGACAAGTAAGGAGGGTAAGGCTTCCAAACCTTGGAATGGGACCCAGGAGACAAGTAAGGAAGGTAAGGCTTCCAAACCTTGGAATGGGACCCAGGAAAGCTTAAGGCTAGACAAGTAAGGAAGGTAAGGCTTCCAAACCTTGGAATGGGACCCAGGAAAGCTTAAGGCTAGACAAGTAAGGAAGGTAAGGCTTCCAAACCTTGGAATGGGACCCAGGAGACAAGTAAGGAGGGTAAGGCTTCCAAACCTTGGAATGGGACCCAGGAAAGCTTAAGGCTAGACAAGTAAGGAAGGTAAGGCTTCCAAACCTTGGAATGGGACCCAGGAAAGCTTAAGGCTAGACAAGTAAGGAAGGTAAGGCTTCCAAACCTTGGAATGGGACCCAGGAAAGCTTAAGGCTAGACAAGTAAGGAAGGTAAGGCTTCCAAACCTTGGAGTGGGACCCAGGAAAGCTTAAGGCTAGACAAGTAAGGAAGGTAAGGCTTCCAAACCTTGGAATGGGACCCAGGAAAGCTTAAGGCTAGACAAGTAAGGAAGGTAAGGCTTCCAAACCTTGGAATGGGACCCAGGAAAGCTTAAGGCTAGACAAGTAAGGAAGGTAAGGCTTCCAAACCTTGGAATGGGACCCAGGAGACAAGTAAGGAGGGTAAGGCTTCCAAACCTTGGAATGGGACCCAGGAGACAAGTAAGGAGGGTAAGGCTTCCAAACCTTGGAATGGGACCCAGGAAAGCTTAAGGCTAGACAAGTAAGGAAGGTAAGGCTTCCAAACCTTGGAATGGGACCCAGGAAAGCTTAAGGCTAGACAAGTAAGGAAGGTAAGGCTTCCAAACCTTGGAATGGGACCCAGGAAAGCTTAAGGCTAGACAAGTAAGGAAGGTAAGGCTTCCAAACCTTGGAATGGGACCCAGGAAAGCTTAAGGCTAGACAAGTAAGGAAGGTAAGGCTTCCAAACCTTGGAATGGGACCCAGGAAAGCTTAAGGCTAGACAAGTAAGGAAGGTAAGGCTTCCAAACCTTGGAGTGGGACCCAGGAAAGCTTAAGGCTAGACAAGTAAGGAAGGTAAGGCTTCCAAACCTTGGAATGGGACCCAGGAGACAAGTAAGGAGGGTAAGGCTTCCAAACCTTGGAATGGGACCCAGGAAAGCTTAAGTCTCTCCTCAAGAAGGCTCTCCCAGCAAGGCTCTCCTCATGAAGGTTCTCCCCAGCAAGGCTCTCCTCAGGAAGGTTCTCCCCAGCAAGGCTCTCCTCAATGAGGCTAACCTTCACTAAAGCTTGGGAAGCCAAGGAGTGAACCATTCTTATACCTCGTATTGTACTTTTGGGTTTTAGGGCCAGGGCCCATAACTGAAACGGCCCAAAATACGAGGTTGCCCTAATCTGAGGCCTATATATACTACCAATCAATACTTGTCAGAGTTTTTGTTGTTACAATTCTAACAAATTGGTGTCATCCGTGAATTTACTGATCACTGGATGGTTTTTTGTTGTTACAAAGCAAAAATCATCTTTTTTCTTGTTTATTTCTTGTTTGTTTCTTAGTTTCACATGACTGAGGAATTCACTCCTATTTCTCAAGTTATACCTTATGGGTTGGGGAAGGGTGTTGATGGAGGTGACTCTCCAGTAATCAATCTGGAAACCTCTAAGATCTCTAATGTTCAAAGTATCTCTGGTGAAAAATTTCCAGATTTTGGTTCTAGATCTAGTGAAGTGGTAACAAATGCAACTAATGTTGTTTTTGGTGGTGGATCTAGGTTACCACCCAAGGTGAGCTTTGCATCTAGCCTTGGGTCTGGTAATTCCAGTGTTGGATCACTCTTTTTCACACATTCACCTTCTATATCTCCTTTTGTATCTTTGTTTTCAACACCCCCAACTAGCACATCTCTTATCACTATGCTCTCTTCTGGCCCTAATCAAGTAAGTTCTCTCATAACTAGCATGGCTAGCCCATCCATGACTGGAGGTCAGACATCCTTGCAATCAATGGCTAGCTCCTCTCAATCTGTGACTATCCAAAAGAGCCATTTGTTAGAATTGATAAGCTATTTGTTATCTGTTTTACTTTATTTGTTAGAATCTGTTGGAGTGTGTTTTACTGTTTATCGTAGATCCATGTTTTACTAGTTCTTCATATTGTTATTGGTTCTATATCTGCATGTATTAGTTTAATTCTGATGATCGGTCTATAACTAGGATTAATACATAAGGATGGAAAACACTAGTCGGTCTTTAACTAGTTGTAAAAGGTGATTCACTTGTAACCGAGGGATCCAGAACCATAGTAATTAGGATGAATAGAACATGATGCTTAACAATGTTAGAAATGATCCAGTGACTTGGAAACGAGCACTGTGGTCACCGGAGAGAATTACTATCTGGCCATGGCTTAAGAGCCGGGTAATTTAAAGATGAACTAGTAACACAAACTTTAGGTCATTAATGCTTAAACAATGAATCTAACAAGAATTTGTTTATAGGGTAGTGTGAGTCTAGCGACATTACTAGTTAATTAGGCAAAGTGAATCTAACGAGAATCTGAGCCGTGGTTAAGTTTCCAACAGTCTAGCAAGTAGGTAGAATGATATCTGGTCGTGTCATGAGATCGGAGATGCCAAACAAGTATTTTAATTTAATTACTGTTATTTGCTTTTTCAAACTATTCTCAGACCGAGCCTCTCACAATAAGCGGTTGCGGCTTCTATTTACTTTTCAGTATTTTAATTAGTTTAATAGGAAATCGTGACAACCCCACAACCGCTAGAATTACACGTATTACTAGATTAGGTAAAGCAATGCGTCCCTGCGAACGATCCTGTTCTTATCACTAAACTATACTACATCTGATCGGGTCCCCTGTCCGTTAAGGTGTGTGTGTTTTTGAGATAATAACTTGTACAACATTTTTATAAATTTAAACACTAAAAGAAAACCACCATCAAGTGTTTTGGCGCCGTTGCCGGGGACGCGACGCATTCTTAGTTTAGTAGTGTAATTCGATCCTTTCTTGTATTTCGGCACGAGAAAGTTACTTTCAGTACTTAGGTTTAAGCCATTCTAGGTTTAGTAGTCAAATTAGGATTTAAGTAGTATTTTCATTTCATTTTTAGTCGAAGTAGTTTAATTTTTCTTTTCATTTTTATATTGGTGCGTTTGATCTTTTTCTTGAGTTTTGCAGGATTATTTAGGTAGTTGATGCGTTTAAGATCGGGAACGGTTGTAAAGCATTTCTCTACAAGCTTAGGTAAACTCAAACGTAGAAGGAGAAACAACACACCAATTCCACCACCCGTATTTAACCTAGAAAACCTTTTCAACATAGATAACCCCTTAGGATCATCCGACACCTCATCCGAGACTATGTCCCAACCAAATTCACCTAGAGCCGATATGGACGAATTTGACCGACCAATGATGGAAAGGACGAGAGCCGTTGCACCGACACCGGGATCGGCTATTGTCCCACCAAACTTAGGAGATTCGTTTTCAGTCAAAGGCCACCACCTTAAGTTGATCCAAGATAACCAATATGACGGCCGAGCCAAATCCGACCCCCATAAGCATGTAAGCAAGTTCACAAGTTTGTGCAAAATGTTCAAATACGGAGGAGACGTCACCGATGACGATGTGAAGCTTAGCTTATTTCCGTCGTCTCTCACGGGAGAGGCACGTGCTTGGTTCGATGAGCTCGATGAAGGTACCATCACTACATGGAATCAACTTCGCGAATAATTCGTCTCGCGATTCTTTCCCCCGAGTTTAGCTAGGAAAATGCTTCGAGACATCAAGGCTTTTAGGCAAGACGAGGGAGAATCACTAGTTGATGCATGGAAAAGGCTTAGGGAAATGATCAGAAACTGTCACGGGAATGGACTTAACAAGGACGAGATCATGGAAATTTTCTTCTATGGTTTAACCAAGAGTTCCCAAAAGGATTTAGACCTAGCCGGCGGTGGTAACTTTTTGTACAAGTCTACCAATGACGCGTACAAGATGATGGAGGATATGGTGCAAGTTAGCTTAGCTCGAGATATGGATGATAAAGATCGAGATAGGAGGACGAGAATGACCGTGGCTAGCATCGAGAGCAGCTCTGACAATGAGGTAATTCATGAACTTAAAGCTTTATCTAACCGTTTTTCTACTTTTGAAGATAGGTTGGACATTATGGACAAAGACCTCAAGGTGATTGCACACGGGTGCAACAATTGCGGAGGAATGCACTATACCGAGGATTGTAAAGAGGAGGCTACCGAGCAAGTCAATTTTGTCCAGAACCAATACCGAGGAGGCTATCAATGAGGACTATTTCAAAGAAACCCCGGTAATTCTAACTTTAATTCTAGTTATGCTAGAAATAACTTTGGTTCTTTTCAAAATAGGTGGCAAAGGAATAATGGTCAACCCGAGCAACCAAAAGTGGAGAATGAAGTCAAGGAGGATCTGATTGTCAAGCTCACCAACATGATGGAGAAGTACATTGAAATGAATGACAAGAGACACGACTCCTTGGATAAGTACACGAGGTTCTTGAATGAGAAGATTGCTAACCTTGACCATAAAGTGGATGCCGTGGTGAGAGATCAACAATCCGCCATCAAGGGTTTGGAAAGAAAGATGGAGAAATGGATGGAGCAGAGTGCTAAGAAGGAAAATGGTGTTCTTGCAAGCAATGCACAAGCTAATCCGAAGCCGAACCCTCAAGGAAACCCTAGTACGAGTCAAAAGTACCAACCACCAATCGGGCGAAACGAGAATGTGAACGCCGTGTTCACCAAAGGTAATGACTCTACTGAGCTTTCTAATGATTGTTGTGAAGTGTCCAATCAGGTACAGGTCATACGGGAGCAAAACGAAGAGGAAACAAGTAAATACGCAAATCTTGAATCTGCCCAGACACCACCAGCGCCGCTGGCTGCACTACCCAGCGCCGCTGGCAACCCTCCAGGTGAAGCCCAGCGCCGCTATGAAGACCCCCAGCGCCGCTGGAAGACCCAGGTGCAAACCAGCGCCGCTGGAAGACCTTCAAGTGCAAACCAGCGCCGCTGGATGTCACCCATGTGAGCCCCAGCGCCGCTACCACCCTCCCAGCGCCGCTCCAGGCTCCGTCAGCCCAGATTCGCGCGAAACTTCATTTTCAGCTATTTTTCAAGGAGATGTCGAGACCCAATTCGCTTCAAAAAGCAAAATCAAGGATGGGGACGACTCAGACAGTAAGGATGAAGTTCAAGATCCTGAAGCACCGGATGACGAGACACAGCTACCGCAAGTATCTGAAGATCCGGGAAGTTTTCTTATTCCTTGCACTATTAATAATGAATCATTTTGGAGTGCATTAGCTGATTTAGGGTCAAGTATTAATGTTATGCCTACTGCGATTTATGAGAAACTTACCCTTTGTTTGCTAAAACCCGTTAACATGAGCATTCGGTTAGCCGATCAGACTTACCGACAACCCAAGGGGATTGTCGAACGAGTCCATGTCAGTGTTAAGGATTTAGAATTTTGGACTGAGTTTGTTGTGCTTGATTCGGTAAGTAACGTAGTGACACCCCTAATTTTAGGCCGACCATTTTTGCATGCTGCGGATGCTATCATCCATGTTCTGAAACGTGAAATATCTTTGTCAAATGGTCAAAGTAGGGTTAAAGTGTCCGAATTAGAAGAAGAGGATGAACTGATTAAAGGCGAATGTCTTAGGATGGAGGTGATAGATGATGAACAAAACCCTAGTGGATAATTAGAAATGCCAATAAGTGGGGAGACCATAGAAACTAAACCTAAGCAAAAAATCAGCTATGAAAATTTCATGGAATTAAAAGAATTAAAGGAGAAAGTAGATGAACAATTAAGGAATGGTAGAGAAGTGGCAACTAGGGTTAGGAGAATCCTAGGAAATGTTAAGTGGGAAGAGCGTGTAACCGACCTAGAAAGAGACAAGATAAATGAGATAATGGCTAGAGAACCGAATGGTAAGTTTTATGGTGACCCTAGCATTTTTCAAATTCCTTGCTACATCAGCTCAAACTGTTTTGAGAACACCTATATAGACCTTAGAGCCACATGTAATATCTTGCCCATAGGAATTTACAAGAATAATTTGAAGAAATATAGGAATGGAGTAAATTGGGGAGATTTAGAAATTAGGTTAGTAGGAGGAGCTAAGGTTTTAACCAAAGGCTTCATAAGAGACTTAGTCATTAGGATAGAAGGATTAGACATCCCCACTGATTTCTTTATAGTTGAAGACGATTCAATTACAAGAGATCATGTGATTTTAGGTCAACCGTTCTTGCTTTCGGTAGGTTCATCGGTTAATGTGAAAGCAAAGAAAATAACCTTGACTATGGGATACAATCAAGTGGTTTTGACTAAGGAGGACATTAGTAAGACCAATCCCTTCGGGACTAGGTGCAAAGCTAGGAGTTTTGCATGGGAACTTAAGAAAAGAAGAATCGAATCGCATCTAAAAGATACATCTGACCTTTACATTCGATTCCCAACGGGAACCGGCCTCCGGCCTACCCCGTATTCTTCCTCAACCTAGTTCCTAGGCCAAGTCTGGCTGAAGACTCGTTAAACTTAGCGCTTCTTGGGAGGCAACCCAAGCCGTATTTTTATTTTTATTTTTATTTTTCATTTTTAGGAATATGTGACTAATTGAAATTGAGTGATTGTTTTTGTAACACCCGACATTTAAAAAACATGGGTTTTTAAAAATTTCCACCTAACGGTGTTAAAAGATGCGGAGGAAAACTTTAAAAGTTCAAAACCGATAAAAACAGTTCGGTTCCTGCATTTATTGGTGTTACATGCCATACCATCAAAATGTCTAAATGAAAACCCAACGGTTGCCCAACACAAAACAACCATCTACATAGTACTTCATAAAATCTGCATAATATCAAAATGTAAATAAAGTCTAAAGAGGTGTAGGATCTATGGGTAGCTAAAGTCTTCATCAAGCATTCTACCCAATTCCTCACTTTTCATTCTACGTCTTCCTCGGCTTTGCTAAACCTGAGGGAGCAACATTCCTTGCACTATTAATAATGAATCATTTTGGAGTGCATTAGCTGATTTAGGGTCAAGTATTAATGTTATGCCTACTGCGATTTATGAGAAACTTACCCTTTGTTTGCTAAAACCCGTTAACATGAGCATTCGGTTAGCCGATCAGACTTACCGACAACCCAAGGGATTGTCGAACGAGTCCATGTCAGGGTTAAGGATTTAGAATTTTGGACTGAGTTTGTTGTGCTTGATTCGGTAAGTAACGTAGTGACACCCCTAATTTTAGGCCGACCATTTTTGCATGCTGCGGATGCTATCATCCATGTTCTGAAACGTGAAATATCTTTGTCAAATGGTCAAAGTAGGGTTAAAGTGTCCGAATTAGAAGAAGAGGATGAACTGATTAAAGGCGAATGTCTTAGGATGGAGGTGATAGATGATGAACAAAACCCTAGTGGATAATTAGAAATGCCAATAAGTGGGGAGACCATAGAAACTAAACCTAAGCAAAAAATCAGCTATGAAAATTTCATGGAATTAAAAGAATTAAAGGAGAAAGTAGATGAACAATTAAGGAATGGTAGAGAAGTGGCAACTAGGGTTAGGAGAATCCTAGGAAATGTTAAGTGGGAAGAGCGTGTAACCGACCTAGAAAGAGACAAGATAAATGAGATAATGGCTAGAGAACCGAATGGTAAGTTTTATGGTGACCCTAGCATTTTTCAAATTCCTTGCTACATCAGCTCAAACTGTTTTGAGAACACCTATATAGACCTTAGAGCCACATGTAATATCTTGCCCATAGGAATTTACAAGAATAATTTGAAGAAATATAGGAATGGAGTAAATTGGGGAGATTTAGAAATTAGGTTAGTAGGAGGAGCTAAGGTTTTAACCAAAGGCTTCATAAGAGACTTAGTCATTAGGATAGAAGGATTAGACATCCCCACTGATTTCTTTATAGTTGAAGACGATTCAATTACAAGAGATCATGTGATTTTAGGTCAACCGTTCTTGCTTTCGGTAGGTTCATCGGTTAATGTGAAAGCAAAGAAAATAACCTTGACTATGGGATACAATCAAGTGGTTTTGACTAAGGAGGACATTAGTAAGACCAACCCTTCGGGACTAGGTGCAAAGCTAGGAGTTTTGCATGGAACTTAAGAAAAGAAGAATCGAATCGCATCTAAAAGATACATCTGACCTTTACATTCGATTCCCAACGGGAACCGGCCTCCGGCCTACCCCGTATTCTTCCTCAACCTAGTTCCTAGGCCAAGTCTGGCTGAAGACTCGTTAAACTTAGCGCTTCTTGGGAGGCAACCCAAGCCGTATTTTTATTTTTATTTTTATTTTTCATTTTTAGGAATATGTGACTAATTGAAATTGAGTGATTGTTTTTGTAACACCCGACATTTAAAAACATGGGTTTTCAAAAATTTCCACCTAACGGTGTTAAAAGATGCGGAGGAAAACTTTAAAAGTTCAAAACCGATAAAAACAGTTCGGTTCCTGCATTTATTGGTGTTACATGCCATACCATCAAAATGTCTAAATGAAAACCCAACGGTTGCCCAACACAAAACAACCATCTACATAGTACTTCATAAAATCTGCATAATATCAAAATGTAAATAAAGTCTAAAGAGGTGTAGGATCTATGGGTAGCTAAAGTCTTCATCAAGCATTCTACCCAATTCCTCACTTTTCATTCTACATCTTCCTCGGCTTTGCTAAACCTGAGGGAGCAACACACATTCAAAAGACAAGTGTTAGCTAACGAATTAGCTAAGTAAGATAACACTAAAGTTATAAACGTTGTCCAATTAAAACATTTCTACTTTGTTGACAAAACATTAAGGCACAACCCACATAACACACACACATACAACCTGCATATCAACTTAGGATGAATCACCCTAATTGTGCCTATCCTTCTTTTATTACACACATAATCACACGTATCTTCGTTATCTGCATATAAGTGTGCTCTGCATCACACCCGACTAGATGATCAACCAAAAGGCTACTCATCATACGTCGTTAAGGAATGGCAAGCCAATCCCAGAGTAATCCGTATATGGAGGTGGGTCAGACCCCTCGTATTACTCGCCCTGCGTTAAATGACCATGTTGCAAGGAGCCACCCAAGCAACCTACGTTCACGCACTCGCCGGGCTAGGGCAAGTACGGGTTAAGCTTAACACTTTCCTGCATATCAATTTACGAGCTCGGTTTCACACATTATTAGTTTAGGCATCACACAACCTAAACATTTTCACACATTATTAGTTTAGGCATCACACAACCTAAACATTTTCACACATTATTAGTTTAGGCATCACACAACCTAAACATTTTCACACATTATCTTCATTACGTTTGGGCCCTTAAACGTGCACGTGACATGGCAACTTAGCAAGTCTAGTGTTCTAGATGAGCAAGCCATTAATACATGCACACAACAACATAAACTACGTCATACTGCATTTCAAGATTCTACATGCTACTTCATATAAAAACACTACATTATCCTTCATACCATAACACATACTATATTATACTTCATTTCATAACATGTACTACATTACATGTCATGAGGGACTGCATTTCAGGACTCATAGGGCAACTACATAACCCATATTACCTCCCGTGTAACCCCATATACCCATAAACAAGATATGTTACCAATTGGGAAGTTTTAATTATGAAACCATTCTTTTCGTTGAACCCTCAGCGTGTCAAAGTAGTGTATCTTACCTCGTAGAAGCACACAACAAGTGATAACGTAAGTTACCGAACTTTGCAAGAATTCCCGACTACCTATAATCATTAAACACCCATAATGAGCTAAACAAATACCCACTTACTTCTGGTCATGACTTAAGTCTAAATACCTATAAACATGACCATGACAAGACTTGATGCATCGGAGGTTCGTTTAATACTTTAGAGCTTACATAACTCGACGAAACTCGACATTCACTCACTAAATCAACCTTTCTGGAAACTTGACATCATAATCATCTTTTAAAAGCATTACAATTAGAAAATAGACTCTCTCACGATTCCGTAGATAGCTTATTTGTCAAAAACGGAGTTACGGTTCAAAAGTTATGGTCATTTAAAAATTCTGTCGCTATTGCGTCGCAATGGGGAAATTGCGTCGCAACTTAAGTCACTGTAATTGAGTTGCGCCGCAACTTAAGTAGTTGCGCCGCAACTGGCCCAGATTCAGCAAAATCTCATTGTTTAACCTCCAAAACTTAACCAAACACACCCCAAACGACCCCAAACCTTATGAACGACTTTTGTACCTCAAAATTCATCATTTTAAGATCATAATGATGCAATGAAATCATTGATTAATCCCTACTTGATTTGCATCACAATAATAAACGTTTTAGGTTACCGAATCCACAAAACGGACGATTTTCAATCGATTAACACACCCTATGGTCCAGATCTGATATGACACTTATAATGACTCCATTATATCATAAAAATAACAGTAACAACAAGATTATACCTTCCGGAATCCCCAACACACCAATAGATTGCAATAACGGTTACCGAGTAACCCGAAATCAACGATTCTAGCAACGAAAAGCATATAATCGATCAAGACCAGGTATGAACGAATTGAATAGATGGAAATGACCAAAAATCAGTAATGATTGCAATCTATACCTTGAAGATGATTAGAAGATCGAAATATAAGCCCTAGATCTCTCCGAATCAACCTGAAATCGATGAAATCGATCAATAGAATGCTATGGGGCTTATGGAACGGCTAGGGCTTCAAAGGAAAAGTGTTTTCTCTGTATTTTGAGTCTAATGACAAGTTAACAACTCCTTAACCCGTTTTTAAGTTTAGACTTAAGTCAAAACTAGTCCCCAAGCTTCCAAACGACTCATATTTAGCTCAAAACACCTTTAGGGACTACTTACAACTCATTAAACACTTCAAGCACCCCTAAAGGCATATAAATACACCTTAAACACATTATCACATCGATCATTAAGGCATTAAAGCCTTACACATATAGTACATTAAACACATATAATCATTAAATCTCCCAGAGACTTAACGGACACGTAGTGTTGACTTAACGACTCAAGTCAACCGTTAACCAAAAAGTTCGGGATGTTACAGTTTTAAATTTTAAAATTTGTGATCTATTTTATGAGTATGTCTTTAGAATCACAGATGCAAGCTTTCAATGGATCAAGGAAACAAGTAACTTATTGCAATCGTATTTCGGTTTTATTTTTTATGTTTTAGGTTGTTATTTCCATTTTTATATTTTGATTGAAGTGTGTAGGAATATTTTGTCTTGTAGTCTGAAGGAAACCAGGCACTTGGCCAAAAGCTAAGTGTGGGGGATTTCAAGAAGCAAATCGTTGAAGAAAATCAAACATCGAAACTCGTACAAGAGTCAAAAGCGCCATTAGGAGACCTCCAGCGCCGCTAGGAAAGCCACCTAGGATTCCCAGCGCCGCTCAACACCTCCCAGTGCCGCTCAAGCAGTCTCAACGCCGCTCATGTGTGTCCAGCGCCGCTCACCAGCTTGCCAGCGCCGCTCCCAGCTCCAGTCTGCACACCAGATCGCGAAAAATCCAAAAAAAAATCAGAAAAACCCAAAAATCCAAAAAAATCAAAAAATCAGAAAATACCAAAAAGAAAACCGAAGGAAAAACCCAAAGGATTCTTGATGAATGTCTTTATGGGCCAACCGGTGGTCATTATGGACCATCTGTCACCGGAAAGAAAGTATATGATGCTGGATTCTATTGGCCGACCATTTTCAAGGAGGCGCAAACCTTGGTGGAGGTTTGTGATGTGTGTCAAAGACAAGGTAATATCTCTAAACGTGATGAAATGCCGCAGAACTACATTCAGGTATGTGAAGTTTTTTATGTTTGGGGCATAGATTTTATGGGACCTTTTCTCCCATCGAATAAGAATTTGTATATCATTGTTACTGTAGATTATGTTTCTAAGTGGGCCGAGGCCAAAGCCTTGCCAACGAATGATGTACGTGTTGTCATTCACTTTTTGAAACAGCTTTTCTGTAGGTTTGGTGTGCCCAACGCCTTAATAAGTGACCGCGGAAGCCATTTCGTGAATCACCAACTCGCTAAGGTGCTTAAGAGGAACGGTGTCAATCACCGTTTTTCAACCTCATACCACCCGCAAACGAGTGGCCAAGTTGAAAATACTAACCGGGCATTGAAAAGAATTCTTGAGAAAACCGTAGGAGACAACCCAAAGTCTTGGTCTACCAAGCTTGATGATGCTCTATGGGCATTCAGGACCGCCTACAAGACACCGATTGGGACTACCCCATACCGATTGCTTTATGGCAAGACTTGTCACCTAGCTATAGAAATTAAGCATAAAGCTTATTGGGCGCTCAAGAACTGCAATATGGACCTAGTTGAGGCCGTGAGTTGAGATCGTTGCAATTAAATGAACTTGACGAACTTAGGTTGCATGCTTATGACAATTCTAGACTTTATAAGGAACGAACTAAAGTGTGGCACGACCATAGGCTTAGGAAAAAGGATTTTAAGGCCGACGATAAAGTTTTGTTGTTCCTTTCAAAGTACAAGTTTAAGCAACCAAAGTTGACTTCTAGGTGGACCGGCCCTTTTGTGATCAAACATGTTTATCCGTCTGGTTATGTTGAATTGTTAAAATCGGATGGATCTACTTTTATGCGAAGCAGCCTACAACGCTGCGCATCAGTGTAATTCTCGACCTTATAACTACGCCGCGGTAAGTATACTGCGCCGCAGTGACACTGTGTTGATGCGAAGCAGCCTACAACGCTGCGCATCAGTGTAATTCTCGACCTTATAACTACGCCGCGGTAAGTATGATGCGCCGCAGTGACACTGTGTTGATGCGAAGCAGCCTACAACGCTGCGCATCAGTGTAATTCTCGACCTTATAACTACGCCGCGGTAAGTATGATGCGCCGCAGTGACACTGTGTTGATGCGAAGCAGCCTACAACGCTGCGCATCAGTGTAATTCTCGACCTTATAACTACGCCGCGGTAAGTATGATGCGCCGCAGTGACACTGTGTTGATGCGAAGCAGCCTACAACGCTGCGCATCAGTGTAATTCTCGACCTTATAACTACGCCGCGGTAAGTATGATGCGCCGCAGTGACACTGTGTTGATGCGAAGCAGCCTACAACGCTGCGCATCAGTGTAATTCTCGACCTTATAACTACGCCGCGGTAAGTATGATGCGCCGCAGTGACACTGTGTTGATGCGAAGCAGCCTACAACGCTGCGCATCAGTGTAATTCTCGACCTTATAACTACGCCGCGGTAAGTATGATGCGCCGCAGTGACACTGTGTTGATGCGAAGCAGCCTACAACGCTGCGCATCAGTGTAATTCTCGACCTTATAACTACGCCGCGGTAAGTATGATGCGCCGCAGTGACACTGTGTTGATGCGAAGCAGCCTACAACGCTGCGCATCAGTGTAATTCTCGACCTTATAACTACGCCGCGGTAAGTATGATGCGCCGCAGTGACACTGTGTTGATGCGAAGCAGCCTACAACGCTGCGCATCAGTGTAATTCTCGACCTTATAACTACGCCGCGGTAAGTATGATGCGCCGCAGTGACACTGTGTTGATGCGAAGCAGCCTACAACGCTGCGCATCAGTGTAATTCTCGACCTTATAACTACGCCGCGGTAAGTATGATGCGCCGCAGTGACACTGTGTTGATGCGAAGCAGCCTACAACGCTGCGCATCAGTGTAATTCTCGACCTTATAACTACGCCGCGGTAAGTATGATGCGCCGCAGTGACACTGTGTTGATGCGAAGCAGCCTACAACGCTGCGCATCAGTGTAATTCTCGACCTTATAACTACGCCGCGGTAAGTATGATGCGCCGCAGTGACACTGTGTTGATGCGAAGCAGCCTACAACGCTGCGCATCAGTGTAATTCTCGACCTTATAACTACGCCGCGGTAAGTATGATGCGCCGCAGTGACACTGTGTTGATGCGAAGCAGCCTACAACGCTGCGCATCAGTGTAATTCTCGACCTTATAACTACGCCGCGGTAAGTATGATGCGCCGCAGTGACACTGTGTTGATGCGAAGCAGCCTACAACGCTGCGCATCAGTGTAATTCTCGACCTTATAACTACGCCGCGGTAAGTATGATGCGCCGCAGTGACACTGTGTTGATGCGAAGCAGCCTACAACGCTGCGCATCAGTGTAATTCTCGACCTTATAACTACGCCGCGGTAAGTATGATGCGCCGCAGTGACACTGTGTTGATGCGAAGCAGCCTACAACGCTGCGCATCAGTGTAATTCTCGACCTTATAACTACGCCGCGGTAAGTATGATGCGCCGCAGTGACACTGTGTTGATGCGAAGCAGCCTACAACGCTGCGCATCAGTGTAATTCTCGACCTTATAACTACGCCGCGGTAAGTATGATGCGCCGCAGTGGTTACGTGTTTTTAGAAAAATCGAAAATCGAATATATATATATATATAATATTATTTAAATACACTGTGCCGCAGTGAATGTTTGACTGCGGCGCAGTCATGTTCAGATCCGGTCAAAGTCGATGGGGGCTAGGGTTTTCACATGCTTTTCACTTTACACAAAATTTTAACTTATTCCTTCCTTCCCATTATTTGACCGACCCCCACCCTCTCTTCTCCACATTCATATTTTTATTTCTCTTCAATCAAGCATTAATCATGACTCGAACTGGAAAGGTAATCTCTTCTACTTACTTTCTTCCTTCCTTTTCTATTTAATTTAGATGAGAACTTGATGAGTTATGTAGTTTTCAAACTTGTTTGGTACTTGGTTTGATAATGGAGAATGTTAGCTAATTTAATGCTTAATTTTTGATGAATACTTAGAAAACTATGTAGGAGGCGGGATTTTAATTTCGAATAGGTATGAGTGAGTCCATAGGTGAATCGATTTGGGTATGGGATTGTTTGATTCTTATTTGTTAAACCCCTAAAAAATAAATATAATCAACATTTTGAGGAGATGTTTGAGGATCGACCCCGCTCAGAATATTTGATGACTGCGTCGCAACTACAATACTGCTTCACAGTCTCACTCAGTTTCGATGCGCCGCAGTGTCCAACTGCGTGGCAGTGTTGCTGTCGAGTTTTTGACTGCGACGCAGTGAGGCTAACTGCGCCGCAGTCTACCCTGTTCTGTCACAGTCCTCTGTGTTACATTTTAATAGGGTATGATTATGTCAGGGCTTTATTGTATGTTGTTTTGTTTGTGTGTGCAGCAACCAGCATCTAGTAGCCGAGCTCCAAAAGGTTCTAATCGGACTTCTACTTCATCCGCACCAAATGAAGGCACTTCAAATCCTCCCGAGCAACTGAGGAAGCACTTGCCTTGAGAGTCGATTCACTTCATGCTTGGCTTAAATGGCTAAGAGCCACTGCTAATGACAAGATATTCTACTCCAACCGGTTGGCAAAAATTATTCACAAAAATGTTGAGCAACCGAGGTACATGGATACTGTTATGCTTGATCACTTGCTTATTCGTGCCGACATTAGTAGGTTAATAAGTGTTGTTTCACCCTATAATGATGAGTTTGGTAATCCGATTGATAAGGAGTATGGTTTTTGGATGGATATCTTTCGTAATAGGGAAGATATTTGTAGAGAATGGTGCTTAGAGTTTTATTCTACTATTTGTGTTAAAGATATTGATGATGCGAAGAGTGTGTTTGATGATAAGGTGATTAATTTTAGATGTGGGGGTAGAGATAGGTCTCTTAGCATTGCTGAGTTTGGTGTGTGCACAGGCATGTATTCTCAGGATATGTTGGATAATGATGTTACATTTAAGAATTTGTTGCATTGTGCTACTCGGGATAGTATGGGGTTTACTGATGATCAGAGGGCCTATTATTCGAGGATTTCTGGGGGAGAGACTTGGAACTCGGCTAAAGGGGCAAATACTCTTCAGTCGCCCATTCTGAGGATTTTTCATAAGATGTTAGTTTATTTCTTTGTCCAGCGGTCTAACCATCAGGACAAAATTTACTTGGAAGATCTTTGGTTGCTTAGGTTCTTTGATGAGGGTGACCCATATAAGACTGCTTGCGCCCCTTATGTCCTAGCTAAACATATGGGTACACGTGGTATGAGAGATAAGGGCTTGGTTTGTGGCCATTTCATTACACGAATGGTCAAGTTCTTTGGTTGTGAGGATGAGAGGGTGAACACTCATTTGACTTGGCAAGTTATGAAGTCATTCACCTACAATGACTTGAACTGCTACAGATTTCTCCTACCTAGTGAGCATCGGGATATACATGTCTTGATCCCGTTTGGTGGTTCCGCCCCTGAGGGCGATGAGGATGAGGAGATGGCGAATGCACCACAGCAGCCACCAGAGCCAGCACAACGTACTAAGCGTCGTACTACTACTACTACTTCTACTACTGCTGGTGCATCTTCTTCATCCGCTGCTCCTCCTGCTTCTTGGGACTTCTCTTTTATAGATGCCACAGTGAATGACATGTGGCAGTCACAGCAGCAGTTCTAGTCTAGGGTGGAGAGTGATTTTCGATGGCTTGGTTCTGGGATAAGTAGAGTCATGTTTGATCAGCAGCGCTACCAGCCGATGTGGGAGGCTAACTATCGGGGGAATACTTTCACCCCACCTGAGCCTTTCCCAGACTACGGGCCTCCCAGTATCTTCATTCCAGACCACAGGACTGGTGGTTTCTACTACCCGTCAGAGCGTCAGTTTGAGCATCCTCCTTCCCACGATCTTGGGGGACAGGGACCAGACCATCCAGTTAGCTTTGGTTCTTTTGCAGGTACACAGGCTGGAGATGCAGACGGTGGAGGTTCAGATGCTCAGACTATCGCTGAGCAAGCGGTTGCATCGTTCTTTGATACGCCAGGTGGTATGTCAGGTTATCAACCTACCAGCTGATCAGATGATGAGAGTTGATGAGAGTAGCGCCGTCTGTCGGTTTATTGATGGTTTTTATCATTGAATTGTTTGAACTATTTTCATTCTCGTACTTTATTTCCATTTGTTTGGTTTGTATCCACCTTTCGGGGTGATGAGACATCGCATTTTCTTTCTTTTCATTTTCATTTAGAATAAGTAGGGATATGATTTGCTTGCTTAATTATAAATGTTGTTGCTTGTTAATCGTGTGTTCATGTTGAATAGCAAGTCTTGTTATATGCATATGCTGGCAGTAAGTTCAGCGCAATATTCTTGTTGGCATCATTCAAGCATGGAACACCCGTCATACCTGGCAAGTTTTTTTTGTTCTTGATTTTGCTCTTTGTTTACTTTCCCCTATTTCCCATAGTTTTCCTTAGTTCATTGGACATTGAGGGCATTGTCCAACTCAAGTGTGGGGGGGTGGTAAATAGGAAAAAGTTGGGTATTTTAGAGGATTTTTAAACTTTTGCATGCTTGTCCTTGTAGTTAATTGCTTTTGTCACCTAATTATAGATATTAATGAGCAATTTGACTACACCCTTGGTACAAAGTTTAATTGGTGGAATGTGTCTTGATTGATTAATTAGGCAATCTCTTCTGGATTAATAACATGACTAGCACGCTTATAGCACCAAAACACCAAATATGTGAGATTCTTGATTCATTTCTAGATATGCTAGGTGTTTTCGGGTTTGGATTTATTGACCTTGTAAATTTGTCCCTCTCGTAGGCTTTTGAATTTATTCAAGGGTAAGGGTTCGACTTAGAACTCTGAACTATGATGTGCAAGTTTGAGGTTGGTTTTTCCATTTCCGAGTTATTTTCATTTGCTATGAGTGTGCCGATGATTGCATTGATTCTAGAACTTGTCCTGGTTGATCGTTCCGTGTTATTTATCAGAAGAGGAAAATTTAGGATAAAACCCCTTGTTCTTTGTATGTTCACCCCTTGTTTCGTAAAAATTTGTTATGTGCATGTTTTGTTAATGTGCTTAGTAGCTAACTCCACTGGTTAGTGAACCACCTGTTAAAACCCTTATGTTGCACTCACTTTTAGTGCAAGAAACAATAGAAAACATGTTGTCATTAGCCTGTTCTTTGTTATTAAATCCACCTTAAATATGCACCTTTCCTAACTATGCCGATAGTCGAAGTCCTGGTGGGTCATTGGTTGCCTATGCTAGTGGATGGTTTGGGGTTGTCCTTTATGTCGGGTTGGGATATTCTCGGTTACTGAGAATAGATTGATTTCGTCATGATTGTTTGGATAAAGTCTGGATCGTTCATTTGAGCATATGAGTACATGATTTGTCACTGTTTCAATATTATTAAGAGAATACCAATTAGTCAGAGTAAAAGTAGCTCACAAAAAAAAAGAAAAAAAGAATTGAAAAAGAAAAAAAAGAAAAAAAAATAGAAAAAATGAAAAAAAGAGCTTGGGCTGTCAGTTGGTATTTCTCACTTTTGGTCAAATCATTTTTATTAGTTGGTTCATCAAGTAGACCAACAAAAGCTTCATTGTTTCTACAAATTATTGAGTTAAGTTGGTACATCTTTATAACCAACAAAAGGATCTTGGAATGCTATATTTTTCAGTTATCATTTCTGGGTTGGCAAGTTTGTTTAAGCCAACATGGTTAGTCTTGGTTGATTGAGTTGTTTTATGTCATACACCACAATGGTGTCGGTTTTTAATCGTTCTATTGGGGGTATTGTCTGGACAACTTCGCGGGTTTTGGACCGTTGGCAACTGATGACATGGGATTTATGGATTAGACTATTATGTAAACAATTTGTTAATTGTTGTGTTATTTCTTTTTAACACCAATTGTTATCTCAAATTTCCATACCCTTTTTAAATACCTTGTTTAGCCTCAGAATACATTACAACCCTTAAAGACCTCTTCTGATAGACGTTAGGGTGCTTGCACCATGGCGGTGAAGGAACGATTCTAGTACAAGCCTATGGTAAAAGATTATGCATCACGACTAGGCCTTAAGAGATTATTCAAATATTCAACCCCAATGGTAAGTTAGTTGGAGTAGGATAGAGGATATATCATTGATTCGATTGATCAGTGCTTAGTCGTGTTATTGTTAGTGCAGTTTCTGTGCACTTATTATTGTCCGCTGCAATACAATTCTAAGGCTGACATTTTAAAGGCTTTGAAGTTATTTTATTGAAGTTATTACTTTGATGTTAATCCTTTGAGGTTATTAACATCAAAGCAATTATGGCAGCCATGAAATTAACAAGTCCAACCCATATATGTTTAGCCTATATATAGGTTTCTTAGGTTATTGATTTCAGTTGATGGTTCTAGTTGCAACAGAGAGTCGTCCATAGGGATCGGGGTAGAGATCTATGCCCCGCCATTCCGCCACCATGTAATTCATTATCAAGAGTCATCTCGAAATCATTGAGATGTATTTTAAACGGATTCATTCTTGTAATCATTCGATTAATGATAAAGGAATTCTTATTGTTATCTCCTGTTCTATATCTATATTGGTTTATATATATGTGTGTTTGTTTAAAGCCTCAAAAACGGATCTAGATGGATTCCGCACATCTAGATTCGTACAGATCTCGATATGCATCGGTCAAACGGACCTAACAGTGGTATCAGAGCAAGGGGAGACTTTTCTCCATGATCGAGATTTATTCTTGGAGTATTTGAAGAATTAGGGTTTTTAGATGGTGGCTGCGATGTGGTTGATGAAGATGAAGATCAGAAAGGAAATTAATTTTTCCAATGACCTTGCTGTCCATCGATCTTATTTACTCGACCTTATTAACCTAGTTGTTTGTCCATTGATCTAATTTGCCTTGCTGTGCTACGAAGTTAACATGTCTGTTGAGGTTAATCAAGTCTATCAATGTTAATTTACTCGATCCGTAGCCTCGTACTTCCTTTGAGTTTAATTTTGTTTGAGCTTAAATTAGATTTCCATTAACCTTAAAACCTTTGAGCTTAAAATATCTTTGAACTTGAAATCCATTCGGCCTAAAATTTCTTTGAACTTAAAGTCTCTTTGGCTTAAAATTCCTTCGACCTTAAAGTCCCTTTGAACTTAAAAACCCTTCGAACTTAAATCCTTTCGAGCTTGTTTCCTTTAAAGTTGACAACTTAAATCCATTGACCTTATTTCCTTCGAACTTATTTCCTATCTAGTGAACTTAAACTGTGGACCTTTATTCCAACCAAAACCTATGAATTTAATTTTGATTGAAGTTAATTTCTTTGAACTTAATTCATTGAACTTAAATCTTTGAACTTAATTTTCATCAAATTTAATTCTACTAAACATAAATCCAACGACCTTATTTAACCTCAAAGTTGTTTAAAGTTCACGCATAGAGGTTCTGGTGTGTTTCAGTATGAGAAGAATACAAATTTTCAGATACGATGAAACACACACTATACGGTAGTACAACCGTGTTTTTGGCGAAGAGTTATTACTGAAATTAACTCTAGGCTTTCTAAAAATCCTCAAGAATGGGAGATATTTAAAACCTAAGAAACAGAACTCTTATTGAAGCTGCCAGATCCATGATGGGTCAAAACAATGTCAAGTCTCATTTCTGGGCTGAAGCAATACACACAACTTGCTTTACCCAGAACAGATCCCTTATTGTGAAAAGACACCAGAAGACTGCATATGAACTTCTTAGGGGGAAAAAACCTGAGATTGGTTTCCTAAGAATGTTTGGAAGTCCTTGCTACATTCTGAATCAGAAAGACCATCTTGGAAAGTTTGATGAGAAATCAGATGAAGGTATCCTACTTGGATATGCAACAATGATGAAGGCCTACAGAGTTTACAACAAGAGAACTAAAACAATTGAGAACTCTGTTAATGTAAGCATTGATGAAGGTTGTTCTAAGCCAGATTGCTCTCCTCCTGAAGATGAAGACTTCAATTTTGAAGAACTAGCTGTACCTGAGAATGAGCCTCCAACTAATCCTCCAGTTGGAGCTGATAATGCTCAAACTAAGGGGGAGCAACTTATAGAAGAAGAAGAATTTCCAATCATTGAAAATGCACAAGCTGATCCTGCTCCTACTGAAGAAGTTATTCAGAATCCATTAAATGACTCTCCAATTGGTTCAGATTCCTCCATTCCTGTCCAAGCTGATCAGCCTCTTCCTCAAGCTGATCATGCTGAACCATCTAATCTGAATCAATCCATTGTCCCAGTTACCAGATGGACAAAGAGTCATCCAATTAACCAAATCATTGGTGATCCACTCTCTAGTGTTAAAACAAGAAGAAAGGCAACAGGCAATTTCTGCATGTTTGTCAATTTTGTAAGCAAGGTGGAACCAACTAAGGTTGATGAAGCACTGGCAGATCCTTCTTGGGTAAATGCAATGCAAGATGAGTTAACACAATTTGAAAGAAACAAGGTTTGGGAACTTGTTCCAAGACCTCATCACAAGACTGTGATTGGAACCAAGTGGGTCTACAGAAACAAAATGGATGAAAGGGGAGTTGTGACCAGAAACAAAGCAAGATTGGTAGCTCTTGGTTACAGACAAGAGGATGGAATTGATTATGATGAGACTTTTGCACCAGTGGCAAGATTAGAGGCAATCAGAATGTTCTTGGCCTTCTCTGCTCACAAAGGTTTCAAAGTCTATCAAATGGATGTGAAGAGTGCATTTCTTAATGGAAAATTGGAAGAAAAAGTCTATGTTGAACAGCCTCCTGGTTTTGAAAACTCAAAGTTTTCTGACCATATGTTCAAGCTTGACAAGGCTCTTTATGGGTTGAAGCAAGCTCCAAGGGCATGGTATGATACTTTGTCTAAATTCTTATTGGCTAATAACTTCAAAAGAGGTAATGTTGACAAGACTTTGTTTATGAGAAAGTATAATGGTGATATCCTGCTTGTACAAATTTATGTAGATGATATAATATTTGGGTCTAGCAGTGAAAGACTTTGCAAAAAGTTTTCTGAATTAATGTCTAAAAAGTATGAAATGAGCATGATGGGAGAACTAAACTATTTTCTGGGTTTACAAGTTAAACAGACTAAAAATGAATTTTTCATAAACCAAGGAAAATATGTTAAAGATCTCTTAAACAAATTTGGTTTTACTGATTGCTCACCTATGAAAACTCCTATGGGAACTGGTGATAAGCTGGGTGAGGATAAAAATGGCAAATCTGTTGACATCACAGCTTATAGGGGTATGATAGGATCATTACTTTACTTGACTGCTAGTAGACCAGATATTATGTTTGCTACATGTCTTTGTGCAAGATATCAAGCTAGTCCTAAGGAATCTCATCTTAAGGTTGTGAAAAGAATCTTTAGATACCTTAAAGGTAGTCCCAATCTGGGTCTTTGATATCCCAAAGACTCAGGATTTGATCTAATTGGCTATTCAGATTCTGACTTTGCAGGCTGTAAGATTGACAGAAAAAGTACTTCAGGAGCTTGTCAATTGCTTGGAAATAGACTTGTAAGCTGGTCCAGCAAGAAGCAGCATTCAGTTTCTATCTTCACTGCAGAAGCTGAATATGTTGCTGCAGGAAGTTGTTGCTCTCAAATTCTTTGGATGCAATATCAGCTTCAAGACTATGGTGTCACTGCAACAAAAACTCCAATATTTTGTGACAGTACCAGTGCCATAGCAATTTCAAACAATCATGTGCTTCATTCAAGGACCAAGCACATTGATATAAGATATCATTTCATCAGGGATCATGTAATGAAAGAAGATGTTGAACTCCACTTCATACCAACAGACAATCAGCTTGCTGACTTGTTCACAAAGCCATTGGATGAATCAAGGTTTAACTACCTCATAAGTAAGCTAGGTATGCTTAATTTGTAAAATGTAGTGAGCTAAGTAATAGCAAATCTGACCCCTTAGAGTTATACTAAATTTTGAGGGTAAGCTGTGTCAGACCCAGACTACCCTTTCACACTTGGTGCATTTCCAAGTGAAGAGGGTAAGCTGAGTCTGACCCAGCTTCGTGGTTATTTTTGTTATTAAATATCTCAGTGCGTTTTATTACTTTCATTATTTTATTAGTGTACTTGTTGATCCTATTGGAGTGTGACACGTGTAGTGGTTACAGCCGATTACTGAAAAAGTACCACCACTACTTGTTAATCCTCCAATCAAAATCTTTCTCTCTCCAACTTTTTCAAACGGGATATTTTGAGTTTTGTATATAACATCAATTTAACCTAAATCCCAAATCACTTGTTCATATTTTCTCAAAATCAATTTTTTCTCTCTAATCTGATTACTGTTTTATTAAATTTAATTTCTTCTAAAAATTGTTTTCAAAATGGCATCATCATCTGTTTCTATTCATACTAATGATTCTCAATCTAGTTCTTCTTCTGAACCTGAAAGTCAATACCCAGCTCCGATAAGCGCCAACAAGCTTTCACCTTATGTGGTGGGAAGTAATGTAGTAGTGGTTCCGGCTGATCTTGATACTGGTAAAATCAAGATTGGCAGTCTGGTTTATGCCAATATTTATCCTCCTTCATGGGCAAAAGGATACGATGAGATAGTGGCTTTCTTATGGCATCATCATCTGTTTCTATTCATACTAATGATTCTCAATCTAGTTCTTCTTCTGAACCTGAAAGTCAATACCCAGCTCCGATAAGCGCCAACAAGCTTTCACCTTATGTGGTGGGAAGTAATGTAGTAGTGGTTCCGGCTGATCTTGATACTGGTAAAATCAAGATTGGCAGTCTGGTTTATGCCAATATTTATCCTCCTTCATGGGCAAAAGGATACGATGAGATAGTGGCTTTCTTATGGCATCATCATCTGTTTCTATTCATACTAATGATTCTCAATCTAGTTCTTCTTCTGAACCTGAAAGTCAATACCCAGCTCCGATAAGCGCCAACAAGCTTTCACCTTATGTGGTGGGAAGTAATGTAGTAGTGGTTCCGGCTGATCTTGATACTGGTAAAATCAAGATTGGCAGTCTGGTTTATGCCAATATTTATCCTCCTTCATGGGCAAAAGGATACGATGAGATAGTGGCTTTCTTATGGCATCATCCATTCGGAAAGATGATGATTGAGAAGCCAGACTGGGTGTTTCAAGATCTACTTTGTGAATTTTGGGCGAGCTGTGTTGTGAATCAGAACAAGAAAAGAGATGATGCGATCTATGGCACAATCCTCAACGGTAAGAAAAAGGTATATATTTCTTATGAGAGGATTAGGTCTGCTTTTGAGCTGTCTTATATGCCTGATGATGAATATGATAATGTTGTGTCTCAAACTGAAGCCAAAAATGTTTTACAAGAAGTTGGATATACTGGTCCATTGGCTTCAGTGGTTAAAATGAAATATTTAACTGGCATTTGGAACTATTTATTGAGCACAATTTCTAAAACCTTACAAGTAAAGGCAGGCAGCTTTGATCAGCCTAATGTTCTAGAATTGCAGATTTTTCATGCAATGGTCACTATGACCAGAATAGATTTTGCTGGCTTAATGTTTAAGGACCTTGTTGATCGCGTTCATAAGAAGAGTCTTACCATACCTTATGGTAGGATTCTTGCTCTTATCATTGAGGCAATACTTGATAATGATTACAGTCTGGCAACTGGTCAGACTGTGGAATGCAAGCCTATTAACAACAACATCTTCAATAGTCCCAAGGTATCTGTGTAGGGTCTGACCCGAGCAATGCAGATCTACCTTGATTTTTGCAGGCAAAGAGAAAGGGAACAAGAAGCACTTGGGGAAGCTGTCCCTTCTTTGACGCGATCTGAGTCTAACACTCAATCTGCTAATCAGGGGGACCCAGGTACACATGCTTTTGAACCCTCAAACTCTTCTGAATCTATTCAACATTCTACTCCTACAAAAGAGGGTAAAGGGTTGGCCAAAACATCAGCCACCCTAGCCACACCCTCCTCCACTCTTTCAAAATCCGATTCTAAAAGACCCATGGTTGAGGACTTAGTGCCTCACCATGCTAAGAAGAAAAGATCGCAAAGGAAATCTGTGCTAGCTTCTGGGGTTGATAATGCTTCATCAATTCTTGAGATCCCCCAAGGTGCAGTGGAAGCTAAGGAACGTTCCAAAGTTGTCCCTGTCACCAAAGCTGATAAGCCAAAATCGCCACACCCATCTACACTCTCCCAAAAGAGTGTAGACAAGTTAAAGGGAACACCTACTGCTACCCAACCCTCCAAACAGGGTGAAGGTATTGAAAGAAAAACCTCCTCCCAAGGTCACACTGTGTCTGCACCTATATCGCCATCATCAGCCTCCCAAATGGTTGATGATATCATTAAAGGGATAACAGAGGATCTAGCCCAGATCCAAAGTGAGTCAGAGGCAATGCACATCATTTCTGAGGATGGTCAACCAAAGGAGAGAAGTATCGAACGCATTGGTGACACTGCTTCTCCTCCCCAAGCTGATCAGACTCCTTCTCTCTTACACTCTGAGTCTGCACAGGCTGTCAATGCCCCTTCTATGTCACAAGGAGGGGTACATGACTTAATTCTCCCTAAGCATACTTTGGAGCAACAACACACCTCTGTTGAAGGGCAATCAAATGCATAAAACATTACACCTGCAGAGTCTGTGTCTGCATCTGTCCTCGGACAGAGGGATTTTGTAGGTTACATGGCTGTCTTTAAGGCAGTTATGTCAGTCCCTTGTGTAGCAAAGGGAACCATTGATGGTCCTCACGATGTCAATGAGAATATGATCACTATCTCCGGAAGTGATTCTTCATTCGATGATGAGTTTGCCCATCCATCCTCAAGGGATGGTCTGATGGAAGATGCTAGTGGAGGAGTTGACCAAAATCTAGATCAACACATTCCCACTGGCCCTCAGCCTGAATTAAACGTTAATCTTTCTCAGGCTGACCAACTCATCATCAATTATGACAAATCTACTCGTGAGACTCACTCTCATGAGCAAATTCTACAAAACTCCATAAGCCTCCACCCCCTTCTAAATAAGACCAATGACCCTGATATTAAGGATTGCAGGCTGCTCTTTCCAGAGTCAGTGGCTTTTAAGCCAACTGCAAGTTCTTCCCAAGCTGCCACTATCTCATTTTCAGATGTGGTGGGTCAGCTCACTGAGTTCAAATCAACCTATAAGGTTGAGAGCTTACAGCTGACCAAATGCTTGGAAAAGATCCAAAAGGATCAGGAATTGACGGATAAGAAGGTGGATAAGTTGAGTCAAGATCAGACTGCATTGAAAGAAAATGTGTTAAAGGCAGTTGATTTGATGCAGCAGAACCAGAGCAAGCTGACAGAGTCTCTTGATAGTCTTACAAAGGCAGTCAATGAAGAGAATGAAAGAAACAAGAGTACTCTGGGTCAGATTGAGAATGCTGCAACCAAGTTTACAAGGGAAGTCACCTTAGAACTTCGATCTGCAAATAAGTCACAAGAAGATTTCAAGAATGATCTGATTGAAGCTTCTAAGGGTGTTAAATCCAAGATTGAACTCCTCCATGAGGATTATGTTGAGCTAAGAAGAGCTTGCTGTCTCACAAATGTCAAGATTGACTTGATCAACCAGGATCTCAAAGGCCTCTTTGCTACTCCAGTGAGCTCTTTCCCTGCTGATGATGACAAAAAGAGGGAGAAGAATGCTACTAAAAGAAAAAGGAGTACAATGAGTGAAGCTGAAATGGATCTAGAAAGAGAAAGACAAAAAGCTCAGGTTGACAAGGAAATTGAAGAATATTTTGAAAGACTGAAAGAGAGATGGAATAGGCTGAAAAGAAAAGAAAGTCCTTCCAAGTTGTTCCTGTGCAAGCTGTGCCAACTCAAGCTGACCCAGCTCCCTTAGAACAAATTGATGAATCTTCCTCTAGTGAAGACACAGCCACTCTGTCCCAGTTCATGATCAAGAAAAGAACAACAGAAGTTGGGTCAAGTGGTGTGAAGATCCTAACAGACAAAGAAAAGGATTGGGAGCTTGCAACTGAAACAGCTCCACAGCTTGGGGTAACAGTTGAGGTGGCATACAAAATGATTAAGGAGGACAGATTAGAAAGAGAAAGAATTGCTGCAACTAAGTCTGATTCTGAAATTACCAAGGCTGTTCAAGAACAATTAAATAAGGAAGATGAAGAAGATCTTGCAGCCATTGGTTCCAAAAAGAAAGTTGTGGGCAAAGGAAAAGAAAAGAAGAAGGTGGTGGTTCACTCTAAACCATCACAGAAGGTTAAAGATGTGAAAAGTAGTCGTGAAGCCCATGATTGGTTTGAGGCTCTGGAGAAAAGACAAGTAACAGAAAAGATCAGTTATAGAAGTCATTCTGAGCCAATCCTCCAGGTTCTACTCAAAAGAAGAAAAGGAAAGAACATTCCCAGCATCTGGTTTACAAGGAGGGGTTATGAAACCAGCTGAGAAACCCATGATCTTGTCAATCTGCTTGAATTAGGTTACACTGAGTGGGTGGAGTTACACAATATCATAACTGGTATGTCTGGAGTTCACAAAGAGATAGTCTTGGAAGCCATTGAGAAGAAGTTAGCTGCTATTGTGAAGTACAAAATTGATATCTCTGGCTTTCCAAGACCAATAGCATATGATATGGATTATGAAGATGAGTCAGCTAAGCCACTGAAGAAGAAAAGAAGAAGGTTTGAAAGGATTGATGTTCCTGGAGGTGATCATTCAGTTTTTCTCCAAAACTTGTCTCCTTCAGAGTTGCTTGCACAATTATCTTCTGGTGCTGTTGACAAGATTCTGAGTAATCTCAATCTGACTCTACTTGCTGGTGTTGAAAACGCAAGATGTGGGATGTTCATTACTGAACCTGAACATGGGATGTACTTTGTAGATGCAAGAGGGAATTTGGTGTTCCAAAGGACTGCTGAACTAAAACAGGTACCATCTATGCACCTATTTACCTTATACAGATTCTGTAGAAACTTTAGTGAAGAAGGTAATGGGTATGAGCAGTTCCTTATTGATGAGGGGTTAGATAGGCAATTAGATGTGAGAGTTGCCCCATCATTTGAAGTTAAGCAAGAAGCTATAGAAATGCTTGGAGAATAGTGATGTAACATGTAATATCTTTGTTTTATTCTCTATATATGCAAAGGCAGTTGTACAAATCTAGTTTCTTTGTTAAAACTTCATTTCAGTTCAAAAGAACCCAAAAGATTCAAAGGGTCACAATCTGATAGTTTCATTTTACTTTGATTCTTTGTAAGCTGATAGTTAGAAGTGTTGTTGGGTTTTGTCATCATCAAATAGGGGGAGATTGTTGAGTCCCAATGTTAATTGTAAATTTAATGATGACAAATCTGACCTATAAACACTTAGTAATCTTTGGTTCTTGTAATCTGATCTGGGTCAGACTAAGCTGACACAGCTTACGATCTGTCTTTGACCCAGATCACGCTTCATACTTGTAATTGTAATATCTTATGGAAGCTAGTGTTATTCAAGCTGCATCAACAATGTATTAGCATTCAGTCCAAGTCGAAGAGGAGGATTGAAGATAGAAGACCAAGATGTTAGTGGAAGACAGCTTGGGATTAGCAGTCAGCTTGGAAACACTTAGGCAGATTGGTGCTTTGACAAACGGCCCAATCTGTGTCTGACAATCAAGTGAAGATAACAACCTGGATTGAAGATAAGGACAAATGACGTGACTAGGAAGAATCCTAGGATCCAGGTTGGTGGTTGGTTTTACATATGCGTGTCCATACTCCTATTGGTAGATGAAGAATGTGCGTCAGTACGTGGGGGACCACAAGTACCATGAAAGGCACGATTGATTATTCCTTCATCAACCACTGACTGAAGAACACGTAGCTGCAACGGACACCTAATGAAGGAGCGCTTTTGCCTATAAAAGCCTCATTCATGGATTGCATATGGGTGGCAATTCCTGAGAATCATTCTTCACACAAGTTTCTCTCCTCTTATACACAGCTTAGTCTGTACGAGATCAGCTTGGGCTAATTCTCTTGAGCTGAAACTTATTGATTGTTGTTTGTCATTTCATAGGGTTGTTTAGATATCTATAGGCTATCTTTATTCCGCAACAACCCTGTAATTCTTTGTATAGATTATTTCTTAATAAAGGATTACATTTGAAAATAACAATCTGTGTTCAAGAATTTTTTTATTTCTTTACTGCTTTACTGTTTTAATGATTCCTGCTCTTTACTTACTTGCTTAATATTCTTTAACTGAATCTTAAAACGTTTTGTGTTAAAAGTTTGTAAAGATTGTGGAAAGTTGTATTCACCCCCCTCTACAACTGTTCTGTGTACAATATACTTTGGTATATTGATACACCGTGGGACGTATCAGCTAACCATGCCACCCGATGTACTTGAGAGACTGGGGACACCCCCTAGATCTTAAGAGCCCAATACTCCCTAGATGATCTGAAGATCAATATCTTCGATCTCCAACATTAATGGGTTTTAGGATTCCCATTCCTAAAACTCATTCCCACACAAAATCATATAAATCTTTGTTTCATTTTGGTATACACAACGAATTCAGGGAAACAAGTGTGCGTTATAGCTGTCAAAACTTCAACAGGCGATTAAAGACTGGTGATCAATAAAGAGACTGGAAGCTAGCAAATCATAGCCTACAAGTGGGATCTTAAATACGCTCGCAAGGTGCATGTATTCAACTCTCTATTTATTATGTCAAAATAATTTCTTACTGTTTTCATGATTAAACATATTCAGACTATTTATTAACTGACACATAACGCAGTTTTGATGTTCAGTTATAAAAAAAAATAATAATAATAATAATAATAATAATAATAATAACAACGGATCCCAAATGGCGATTGCTGGGCGATTGCTTATCCCAAATCCAAATTCATCCAATCATCATCATCATCATGACCATCGAACATCAACATCATCGTTATCATCATCATCAATATCTCTTATTGTTGTCTTGATGGTAGCGATTGCTTATCTCTTCAATTTTTGATCCATTAATTTTAATAATAATAAATAATTGTAATTTTAATTTTAAGAATTATAGATCCACTTACTATCCATCAGCATCATCTGATCCAACCTCTGTTGTTGGATCTACTTCTCAAATGCCTTTTGGGTTACTTTCCAGCCATCCTCAAATATAGTAATGAATATTATAATAACAACTATTAATTCCTTTTTATATCTATTTGTTGGGTCAGTGGCTATTTATTTATGTCGTGATTTCTCCTTATATTGAACTTCTTTTGCTAGATTCAATTATTTCATTTGAATTTAGTGGGGTTCATTGTTATCATTATTCTCGTTTTTAAGTGCTGGCCGATTTAGTGGCCCTCTTTTCAGATTGTAGTTGCTGTTTACTGTTACTTTAAACTCATTATGGCTATTATGCGGTTTCATTGCCCCTTTGTTGGTCTTAGTGGTTGTCATAACGGGGGTGGAAACGGGCTCACCAAAACTCTTTGATCACTCATTTTCGTGATCGTCATTTCAAGGGGGATGCACTAGCTACCACCAAACATTCTCTAATGACTAGTATTGTTGTTTTTGAAGCGGCTGAAGTCACGCTTAAACGTATGGGTCTTTGGTTATGTGGGATCTGTTTTAAGACGCATACTTTTCGTTCTAAGTGTCGGCATGGTAATGGCTCTGATTTTGTGCCGCCTCCTGATTGTGGTGATGGTGTTATTAAGTTCGTGTTGTATAATCTCACCAAACCGCAAATTTCTTCTTTTGCTCCACTTACTCATGTTGAAGATTTGGTTTTGGATGTGCATGGTGGTTTTGATTTGCCTCTCCTTGACACTATGTTTTCTAAGGGACTGCGTACGGTCAAATCCATCCCTCCAAAGTGTCATTTGGGATTCTCTCGGGTTTTGAAAGGAGAACTGGATAAGGCGATATGCATGCCTGATGACATTTCTCATTGGGTTAGTTTGCTACTCTTGCCTCTTTGTATCCTTAAAACCTTTTGTCCAAGGAGTAATACAGAATGTAGATCTGCTATTAAGCGCCAACGTCAAGAAGAGTGTATTGCTAATGCCATTCGTGTTTGGGGCACGCCTGGTGGTAGTGCGCAGCTTGTGCAAGAGGCCTTAGCTGAACCTTCCCCATCATGGTCCAATATTGATGAGGAAAACTTAGTCCTCGGTGATCGCAATGTCAAGCAGTGTAAAAGGAAGATTTGTGATGGGCATTATACTGCGGCTGTTAGAGTTCTTTCTTCTTCTGGTGTCGCTCCTTATAATGATGCTACTCTTGAGGATTTAAAGGTTAAGCACCCTTTCAAAAGTGCTCCTTCATTGTCACATACACCTATTGATAATCATCACCTAGTCGCATCTCCTTCTTTGGTTCATGATATGATTAAAAGTTTCCCTCGCGGTACGTCTTGTGGTCGGGATGGTTTACGTGCCCAACACCTTTTGGATTGTTTAAGTGGTGCCGCTGTAGCTATTTCTGATGAGTTAATCACTTCTATCACCCATGTGGTGAATCTTTTTCTTGATGGTAAATGCCCGACGGGGTTGGGTGAGTATATTGCTAGTGCTCCTCTCACACCTTTGGTCAAGCCGGGGGGTGGTATCCGTCCTATTGCTGTGGGGACCGTTTGGAGGCGTTTGGTTTCCAAGGTTAGTGCATTTATGATTGGTCATTCTTTGGATGGCTATTTAAATGACTTACAGTTTGGTGTTGGGTATCTGGTGGTGGGGAGGCTATTCTTCATTCTGTGAATCGTTTTATTGAGGACAGTGGGGAAGACTTGGGTCTTTCAATGTTGTTGGTTGATTTCAAAAATGCCTTCAATTTGGTGGATCGTAAGGTTATGCTACATGAGGTTCGCCTTCATTGTCCTGCTATTTCTCGCTGGGTGGAATTTTGTTACTCAAACCCAGCAAGATTATATTATGGGGAACACATCTTATGGTCACACCAAGGTGTGCAGCAAGGTGATCCACTTGGGCCTTTGCTTTTTGCATTAGTGTTACACCCTTTAGCTTGCAAGATTAGAGATTCCTTTAGTCTTTCCTTTCAAGCTTGGTATCTAGATGATGGCACGGTTATAGGAGATACTTTGGTGGTTGGGAAGGTTTTAGAGCTTATTATGGCGGATGGACCTCGTTGTGGGTTGCATCTCAATGTTGATAAAACTGAGATATTTTGGCCCAAGGAAGACCCCAGAAGCAGGCTTGCGGGTGTTTTCCCGCCCAATATTGCACGACCCTTGCATGGTGTTAAATTACTAGGGGGTCCCACTAGCATGAATCTTGATTTTAGTAGCAAGCTTGTTATGAAAAGGGTTGCTAAAACCATTGAGCTTATGGACGCCGTTGCTAAGATTAATGACCCTCAGTGTGAGTTGTTGCTTCTTCGTGCTTGTACCGGTATCTCCAAGTTATATTTTGCTATGCGCACATGTCCTCCCAGGGTCTTCGAATGTGCACAAATTTCTTTTGACGCGGCGCTCCGTTCTTCTCTAGAGCGCATTGTCACTTCTTCTGGATCTGGTTTTGGTGATTGGCAGTGGCGGCTTGCCACCTTACCCTTTGCCTTTGGCGGGCTTGGTGTTTATTCTGCGGGCGATGTCTTAAATTATGCATTCCTCGCGTCTAGACTCCAATCTGCTAGCTTGCAGACTAAGCTGCTCCAACACTCTGGTATTGGAACTTTTGGACCTTCCTTTAATGATGTCGTGGGTACTTTTAATGCTAAAATGGATATTGACCTTATGGGTAGTTCGAGTGAGATCGCTGCCCCCAAACTCATGAAGAAACTGGCAGATATATATTTCACACGTGTCACCCAAACGGCTGAATCTACCTATTCTCTATCTACTCGACAGATGGCGTTATGGAAAACTCAAATGGAGGATCATACTTCGGATTGGCTTAGGGTGGTTCCTATCTCTGGTTTAGGCCAGACTATGAATGCTAGGACCTACCATAACAAACTCAGATAACAAATATCCGAAATACTTGCTTTTTGAATTTTAAAATTGTGCCCGAAAGCACTGGGACAACTACCCTAGCAAGCAGAATCCTAAGAAAAAGGAAATCCAAAGTACTACAATGTTAACTACACCACCACAGTTGATCATCCCAGATCAACCACGCCCCAGATAAATTGTTTAAGTTACAGACCACAATCCAAATAACATAATAAAAGTATTAATTTAACTACAACCCATCAAATTAACCAATTGCTGACATCATTAGGCCACATTTTCATTCCCCTGCACTGCATCTTCCCCTTGCACTTCATTTTCTGCCTGCACCTGATCCTTTGCCTGCACTCCATGAATCACTATCTCAACCGTCTTAGTCAATGCATTGTATGTTTCCAACTTCGACTTACCTCCCAAGCTAACGTACTCGTCATCCCATTTCTCCAACTCCCACTCTTCAGGAAGTGTTAAACCAGCCAACTGGGCATCAAGAGCCATTTGAACTCTCACACCTGCAATTGATCTTTGTGTACTCATTTTGGCATTCTTGGTAATCAAGTTTGACCTTTCCTTCAACTTCTTCTCGAACTCACTTGTTTGATTCTCAAGTTTCTTAGCCATCTTAGCAAACTCGCTCTTAGTTTTGGCGAAGTCTTGTTCCAAAGCCTTCATCACCTTATCCTTCTAATCCAGCTGTTGTTTCAAAGAATTGCATTCATCTATCTTCTCCCTCATAAATTTCCAAACACACTCACTACTGTAGGAAGCCATATCAAGAGCCTAACCACAAATAAGCAAAATTTTAACAAGTCTATTTGGAAAAAGCTAAGTATTAATGTCAAAAATAAATTCTACCTTCTCGAACTGCGCTTGAACTGTATCTAAGTCCATAGGACCTTGAACCTTAAGCATAGGAGGCTTCTTTCTAGTTAAATCTATCACCTTTGCTTCAGACTTTGTTCCGGGATTAGTTTTCACCCCTGTTTCAGCTTTCAATCCTGGTTCAGTCTTGAGATTTTTGCTGGCACGAGTATTAGATAGAGTAGAACGCCGCGCTGATGGAGCTTTTGGTGTTTCGCTCATATCGAACAGCCCTTGATCACCGAAATCATCTGAAGGAGAACTTTTCTTCGCCGGAGCAGATTGCGCAATAGTGTCATCCATTGTGTCGTCGCTGGTCTTGTTTGAAGATGCAGATTTGAGAATGTACCGCCCAAAATTCCTCTCCTCTTTATCCAACTCAAAGAAACTGTTGATCCTCTTTTGAGCCGCTTTGTCCTTTGAAGCCTTCAGTTTTGCTACGGTTAAAAGAAAATATATCATGTCTACATATAGAAAATTAAATCACAATTAAACAAAAGACTCAATAATCTTACCTCCAGCAACCCAAGAAGGAGGAAGATAACTGCCTACAGGGAGTGAACTTCTTTTGACAAAAAAGAATTTGGTTTTCCAAGCATCATCGTTCTGAGTTACTTCACCAATCAAACGCTTATTCCTATCTCTTACTTTGAGGATATAAAATCCAGAGCCAAAGGTTGTTAAATTATAAACTATACTTAAGTCTGGAACCCTAAGTTCTAGTTTTTTACTGGTTATTAGATCGTTCAACACAAATAAGATTCTCCAAAGCATAGGGCTAGCTTGACCATAGGAAATCATCGTTGACTTGAAAAACTGAGTAATAAAACTTGGAAAAGGAAAACTTAATTTCAAATGCCTAAAAGGATACTCGGGGAATCCTATCCATACATCAGAAGCTAAGTCAATTTTTAGTTTAGGATCTGGAGCCCTAAAGATTGCACCTTTGGGGAAATACTGCTTAACACGTTCAAGATCTGACTCCTTAATATCACTAAAAATATTATCATCAATAACATTTGTTTCAATGAAATTACTAATTTCTATGGCGGAAGAAGACTCAACTGACATTATGAAAAGAGAGTGAAAAGAAAAGAGATTACCTTGAGAGAAAATATGAGGCGATGTAAACGGTGAAAAGTGAATGATTAAGAAAGAGAAAAACTTTGACCTAATATATAGGCTGCAGTAACTTCACTTGATACGTGCCCCATAACTGACCACTTACTTTTTAACTGTAGTAGTAGAGTATTCCGGAAGATTGGTGAATATTTAACTATTTAAAGTCAATAATTATCTATTTACTAACCATTGTTCAAATATCTTCGTCTCTAAGGATCTTGGACCTTAAAGATAGGATCCAGAAACTTTGGTTTTATTTTGCAGGATATTTAATTGTCAAAGTCTGGAAAAAAGGTGCATGTATCTTACTATTACTGCATCAATTTGATTACTTACTGATGAAGTGGTCGAATAAGTTAAGATTAATTATTAACTGACATATGACATCATTTAGTAATTAGTGATTTACCATTTTTACCCTTTAATAACACTTTTGATTTTCAAATTCAAAATAAAATAGATCAAAATAGAAACTTCATTCATTCATAATATATTTACAAGAAACTACTCGAAAGCAGTTTTTACAACCATGATTGATCATACCAGACCAATCTCTCCCCTCTTAAACATTTGTTATTTTACGATACACATCCCCTACCGATTCAGATTCCTAACAATCAAAACAGTCTAAAAATATGGGCTATGGCCTTGTCCATTTATCCTTCATCGCCCATATTTACTATTCAAAGAACTGATTTTTCTTTACTAGCAAAAAGTAATTTGGCCTCCAAAGGGTACTCTCTCTCAAATCTGTCGAGTCGAGCCGCTGCTAAATCATGTCGTTTCCTGGTATAAATCAACTGTTCCTCCAAAAGATCGATTTCATAATACGCCTCTAAAAGTAACTTGTGCATGGCTGCTATTTCGGATCCGTAACACTTTCTCATATTTTCAGCCATCTCTTTCTCTACTTTAGCCTTCTTTTCAAAAGATTCAATAACCCTGCTCAAATTGTTAAAATGTTGTCATTCATAGCATGTTTTTCTTCGTGCTTCAACTTAAGATCACCGAGTGCCTGAAATGTATATAGATAATGACGTTATTAAAATATCAACATATAGAAATCAATGAGAAATGGTACCTCTAGGATAGGGAACTCATTAGACATCTTGAAAGAATGAAAAAGAACTGTTTGAGATCCGTAAAAGTAAGAGTGTGAATAAATCTTGAACTATTTGTGTGAAAACTGTCTACTTATAATCCCTAAAGTAACTCTTGGTTATCCGAGTTCCACGCGTCTTATCTTTAATGTGGTTTCAAAATTAACTGTTTGACTTCGGTCAAAGTTTCCTCTAGAAGCTTCAAAGTTATTTCAACAAAAATGTTTTTATTAAAATAACTTTGGGGACAATTGTTATGGGTGAAATTTCAAGTACCAATATCTTGAAAGCTTAAGATCTTGACTTTTCAGGATCTTGACAATTATGGATATTCTGATGACTTATTATCTCACTAACGTTATGAATTACTTGTTATTATTACTTCCACATGAGTTAAGTGTGCAGATTCCAGAATATTCGATATAAAGCCAAGGAAAATATCTCAACCGGTAAACAAAAGATTTCACACATGGGATTAATCTTCAACACGTAAAGAAGACTCAGTCTCCAAGCATAATCGGACTTCAAGTTGATTTCAGCATGTGGAAAATACTTCAACGTTCACTTGACTGGTTAAGATATTTCTCAACGTTCCAATACTGAAGACCTGGAAGATCCCTACAAACTCGCATAGTTAGTTAGTGTCTAGGTCTATATAAACGAATGAGACTGATCGATCTAGGATAACTTTTACTTATCTGTAACATCACTACACACTTGTGTTCACACACACTGCTCTCGATCCTCTCATCTTTATTCTCACACTTACCAATATCGATCAACCGAATTCCACCATTGTAATCATTTTAACAATCATTAATAAGTGAACAAAGGCAGGGACGATTGCTTCCTCCCGGGGTTTTTATGCCGGCAATCCATAAGGATTAAGGGCTTTTCCTCGATAACAAATCTCGGTGTTCTTGTTCCCTTATCTTTACTTTTATTTTGTTAATTACTAGATCTTTATCATAATTAGCATTACATACTGTTCTTTATATTATTTCGATACATATTATTTTGTCCTTGATTACATTTGTCCTTTTAATCCTTGTTTACTCGACATCTTTCTTAAGCAAATCTTTACTTCAATACGCATCTTTGAAACTCAACATATTTTACAAGCCCTTAACCTCACGAACGAAAGTTTGGTTACATAATTGATCTAAGTCTTCAAGGGTGATTATCTTGGGTAATTTTTGACCAAAACAGCCACTGATAGGTCAAAGGAAACACTACCTATCTTCCATAAACGTTTCCTCAGTCAAGCAGTTGTTGCACCCATGACTGACACTCAGCGCAAAAGACTTGAGGTGCTCAGAAATCCTTCTTCTTCTCATCCGTTTGCTCAGCCGCATGTCTCAGAAGCAACATCCTCAGCAGGTCACAAACACCAAGTAATTGACATACTGGCCTTGACTGCTGAAGGAAAAACTCAAGAAGAGGCCATCAAAGAGCTGGATAGAATAAAAGAAAATCAAGAAAATGAAAGGAAGAATCTTGAATACATCAAGCAGCTGGCTCTTCTTGAGAAAGACCAATTAGATGGTGAACAAAGGATGTTGTTGAAAACTGTTGGGTCTGCTGGGCTGTACAAACAAAAGCATGAGGAGGTTGAAAGGCAATTAAGTGAGAAGAAAAAGGCTTTCTTGGAAGAAAAAGAGAAGTGGATGAATTGAAGCACATGGAATCAAGAAAAAGGGCAGAAAGGATTGTTGCTGCTCAGGCTTTTCTTGCTGATATGGGACTGAAAACAAACCTGAAAATCTTAAGAGAGGGGGCAGACAAACCAATTATTATTGAAGGGATCAAAAAGACCAGTCTGGGTGCCTCTGAATGGTTTGAAGTTCACATGCTAGTCAAAGATAAGACTGCTCCCAGCTATGCCCCTCTCCAAAAACTACTCAGAGAATATTTTGAAAAGGCAAGAGAGTTTGAAACAAAGTTTAAAGCAAACTTGCCAATGCTGAGACAGTACTTTGGAACACCAGCATCTGTCTCCCTGACAGCTGGCAAAAGATTCAAAGAAAAAGGAAAGTTGAATATCAGTTTGCACCATCAGATCTTCCTCCAATTTCTGGAGATGCCTCTCTGAATACTAGACTTCCTCCCAGAAGCTTCTTTGAGGAAGGGAGAGTATTGCAGAACCCTGTCGGAATGTTCTATACCAATTTTAAGAATGATCAACTCTTCTTCAGACTCGAGGAGATTGAAAAAGCATCCACTGGGTTCATCATCAGCATAAGAAAAAAGGTGTGCTAGCACATCCAACAACAGATGGTTCATCAGCAAGTTAGATGAAGAGCTGTTGAAGCCTCACAGACGAAGTGATCCAGTGCTAAGGATTGCCAAGCAAGAAGATGCTTGGGAGATAGAGGTTGTAAACCTTTGAATGTCTTAATTAATGTAAACGCTTGTTTGTCAGCGTGTAATGCTTTAATGTGAAATATAAGACATCTTTTTATCATACTTGTACTTTCTTTAAGACTAGTCTACTCAGCAAGTCTTCTCAGCGAATAGGGGGAGATTGTTGAGTCAAGGATTCGCTGACAATACTTGGTCGCTGGTGAGTTGTCATCAGCGATATATCAGCGAGTCCAGTGACTCTTATTCAGCGGATGGTTCTTCCCAAAATTGTAAGTCAAGGCGGGAAGAATTTGAACAAGAAGAAGACAAGAGTCACATGGTGGTTGTTCCAACTGTCATGTACCTTCTTTAGCAAAGATGCAGTTGGATTCAAAGGAAGGGTTTTCTATTTCATACCCGTTTTGGTAAAGAAGACAAAAGCATTCTGATGCAAGTACTTCGAGCCAATAGGATTTCGACAACCACCATCCATCACTATCAAGCAAAGGCTGTGTTGCCCTAATTCCTCCCTTATATAAAGCAACACAGCCGCAACACACATACTTTGTGTTTGTCACCACAAGTGTGTGTCACTTATATTTCTCTCTTGTAATTGTTTAAGTTTCTAGTTAGTCTAAACTTAACAATTGTATGTTCATTTATTTTCTTGTAAGACAAGTTGTAATATCGACCATGTATCCACTGTTTAATCAATGATACATATGATTAGACTTGCATATATTCTTGTATTTGAACTTTACTCTTGTTCTTGTTCTTTACTTTATCTTATTTACTTTTTGTCTAGTTTAATTAATATAAGTTTGCAATTAGTGGACTGTCAGGATCACTTTTGATATATAGTTCTGTAATATTGTATCTTCATAAATTTTGTACATAGTGTAATAACTAGATTTTAGACCCGTGTCCAACACTGGACACGGGTTTATGATATTATCAATATTAGATCTTCATACATTTAAGTCATAAAAGCTTATAATTTTGAAAATATACGGTTCTAAGTGTTATATTTTGCAAGTTGTAGTACAATAATCATAGGTTCGTCACTGTCATTATTAGCCGAGACATATTGATGAAATTGTTTGTCGTAGTCATTCCACAAGGCACATGCTATAATAATTTCTCTATTATATAATATTTTGAAACCAGTTGTACTCATAATGTGATATTATTATGAAAGATAATTAAGAATTAAAATATAAACATACTTGTGATCATGTACTTGACATTCAAGTATATGTATTTGATCATGATGCGGGCCCATAACACGCATAGGTTTATTTTCAATCACCTGTCCTATGATAATTAGATAACAATTAGGATTGTTTTTATATTCTTTGATAACAATTAGGACTCTTGATTTGAGTGACAACTGTAACTTTAAACATTAATACGCAAAACTAATATATAAAAAAGGAGAAAATTATGTATCTTTTTGATTGAGAGATAGAATGAATCTTGAATGGAGTTCATATTGATTTGGATTTAGTATTCAAGTAACCCTCTGTTGTAAATCGTGTTTTGTTTTGTGATCGTCCCATGTTCTGTGATTCCTATTGTGTTTAGGATAATAATGTTGTATATCGTCATCTGTTATTATGTTTGGTATATGTATCTAGAGTTCAATTTGTGTTTATATTAAATATTAAACTAAATATTAATATTTATAATTTATAAAAATCTAATCTAATATTTGTTAATAAGTCATTAGGTTTTGAAATAAATTTTTGTAGACAATATTTCATATGTTGAAATTTTTTTAATTAATTAAATGATTGTAAATTTTAAAAAATTCTCTCAAGTTGATGGCTAAAAATAAATATAAATTAAGTATTCAGGCTAAAAAGTATAAATTATTGATGGAAAACAAAAAAGTGTAAATTAATGAGACTTTTTCTACAAATTAATATAAATACTAATATAATAATATATTTGGATAATGATTATTAAAATTTTTAATTTGTAGTTAATCTAAATGATGACATAAACGAGAATCAATTTGATAAAATTGAGCGATTTGATTGGTTAATAAGTCATTAATTCAACTGTCTTATAGTATATATTAAGATTAAGATAAATGTTAACCGTCTAATTTGGGTGGGGTTTTATGAAAGTTAACATTCAAAAAAAACTAAAAGGGCGGTGCTGAAGATTCACAATATAGTTTAAGAGATAAATCATTATTTATGTTTTCATACGTTTTCAAATATTCTTTATCACATTAATCCAAACCTAATTAACACTAATCGTCTTGGTTTATTAACAGTAAGTACGTAGGGTTTAATTATCAATAAAGATGTCAAAAAGGGTTCGAGAAACAGCAATTGGAATTGATCTTGGAACAACATACTCGTGCGTTGCAGCGTGGTTCGATCAGCACAACCGTGTGGAGATCATTCCGAATCAGCAAGGCAACCGGATTACACCGTCATGCGTTGCTTGGAATGGGACCCATCTCTTAATTGGCGAGGCTGCCAAAAATCAAATCACTAGGAACCCTAAAAACACTGCTTTTGGTAAGTAACAAAGTTTATTTATATATGTATATGTATATTACGAGTAATTGGTTTCTTATCTTTAGTAGTTTACCTATTTTTCAATTTTTCCAACTTACACAATGACAAAAAAAAAAAAAGTTTTTGCCATTGAGGTTCACCACAAAGTGGACATCATAATCGATGATTAAACCTTTTTCTTTTTAACTATTATATAACCCGATCGAATATGAAATTAGGAAAAGAAAAGACTAAGGATAATATGTTTCAGTTTGTCAAGATATGGTGATGTGTGAATTTCCCAAACCTTAGTAAGCTGAATGGTACATGGAAAAAATGTGTCACTTCACTAACGTTAGCTATAAGAGTGGTTGTAAACTTAGTGGCTTGGCGATGTCGGTGACATGGTTCCCAACGACCACAGAACTTGTGACTCGGACTCGACTTGGAGACGGGGGAGTTAGGAGTTTTTGGAGACTCAGACTCGAATCGGGGAGAACTCGGATTGGATTTTCAATACAAACATCATGATTTTGAAATTATATGTAATAAATTTTAAAAACATATTAGAAAAATCAAATTTAAACATAATGTTTAGAAAGACTAACGTAATATTTCAAGGCTCGAAATTAAACATAATATTAGGGATAAATTCACAATCAATTTGTCTGTATCAAGGTTGGAAAACTTGTGACTCAGACTTAACTCGACAAGATTCCGGGTATTCGGCCGACTCGGGGAATTTTACAAACTTGGTGGGATGAGGTGGTTAATGGTATTTTTTTTTCCTTTTTTTGTTATTGGGTATTTTGTGGGTATGTGTGGTATTGTTGGTCCTGTGTTATGTGATTTTTAGCAGGGTAGTTTGTGGGGTTGTCTTGTTGCTGATGTTATGGTGTGGTGGTGGGTGTGAACCACTAGAATCACTCTCATATGTCATGAGATGAGACCAAGAAGGTTATTCCATCCTTCTCTCCATTTTGGATTACATGATGGTTAAAAATGGACAAGTTTTAAGATTATGATGGTTAAAGAATATAATAAAAGAGTAAGCTGTCACACAAGGAACAAAATGAAAAGTAGTAGACTGCTATCTTATAGATAAATTTTCGATTAACTGTTTTCTTCTTTATTTTTCAAAGTTTGAGTTTATTGAACTCCTTTTTAACATGTCTCTTTGGCACTAATGAATCCTACTGTGGATAATATTACTTTATTCAGATGTGAAGCGCTTAATGGGGAGTAGATTTAATGATAAAACGGTGAAGAAGGACATTGAGTCATGGCCTTTTAAGGTAACTGAAGGGAATGAACAGAAGCCAATGATTGTATTTGAACACGATTCGGTAGAAAGAAAATTTTCTCCGGAAGAATTATCTTCTATGATTCTAAAAGATTTAAAAGAAGCTGCTGAAGCATATCTTGGAACAAAAGTTACAGATGCGGTGATAACTGTTCCTGCATATTTTAGTGACAAGCAACGACAGGCAACCAAAGATGCTGGTACACTCGCTGGGCTTAATGTCATGCGATTAGTTAATGAGCCAACATCAGCCGCAATTGCGTATGGTCTAGATAAGAGTGCCGACATAAATTGCACAAAAGGGAAAACTGTGTTGATATTTGATATGGGTGGAGGTACATTTGATGTTTCTCTTCTGAATATAAGCCGGGCCGGTACCATTACTGTTAAAGCAGTGGGCGGTGACACTCATCTTGGGGGAGAAGATTTTGACAAGTTGATGGTGAATCATTGTGTGCAAGAATTTAAGAGGAAAGAAAGGAAGGATTTAAGCATGAATGCTAGAGCAATGATGAGGTTGAAAATAGCTTGCGAGAAAGCAAAGAGGGACTTGTCATCAACTTCACAAACGCCAATTGAAGTCGATTCCTTGTATGAGGGAATTGATTTTTCGATAAAATTCAGCCGGGCAAAATTTGAGGAGCTAAATTCTGGTTTCTTCAGAATGTGCATCAAGCATGTGGAGAACTGTTTGAGAGATGGGAATATGCAAAAGAAAGATGTTGATGATGTAGTTATTGTTGGTGGATCAACACGAATTCCGAAGGTACAAAAAATGTTGACTGAGTTCTTTGATGGGAAACCACTTTGTAGGAGCATTAACACAGATGAAGCTGTAGCTTATGGTGCAGCAGTGTTGGCTGCTAACTTGACTGGTAATGGGAATGTAAAGGTACAAGATTTGATATTGTTAGATGTGACCCCTCTCTCTCTTGGCATCTTGGTCAATGAAGATAATATGAGTGTCATGATCCCAAGGAACACAGCTATACCCACCATCAAGGAGCACGTTTATGCTACAAAATGCGACAACCAAACATCCGGACTTATCAGTGTATATGAAGGCGAGGGCAGAAAAGTTAACGAAAACATCTTTCTTGACAAATTCATTCTTCGTGGCATTCCACCTTCCCCTGCACATCAACAAAAGATAAACGTATGCTTTAACTTAGACGCCAATGGTATACTAGTTGTTTCTGCTGAGGCGATATCATCGGGCAGTAAAAATAGTATTAGAATTGAAAGGAGTGGTCATGTCCCAAAGAATCACATCAAGAAGCGGGTGAAGAAGGTTGAGCAATGAAGTCCACCAAAAACAGGTTATCTATAACTCAATGTAGTTGCGTTTATGAATACAGGTTGCCTCGGCCGTCAGGTCTTGCTTTTGGTATGTTTTTTCTAGCCAACATCTCAGTTGGTCTGTCTTTCTTGGCCATGGTGGCTTCTGCTTTTGTCTTTGGACATGTTATGTAAACTAAGAAGTGGTAACGTAATAGCTACCATTATTATACTGTGCAAGGCTTTTACTCTGCTTCTAATTGCATATGGTCTGAATAAGAGTGCTTCTACTTGCTAAACATGTTGGGAAAAATATCTGTGTGTGTATGTAACTTGTGACCAACTACTATTGTATGAAAGAAACTTTAGTCGGGTTCATTGTATGTAAGTAACCTGCTAAAACTGAACGAATCGTGTAAGAAATCAACGTGGCACCACCAGGCATCTGATACATGGCCCAATGAGAGACCTCCACATCAGCTTGTTTACACGATTCATTCAGTTTTAACAAATTACTTACATACAATGAACCCGACTAAAGTTTCTTTCATACAATAGTAGCTGGTCACAAGTTACATACACACACAGATACTTTTCCCAAACATGTTATGTATTAATTTTTCTTTGTCGGTCTTTCCAGTTCAGTAATGCATGTTTTACTCAAAACTTCATGTCATATGGGTTTGGAGGCGACTCAACTTTCTCTCAAAGATATGCAATTGGTCTATTTTGGGAATTGCCAATATCAACTGTCTTCTTGTATAGCATAGAGTTATCTGTATTCCCACATTTGGTACTTTAGGCCACTCTTAGTGTGATATGTGTTGGTTTAATCAATTGTGCCATGTCCAAAGGAAGTTGGAGATTCTTATTTTTCTTGTTGAAGAAGAGCTTATTAGTTCAATTTAGTCAGGAAATAGATCAAGAGACCCTTTATATGCCATGGCATCTTAGACTTGCCTGTTATGTGTGATTACTTATAAGAGTGCCTGTTGTGGTTCGGTTGGCTTCGTTCTCCTTCAACCATGAACACCATTGTGTCTATCTTGTGTTGAAGTTCGTGGTGGGAGGCCCATGGTAGCCAGTCACGAGCAATCGGACAATTTATTTTTCTCACACTCTGCTTTTATGGTGATTGGCGATAGGCTGATAGCTCTGATTCAGAGTTTCATGAAGAAAATGGCCCAGGACATGTTTTTTGTTGCAATATTTTAGTTAAAACCATTTAATATAAAAAGTTACTTCTCTAATTAAAAATTACTAAACCAAGAATTATGATTGTAATCCTAATTTGTTATGAGTTTTTCGGGATATTCAAATCAGTTTATTGAAAAATAAATTTTTTTGCTATAATTTAATACTTATTAATTTATAAACTTTTAAATTTTATAAAATAAATTTAGCTCAGATGGGACTCGAACACAATTAGAATATCTTAAGGTCAAAGGCCTTATCAATGGACCACCATCCCATTAGAAAGCGCAAGATCTTTTTAATGTGATGTTGATGAATACTAGTCATCGTCGTCACCAGCAAACTGCGGCCGCTGCAGTTATATTCGTCGCATCGTGTAGACATCCCTCTGTTTTATACCTTTTTTTCTTTTATTTAAGTTTTATAGTGCAAATTATTATTTTAACCATATCATAATTTTATAATTTCTTAAACACATTTAGTTAAAGTTTCTCATTTATACCATCTTAATTTACTTTTAAGTGGTGATGTGTAGACCAATTCATTTTTAACCGTACAACATCAAATATGTTTTAGATTATTATACAATGCAACATCATAACATACGTTTCATGTTGTACCACTAAAAAACAATAATGTACCATACGACCAAGTCTAATGTCTTTTTAAATTGTCATTCTCTTTTCTATCATTTTTTCCCATTATTTATAGGGAATCAAGTTATTTGCAACTTGATGGATCAAGTTGGACACATCTTGACCCTTAGATGGAAATCAAGGGTCAAGATTCAAAGATAAACTTTAAATCTTGACATTTGATTTTAATCAAAGGGTCAAGAGTCAAAGATAAACTTTAAATCTTGACATTTGATTTTAATCAAGGGTCAAGATTCAAAGATAAACTTTAAATCTTGACATTTGATTTTAATCAAAGGGTCAAGATTCAAAGATAAACTTTAATCTTGACCCTTTGATTTTAATCAAGGGTCAAGATTCAAAGATAAACTTTAAATCTTGACATTTGATTTTAATCAAGGGTCAAGATTCAAAGATAACTTTAAATCTTGACATTTGATTTTAATCAAAGGGTCAAGATTCAAAGATAAACTTTAAATCTTGACATTTGATTTTAATCAAGGGTCAAGATTCAAAGATAAACTTTAAATCTTGACATTTGATTTTAATCAAAGGGTCAAGATTCAAAGATAAACTTTGAATCTTGACCCTTTGATTTTAATCAAAGGGTCAAGATTCAAAGATAAACTTTAAATCTTGACATTTGATTTTAATCAAAGGGTCAAGAGTTGCCTAACATAACTAGCAACTTGAGTGAATCCTCTCTCTTATTTATAACTTACTACAAACCAAACACCCCTTAATACCAGACCCGGAAAACCCGATCCTGACCCGCTTGAAGCCCTAATGGGCCGGGTCACGGCTCATATTTTTAGTGCATTCCCAGGTCACGGGTTGGACGAGTGAGGTCGGGCCGGGTCGGGTGAAGCCAAAAACCAAAAAATTGTTAAAGAAATCCGTGACCCGCCCGAACCTGACCTGAACCTTCACGGGTCGGGTCGCGGTTCCGTTTTTCATGCTCTCGCAGGTTACGGGTCATCCCGGTTCGGGGTTTTGACCCGTGCAACCCCTAGTACTCAATCATTCTAGAACTAATTGCATTTTTGGTCCCTGTGATATCACACTTTTCGCAGGTTTGGTCCAAACTTTTCAAAACTCGCATTTTTGGTCCCTGTGATATCACACTTTTCGCAGGTTTGGTCCAAACTTTTCAAAACTCGCATTTTTGGTCCAATAAGTGTGCTTTCTTCGCAGAAATGGTCCATTCTTAAACGTCCATCCAATTTAATCCGTTAACGTACCCATGTCCGTGTCACGTGAGGGTAGTTTTGGCATTTAATTCGACACCAGCCCTTTATAAGCAGCTTCCACCCCCATTTTTCACATCCAAACACTTTTTCATTTGCATTTCACATCCCTATGGTATCCAATCAACAATAAACTAAAAAAACTGAAAAATGGTATCTAGTTTATACTGAATATACATAATCGTGATCGAAGCTTTATATTCTGGAATCGTAATCAAGTATAATAATGGTTCAATCATCGTGGTTTATCAGAAAAAACAAGGATAAGGAAGACTACATTGATGCATTATATGGTGAGTTCATATTTTTTTTAATTTTTTTATATGGTTTTTTCAGTTGATTGATACTTGTTTATATTGTAGCACATGTAAATCAGTTTGTTTAGGTTTTCCTATATGAATATTTTTTTTTTCCAGAAAAAAACCCTAATTTGTTTTCATTGGAATTACATCATGGGGGTGTGTTTATCGATACTCCAGAATGGCAATATGTGGATGGTAAGGTAAATTATGTTGATTGTGTAGATGGGGATCAATTTTCTGTTATTGAAATCAATGTCATTCTTCAAGCGTTAGGGTACACAAAAGGGATTCCAAAGTGGTACCATTTCAAAAAGGTTGATAGTGATTTACGTAATGGACTGCATGCTTTACATAATGATGATGATGTTAGGTTTTTTCTCACGTATGTAAGCAAGTATAAGGTTTTAGAAGTGTATGTAGAAACAAACCAAACAAAGGTTTATGCTTTTAGAAAAAAGAGTTCCCCTGGTGTACCAAAACCCCCTGCAAGAAAGAAATTTAAAAGAAAAACACCAACAAAGAACTTGTTTACACCAAACACAGTTGAAACCCCATCTGGGCAGGGTAGTGGGCAAGATATTGTACCAATGGTTGAGGAGACAGAAGCTGGACAGGAAAGTAGGCAAGATAATGTGTATGTGCCAATTCTTCCTGATACAGAAGTTGGACAGGGAAGTAGGCAAGATAATGTACCAAATGATTTTCAAACACAAGGTGTAGAGCCACATGTTTTTAATAATGAATTTTTCAATGAAGTTTTCTTTAGTGATGTGAGAGTTCAAACAGAGGTTGGGAAAGAACAAATGAATGTGAATGAACAAGTGGATGTGAATGAACAAGTGAATGTGAATGAACAAGTGAATGTGCAGGAACAAGTGAATGTGAATGAATCTGGTGCAGAAGAAAATGCAGAGGTGGAGGATGGAGAGGATAGTGATGATAGTGGGGAGGACAGTGATTTCATTATGGATGATGAACACAGGATTAATGATGTTGAGGTGGATATGACAGATTTCAGAGACAACATAGATGCTAATGTAGAATGGTTACCACATAGGGATGAGGTTCCTGATACTGGTATTCATGTTGAACCAGATGTTGGAGTAGTGAACCTTGATAATATTGATAGTGCTTCAGATTCTGCAGATGATGCCAGGACAAAAGCATTAAAGAGGCAAGCAAGAGAGCAGGCTACAAACACAACTACCAAGGTATTATTTCAACTTGGTCAAGTTTTTGGGACTAAGAAAGAGGTGAAGGAACTTGTCACACAGCATGGTATTGAAACAAGAAGGCAGCTTAAAATTGTCAAAAATGATAACATAAGATTCAGGGTGATATGCACAGGTTTTATTCCTGTTTTCACAAATGTTGGGCCTAGTGAACAAGTGGGGGAATCTAGTTCAGTTGGGCCTAGTGAACAAGTGGGGGAATCTAGTTCAGTTGGGCCTAGTGAACAAGTGGGGGAATCTAGTTCAGTTGGGCCTAGTGAACAAGTGGGGGAATCTAGTTCAGTTGGGCCTAACGAGCAAGTTGGGCCAAGTGTAGAGGCTGAAAAGGGAATAAAGTTCATTCAAGAAAGGGACAAAGGAGCATGGGTCAAAGGAATCTGGTCAGACAACTTGCCCTTGGCAATTACATGTGTCTAAAGTTGCAGGGACTGCAACATGGATGGTAAAAACATATAAAGAAAAACACAATTGTCTCCAATCTAGAGATATAAAAAGGTGTACTTCAGAATTTTTGGCTAAACAGATCCAAGAACAGTTAAACCAGATTCAAAGATAAATGTCAGCCAACTTAGAGATGATCTGCAACAGAAATTTGAAATAGGAGTGTCAAAGCACAAGATTTACAGGGCCAAGGAAAAGGCAAAGGAAAGACTGATGGGTGATATTAATCACCAGTATGCCATCTTGAGAGATTACCTTCTAGAGTTGCAAGAAGCCAACCCAGACACAACTATCAGGCTGGATTTTGAACCTGAAAGGAACCCTGACATTGACTTTAGGGTGTTTAGAAGGATATATATATGTTTGGGTTCACTGAAACAAGGTTTTAAAGCTTGTGGCATTGATCTGTTGGGATTAGATGGGTGTTTTATGAAAGGTATGGCTACTGGTCAATGCTTGACTGCTGTTGGAATAGATCCAAACAATGGTATCTTTCCACTTGCTTATGGAATTGTTGAGTCTGAGAACAAAGAATCTTGGTTATGGTTTCTTGAACAACTGGGAAATGACCTTGATTTAAATCACATGTCTAATTTCACCTTCATTAGTGACAGACAAAAGGTATGCATTTGTTTTAGTATGCATTTATTAATTGTTTTGAATTATTTGTTAATTTAATTGCTTTTGTTTTGAATTATTTGTTAATTCAAATTGTTCCCTTGTGCTGAGCACAGGTTCTGCTTGAAACACATCTATGAAAACATGAAGCTTCATTGGAGAGGAAAAGTTTACAAGGATTTCATGTGGAAGTGTGCAACTGAAGAAAGTAAGCCAGCCTGCTTATGATTGGTTAAGGCAGATACCACCAAGGCACTGGTCCAGATCTCACTTCTCTGGTATACATTCTTAACTGTCACAAGTATTTACTTATTTTGTATGCATTGCCAACTTACTAGATTATCTTATCTGCTTTATATACATATATATAGGGAGGTCACATTGTGATGTCTTGCTGAATAACATGTGTGAGACATTTAACAACCAACTAGTAGATGGTAGAGAGAAACCAATAATATTGTGTTTAGAGTTTATTAGAGAATATTTGATGAAGAGGAATGCCAAAGTGGCCAAGTTGCTTGATGATAGTAAGGGACCATTGACACCAAATGCAACTGTGATATTTGACTTGATAAAGAAGGAGGCTGAAAAATACAAGGTAATATTGCCCTCATTTTTTCTTATATTTCGTCTTATGATTTGTAAGTTTGTCCAAAACTGAGATTGTGGTGTTTTGTAACCAGGCAACATGGAATGCTGGTACTAAGTTCCAAGTAGTAGGTCCATGGATGGATCAGTGTGTGGTAGACATAGTGGATAGAACATGTTCATGCAGGAAATGGGAGTTAACAGGAATGCCTTGTAAACATGTTGTTTGTGCTTTTTTTGATATGTCAAATAATGGTATGCAAGTGCAACTTCTTGAGTCATATGTCCATCCTGTTTACTAGCTGGAAACATGGAAAAGGATGTATAGTTATACCATTGGTCCAACAAGGGGAACGTCATATTGGCCTAGGTCTGACAGTCTTGTTAGAATTCTTCCACCCAAGAATAAGGTGTCAATAGGCAGGCCTAAGAAGAAGAGGAGAAGGAGTCAAATTGAGATACAATTAGTCAAGGAGGGAAAACTTACAAGGGCTGTTGCTTTGACTAAATGTGGTACCTGCAAACAGGATGGACATAATAAAAGAACATGTCCAAGGGTAACAAGGGAAGCTGGATCAAGTCAAAGAGGTGTTGGGTCAAGTTCTAGGGGTGCTGCATCAAATTCTAGAGGTGGTGGATCAAAGAAAACTGCTACAAAGAAAAATGCAACAAAGAAAACTGCTACAAATTGATCCCCATTTAATTTGTTGTCTTATGTTTAATGTATTTCTGCTATGCCTTAGACTATGTTGCTTGTTTTATGTTCAAACTTTGTGCAATGTTGACTGTTTAACACTATGTTTAAGGTTAATGTATTAGTGCTATGGAATATGGCACAATTTTTGGCAATTCTGTTGTGTATCTAGTTTGGTAATATAGCAGAATTTCTTACAATTTGTGTTTTGGCATTTAAAATACCAACTGCAGAATTTGTTACAATTTGAGTTTTTGGTAATATCTTGTTTGAAATACCAACTCAATTTAAAATACCAATTTCACAATGGTTGAGAATTCAATTTGACTTCAAAATACCAATATTATTCATTCACAAAATACCAACATTCATACAATTGACTACTGCCATCAAACAAAACATCAAAACAACATACAACTTAATATACAAACTTAAAGCATACAACAAAGAACACCCAACTTATCACTAACAACTTCTTGTATTTTCTTGCTTGCATTCCATTAACTCTAGCAGCTTCTTCGAACTTGTTCATTGAATTCAACAAACCCGGAATGATTTCAATAGCTCTTCGACACATTGGTGGATCGAACCATCTAATAAACCCACATGATGTCCCCTATTCGTGATTACCATAGGAAAAAATCAAAAAATTAGGTCAAATATTTAATCCCTAATATTAATACTCAACAAAGATGATTTAAATATGTTACCTTTCTAGCACAACAATAAAATCTTCTTCCTGGGTTATTCGTTGTCCACGAAGTTCGAATCGAAGATGGAGCCCCACAACTACAAAGCATATTCTTGTTTTTTCTTGATTTTATGATTTAGGGTTTGTGGTGATTTATTAGGGTTCTGGTGGAAGTAATTTGAAAAGAAAAGGGGAAAAGGGGGGTAGAAGCTGCTTATAAAGGGCTGGTGTCGAATTAAATGCCAAAACTACCCCTCACGTGCCCCGCACATGGGTACGTTAACATCTTAAATTGGATGGACGTTTAAGAATGGACCATTTCTGCGAAGAAAGCACACTTATTGGACCAAAAATGCGAGTTTTGAAAAGTTTGGACCAAACCTGCGAAAAGTGTGATATCACAGGGACCAAAAATGCAATTAGTTCATCATTTTATAAACAAAACATAAGGAGGTGAGAATGTGAGATGCCTGTACTATAAAAATATAAATGTCGTCATAAAGATCTCCAGCCAATATTTATTTGAATACAATAAAATAAAAATAACAGGGCATGAAAACATGTAAAACAAAAAAGTTTTATACATTTATATAAAACTTAAAAAGTAACCTTTTGATACGAAAGTTATAGACTTTTTATGCTAGCCTTAAAAGTTGCATTTAACAATTTCCAAAACATAAACATAAGACATAAAATCACAAAAACAAAAAACATACTGGTAAATCACAAAAAATGAACTATCTTGTGTGTGCTCTTTAGTCCTTTACCCACGAGACACATAACCATCCTTATATTAACGCCAATGGCTTCATGTATGTAAATATAATTCCCTAGCTTTTTCCTAGGCGTATCTACATCAAAATAATTCCAAGATTTAACATATCGCAAATATTTGATCTTAACTCCCGAGTTCTGATCGCTTGTATTATATATATCGCATTTATTCAAACCTAACATTCTTTCATCTTTGTTAATAGTATTAGTGGGTTTATCAAGATGTCAAAAAGGGTTCGAGATACAGCAATTGGAATTGATCTTGGAACAACATACTCGTGCGTTGCGGCGTGGTTTGATCAGCACAACCGTGTGGAGGTCATTCCGAATCAACAAGGCAACAGGATTACACCTTTGTGTTGCTTGGAATGGGAGCCATCTCTTAGTTGGCGAGGTTGCCAGAAATCAAATCACCAGAAATCCAAAAAACACTGCTTTTGGTAAGTAGCAAGATTATTTATATATGTCTATTAATATTAATTCATTGTGGGTTATTCATGTGTTTTGGGACTAATGAACCTCCACTTGTGGATATTACTGCTTTTCATTCAGATGTAAAACGCTTAATGGGGAGTAGATTCAGTGATAGTAGAGTGAAGAAGGACATTGAATCATGGCCTTTTAAGGTAATTGAAGGGAATGAACAAAACCCAATGATTGTATTTGAACACGATTCCGTAGAACAGATGTTTTCTCCTGAAGAAATATCTTCTTTGATTCTAAAATATCTGAAAGAAGCTGCTGAAGCATATCTTGGAACAAAAGTTAGAGATGCAGTGATAACTGTTCCCGCATATTTTAGTGACAAACAACGACAGGCAACCAAAGATGCTGGCAGGCTGGCCGGGCTTAATGTCATGCGTTTAGTTAACGAGCCAACAGCAGCCGCAATTTCATATGGTCTAGATAAGAGTGCTGACATAAATTGCGCAAAAGATTAAACTGTGTTGATCTTTGATATTGGTGGAGGTACGTTTGACGTGTCTCTTCTCAATATAAGACAGGACGGTAACGTTACTGTTATAGCGGTGGGTGGTGACACTCATCTTGGGGGAGAAAATTTTGACAAGTTAATGGTTAATCATTGAGTACAAGAGTTCAAGAGAAAAGAAGGGAAGGATTTAAGCGTGGATGCTAGAGCAATGGTGAGGCTGAAAATAGCGTGCGAGAAAGCAAAGAGGGATCTGTCATCAACTCCACAAACGCAAATCGAAATTGATTGCTTGTATGAGGGAACTGATTTTACAACGACATTTAGCCGGGGAAAATTTGAGGAGCTAAATGCTGGTTTGTTCAGCATGTGGAGAACTGTTTGAGAAATGGGAAGGTGCAAAAGAAAGACGTTGATGATGTAGTTATTGTTGGTGGATCGACACGGATTCCAAAGGTACAGAAAATGCTGACCGAGTTCTTTGATGGGAAACCACTTTATAGGAGCACTAACGCAGATGAAGCTGTAGCTGTAGCCAACACTGCTGCACCATAAGCGACAGCTTCATCTGTGTTAATGCTCCTGCAAATTGGTATCCCATTGGAGAATTCAGTCAGCATCTTTGGTTGCATGTCGTTGCCTGTCACTAAAATAAAAAGAAAAGAATTAATGGAAAATTGATCTTTAAGATAGCCATCTACTTTACATTTTGTTTCATGTGTCACAACTCACAAACTTACCTTTTTATTATATTCTTGGGATTAGTATCCTGGAATGTAACAAACTTTGGACGAATGTCTATAGTGGGAAATAACTAAAGTCGTGTGTATTGTATGTAAACAACTCGAAATTATGTTTATTGTATGTAAGAAAACATACGTGGCAACCATATATAGCTGCCACTTGTTAGATTTTGATTGGTCGGATACATTTTCTTACATACAATAAACATAATTTCGAGTTGTTTACATACAATACACACGACTTTAGTTATTTCCTACTATAAACATTCGTCCAAAGTTTGTTACATTCCAGGATACTTATCCCTATATTCTTTATCATAAACTCAAAACTCGTCCATTTATAACATGTAGTCCAAAATCGAAGAGGATGAACATAACCTTGTTAACCAAGATATGGCATAACATATTAGAGTGATTATAGTGGTTCACACCACAAGTGGTGGATCTTGACCCATTTAGTAATGGGTGTCGAAAGTCACGGAATCCAGAAATAACACTAAGAAAAATAATCGGGGGCCGAAATTCACGAGGAACCTGAAAATAAAATTAAGAAGATGTTTTTTTTAACAAATTACGAATAAAACTCACACCGATTTTAGACCAAAAAGAATATCCAACCTTTTTATACACCCATTGGACAGATTAATGCTGAAGACAAACAAGATGTTTTCCAACACATGATTTTGCTCCAATGGCTAGCGAAATTGGGTTAACAAAACCACCATTATGGCATTAACACGGTAAATATAATGTATTTGATTAATCTACACCAAAATGTGTGTGGCTCAACCTTAAATCTCCACCAACATTGTTAGGAATCATTATAGTTTGCGGTGAATTGTATTAACTTGTAACATACTAATGAGGGATATATGTGTAATAATTACTAGAGAGTAGAGACCCTGATGTTACTTACTAATCGTGAATATTTAAGAGCTAATAATTAGTTATTTTGTAACCCTTGAAACCTTTTTGCTAAACCTAGGATACATATTTTTCATTGATGTCTACATTGAGCCTAGTAGTATTGTTGTGTGTATCGTCAAGGACCACTCCTTTTCCATACACTGAGTGTATATTTATTTATTTTTTTGTTTAAACAGCACCCGACTTTAACCCATGAACATGACAAGAGCCCATATTTGATGTCTCCGGCCCATATATGTTGTTTCCCTTAAAACCATGAACATCACAATAAGCCCATAATTGCAGCCTACCCGATAGAGTCCATCATCATCATGTATATGGTGTATTAAAAAAGGGTAAATGGGTGGAAACACTCTGGTCCCATGTACCGTTTTGATACCCAGAGCGCACACCGCATAGAACTCATGCCCGGTAAGTCACCATCCTCACACATGGAATCACGAGATATTTCTCCACTTGCCTTTGGCAAGTTTTGAACCTGTGACCTCTAACCTTCATCTGTAGGCCCATGTGGTTACATGATGGCAGTACCACTGGGGTTTCACGCTGTATTGTATCTTTATTTTCCATCTCCAATGAAAATTAAAAATTAGCTAAAACCATATGTAATTATGCACTAGCCAGTAGCCACTACGTACAACCTACGTGAACATGTGTTACATATTTAAATTTATATTTATAACGTATTTATAGAGAATTCGTTGAACAGTACATTTATGCATAGGTTTGATACAAGTCTAAAATCCTTTTGGTACAAATGCATGAGGGCAAGGGTGCAGTCGGCAAGTTTTATCGGTTCTTTTTTTTTTGCTTCCATTGGCTCTTTGGCTTCCTTGTAGCATGTGTATTGACAAGCTTCGGCAAGTTGAATCGGCTATATTTGGCCGATTGAAATAGACGTTGGGAGCATGAGGAGCATGGGGAAACGTGCTTTTCTTTTAATAAAAATAAATATAAAACTGTTTATTTGTTTTGGTGACTTTTGGCAAGAATTGACAAGTTTTGGCACTACACCATAGGTTTTGGCTTCAAATTAGCAAAAAAAACGTGGCAGCTTCCCATTGGTTGAAAAGTAGCCAAAAAACTAACCAATTTGCCAATGTTTGGCTCTGCACCCTTGCCCTTACATTACTACAATACTACCTACATATAGAATTTTCGGTGGACATCAGCTTTCTCCCATTGGTTACAGAAAAAAAGAAAAAAAAACTAACATTTACATCTGACTTTGGTCGAAATAGAAAAACAAATATGATAATCGATTATGTGGTATCAATGGTTTACTTAGTTCTAGCATTTATATAAGGGTTATTTACTGAAATAGTACCTGATGTTTGTTCGAAATTACTTACCTCGACGTTTGATTCCACTCAGATCATACCCCATTGTCAAAACCCCGCTCGGACCATACCTGGTGGTAACGATCGTCAAAGGTTTGTTAAAAACACCCCATCTGTCGTTGTTCAGGTGAGGGTGTTTTTGCTAATTTTACGTACTTTACGTTTTAAGGATCGAGGTATCAAGCCAACAATTTTACCCAACCACAAGTATTATCCGTATATTTATCCTAAAATTTAACACTCATTATTATTAATCAAGAAAAAATATAATCATTGTTAATGATTATTATTTGGCAATGATTATAACTTTATAGAAATTGTTACTATTTTATAAATATTTACTTTTCTTTCAGAAAATAAAATTTTATCTTATAAAAGAATATTTTTTAGTTTATAAAATTTATTATTATTTTATAAAATAATGTAACATCCGTGAAATTTGACCGTTTGACTTTACGTGCAATTTGACTAACAATTTAAGTTAATGAAATATTTGGGTCGTTTTGTGACAAAATGACGACGTGGTATATTCGTCGGGTCGATAATATGTTTTAATCGGTGTTTAAATGCCTAACGTTTGTAATTTGGCTTGGGAAGAGAAGCGGGTCGGCCCGTGGGTAGTCCAAGACCCACCAGCCCCAAGACCCATTTCCCCTCCCCCTTATCCTCTCCCTTTCATTTTCTTATCTTTTCTATCTATCTTTCTCTTGAACTCCTAGCAAGAACACACACACATGCAATCACCTCTCTTTAAGTCTCCTTCATCAAATCATTGTTGTTAACTTGATCAAGAGCAAGAATCATCATCATCTTCATCTCATCTCCATTATATCAAAGAATTGAAGTCTCAAGTGCAAGAAATCCTTTCCATTCGCTCACTTTCGGATTTGAACCTTAGGTGGAACTTTTGGTAAGTCAAACTCACCCCATAATCATCATTTCATGTTGTTTATCTATTTCTAGTTGGTGTCCAGCCATTTCGAGCCGCGAATCGAGTCGAAACTCGTTTTAGGTCAAGTTAGGGTTAAGGTTAGGGTTTGAATGATTCATGAGTGATTTTGATGTTTTGGTCGAAATTGTGGGTTGGGTTATGTGTATTTATGGTCATTGATGTTTAGTTATGCTTCAAAATGGGTTACAAATCATTTTGGTGTGGTTTGGGTCGAATTTGGGGGTTTTGGGTTCGTTTTGCTGCACTTGCAGCTGCTGGTTCTGATCTGCAGGTCGTCCCACTGCGGCGCAGTGGGAGGACATAGTCCCCACTGCGGCGCAGTGGATTTTTGCTCCTTAGCCCACTGCGGCGCAGTGGGCATGGTTTTGGCTCACTGCGGCGCAGTGGATACTTTCGGGGAGATTTTGCGCGTCAGTTTTAAAACGTTAATAACTTTTGATCCGTAAGTCCAATTAAGTCGTATGACCTATCGTTGGAATCGTAAGAGAGCCTAGTTTCTTGTAGTAACCCTCATCTTGTATGATTCTTAATCCATTTCTAAAAATGTCGAGTCAAAGCGTCTTGTTTCATATACGGTTAAGTTGTAAAGGCGTCTAGGGTTTGTGACTTGACCTAATGGTGCTAAACCAACTTGTTTATGATTGTAGAGTTGACATTATGGTATTATGATGTATAATTATAGGTTGTGGACGTGTGGACTCTATTACTCGTTTGTAATCGCATTCTAGCTTCTTTGCCGGGCAAGGTGAGTTTCGTATCTCCCTACTCACTTGAGATCCGGGCTGAAAAGTGTAAACCTGGTG
>CM067169.1:99797319-99904819 GCA_034093135.1 Erigeron breviscapus
TTTAATTTGATTTGTTACTACATACTAGAATGAAGTCCCGTTTACATTCAAATGTGGATATCGATAAATAAGGCACTTGTTGCATACAACAAAAGTTACTGCATTATTCATGAACTTAGATATTCATAGTGATAAGCAAACAGGTAAAAAACAAACTTCTCAAGTCGCTTCTCTTTTTCGTACACAACATAATCTCCTTCGTTCTGTGTCTATGACCTCTCTCTTTTCCTTGTCCTGCCCGTTTTGATCTCTAAAAAGTTAAGTATATCAATGTAGTTGTCATGTCAAACGGTTGCAGATTCTTGAGAAAGAACATCACATACACCAATTAGAAAAAAATTAATGTACAGAAGTAGTTGAAGTTTCAAGAATTTACGGTCATACACAGAACCAAATCTATCATCTTTACTACAATGCTACTAAACTGGGCTTCTATCTTTTTGACAGAACGGGTATTAGGAGTAGCGTTTCTAATGAAATGAGGACCTCGTTTAGGAGTTGCATCAGACGCTCCACCCAACGACAACCTCTTGTTGCTTTCTGTACCCGAACCACACATTGACAATATACCACCTTTTTTGGCACCTTGTTGCTTCATTTGACTCGGTTTTGAACCAAAGTGTTCTTCCTGTTCAGCTATTAAATGTTCCATGCAGTTTCTACTGGTCCCGTTATACCAAAAACGATCCTTTAGTTATATATTTTGCTCCCTTAAAAAAGGAGCTAACAACCCTTTGTACTATGCCACCCAATTAAGCTTTTTATAATTATTAATTAAAAGAATACAAAGATCAGGACCAAGATTGTGATTAAAAAAGTTTGAGGATAACCTCAGTGCAGACTTGAAGGCTTTCAATTCCAGCACTTCTTCAATGTCAATTACTTGAGTTGACGATGAGCTTGATACCCCAGTTCACCTACAATATACATACAATTGAAAGTTTAATGGCAACAGAGGGCCAAGCCAACTATATGTTAGCTACAACACTTTACCGATATACTTCTTCTCACTCATTAAAGTCAGAATTAGGGCATAGGCACCCGGGTTTTGCATCTTTTTCTTAATCATCTGTTCTCCTAACTTTCCCCACAAATTCACCCGGATCTGTCGACCACTGTCAAACATAGCTAACAATCTAATGTTCATCTCATACGTCTCATTCAAGAAGTTGAACTCCACCGTGTCTGCGCCATTAGATTTGGTCAGCGGCTCCCCAACAGATGTGACATAGCATATCAATTCTGCAATGACTGTGCAAAGTTTGATGCAGCCATAAGCCGAAAACATCCCAACATATGTCATTATTTGCATGAATGAGTAATAATAGCAATTGAAAGTAACCCTTCTAAACCAACTTTAGTATATGACCATCATTAAACTTCCATGTCGGCTAACAGAGACTATTTATATTCATAAGACGTATTATACAATTCTCTGTTATTTCATATGCAAAGGAAGAATAATATACTTGTGGTTAAAAGATCGATCAGGGAAATTGCTATGTATGAATAATAATAGTGAGGGTGTACCATAACTAATCAGGAATACATATATCGCAAACGACCAAATTTGATACATTTAAACCCAACACAACCTACCTAAATATGCAACTATATAAACTATCTATGTTGTTTCATGGCCAAAGGAACAACAATATAGATTTGAACAAAAAAATAGAAAACGCACCAAGTACATATTTATTTTCAGTATGAAACAGTTCCTGAATACAGGTGATCTGAAACGGAAAGCGTACATGACGGATAACATCACCAGCAGCCTTCTACCTTCCCGACAGACGTACAACCATCAAACTTAAGCATGTAATTTGAACAAAAAATAGAAAACGTACCACGTACATATTTATTTTCAGTAGGAAACAGTTCTTGAATAGAAGTGATCCGAAACGGAAAGCGTGCATGACGGATAACATCACCAGCATCCTTCTACCTTCACGACAGACATACAACCATCAAACTTAAGCATGTAAAGTGCATCCTTCAGGATGCGAAAAAACTTCCTATTACGCAGCACCTTAAATCCTTTGAAGGAAAATAAGCACCCCTCTTGCAGCCTATCCACAAACTTGTATGACTTGTTGTGTCTTGCGAAACAATGCATCAAATTACCCTGTAAAAAGACAATTGTCAATACACCAAACTTCATACTAACAAATCTTACAACCAAATGAGAGAATGTAAGCAATTAACATAGGAATACGATCACGCATTCATTAATTCAATAATATATTATACCACCCGTTATGCAATTCATCATACCACCCATTATGTCACATCGAGAAAAGAATAATGATAGTTTGACTCGTTAGCCAGCTCGCCATGCCACCCAAGTTGGAACATATAAATATTTAACTCTTTCAATTTTTAATAGACACTACCACCAATTATAACCCGTCCTAAACTTTCACCAGTTATGACTGACTACCAAGAGGTCCTAAACAACCCATGCCACCTACAAAGCACCCAGTTATAACTTCTGTCAAGAAGTGTTAACCACTAAATTGATTTATTTAGTAATTATTAGTTTGAGGCCCAATCTCTTAATACTATTAAAGGAGATTAGAGGCTGATCTCACAAAAGTGTGGTGTCAAGAGATTAAGGTGGCCACGTTAGTATAAAGTGCTAATTTGATGACATCATGATTTGGTTAGGAAGATAGTTAGGGGCTTAGTTTTGGTTAAACTATATAATTACCTTGGTTTTTGCAGTAAGTTAAGAAGAGTTTGACTTTTTGTTGTATTATAAGCAACCATATGCAGAGATATGTTTCCCATGCAGAACAACCAAAAGATGTACATGATTACTTTTACTTTGCAGGCTTTAATTCAAATGGGTATAGCTTCTCAAAGAAGCTTCATTTTATCTTGGTTTTATCTACTCTTTACCTAATCTTTTTTTTCTTGTCCTTCCTTAATACGTTTTTTCTTTCTGTCAAAACTTCAAAAGTTTTTTCCAAACCAAGAATTCAAAATTTATATGTCTAACAAATCTTTCTTCTTTTCAAATATGCTTTTTTTTCGGTTTACAAATACTGAGAGGAAGTAGATATGGATTATCATGATGGATCATAGCTTGAAGGTTGAAGATGATATAGAATATAAGTTAAAGGTGCTCTTTTTTAATCTACTTATTTTTCAATACGATTATATTGGTCATGTTTTAATTCAAGGTTATTCTCTATATGGGTATTCTAGATCTTGCTTGAATCTATCAAAAAAATGAATGTTAAATTTTTTCGGTTTACAATTTGTTAGAGGAAGTAGATATGGATTATCATGATGGATCATAGCTTGAAGTTTGAAGATGATAGAGAATATAAGTTAAAGGTGCTCTTTTTTAATCTACTTATTTTTCAATACGATTATATTGGTCATGTTTTAATTCAAGGTTATTCTCTATATGGGTATTCTAGATCTTGCTTGAATCTATCAAAAAAATGAATGTTAAATTTTTTCGGTTTACAAAATTTGTTAGATATGGATTATCATGATGGATCATAGCTTGAAGGTTGAAGATGATATAGAATATAAGTTAAAGGTGCTCTTTTTTAATCTACTTATTTTTCAATACGATTATATTGGTCATGTTATGCAAACTTCTTTTCTCATCCGCGTAACTTAAATGGATAACAAGTTATGCAAACTTCTTTTCTCATCCGTGTAACTTAAATGAAATTGATATGGATGAGTGGTGGGTAAATCAATTGGAAGTGTCAATATGTGGACAGTAGGTTGTTTTTGGTAGGAGCATATGCCATGTTGAGATGTTTTTTATAAGTTACTCTTAATGAGTTTTTTTGTTGAGTTTTTTTTAATCATATAAGAGTGTTTATATGGGAGTTTTAGATACGGATGTTTTTGGCATTTGCTATACCGGTATTTGTACATTTTGTTATACTGTTGTTTATAAGTTCTTTTAGAATGTTGTGGGTCTGGAATGAATATAAAAAATCATTAATTTTCGATTATATGTAGCTTACAATCAATGTATCTATTATATTATCGTATATAGATCGTAATATTAATTAAACTACAACTATATTTTTTTAAGAGTTAATTATTATCTTGACTATCGTTTAGATATTATTATTCATCGTCATATTTCAACCCGATGTCCATGAGTTTGCTATTTAATTTATAGAAGGTCGTGTTTTTACACGGGCCTAAAACTAGTGTTTACTGATAATTTCTTGTAATTTTGTGACTGAAGGGAAAAACAATTTGGCATATCAACATCCAATACAAACTGTTACGACTCATTCGAAAATTTCACTGGTTAGTACCCAAATATGTTTTGACTCACTACCCAACCCGCCATTTACTACTCCTGTGATCCATAAACACAACTTTCAATTTCAAGCCATGTAACAGTATCCACATAAGCAAGGAAAACGAAGACGAAAAAAGCTAAAATAAATCATACCTCAAGTTACCATTGTCGTGATAAAAGCCCAGTTGGGCACTATTCATTGATTCATGTCAACCCAGATTGGGTCTCAATGGACCACAGATAGCACATGCCTTACAATAAGACAAAAGAAACATAGCCAAGTAACCTCCAGTCACAAATCCTATAAAATACCTTTAATAGTTGACCATTAAAAATTTAAAATCAGCATTACACAAATAATAGAACAATACAGAAAATAAGGCTCAAACCTTCTACCTCTTGGTCTATATGCTAACTCGGATACAATCAGGCCAAAGTCCATTTGGGTATGACATAGAAGACTTTAGCTTGTTGCCTTGTGAGTCTGTGACTAAGATCAACCTTGATAATAAATTGTAAAGCATGATATTAATAGTTAATTATATTTTTATGTAGATTCTTGATATCCTCCACAAAATTCTATAAGTGTTCATGAATCAGTATCCATAACTTAACATTCCTAGAACATTATGTAGCATTCATATATAAACTTGTTCTAAGATCACTGTAAACGCCATATATTAGATATTAATATCATTCACATCAAAAGGAGTCATTCAAAGCAAACAACAAAAAATCAACAAATGGTTTTTCTTACCGAATCAACCACTCATCCGATCTGTTTGTAGTAGCCAATATGTTCTCATCTACAAAAAAAATCGCATTAGCCGTTGTTGTTGGAATATGCCATAATCATAAGACTTTAACAAAGCTATTAAACAACAGAAAAGAGTATCCATAATTGTTGCAGTAGTTATATGTGACATTTCATCAAATAGTTCGTGTGCACCAGATCCTCCAATTTAACATATGGTATCTCAACTTCCTTTTCGGCACAACCTACTATCCATAGATACTCCATGTTAAACAAATAATATGTGATACTCAAAATAAATAAAATTCCATGAATACAAATACTTGTTACTAAGATTATTACCTTGAAAAACATAAAATTCAGTTGCCACAATTCTCGACAAAATTGAAGAACCATTATTTTATAGAACACAATGCAAATAAAAGAAATATGAAATAAGATTAAAATTATAATTGTTAAATGAATTAAGTGACATGAAAATGATGTAAAATGATCGATAATGATATGAAGATTCACCCTCAATTTACATGAGCCGAATCGTAATTAAACTAATCGTTAAAAAAAAGAAAAAAAAAAAAAAAAAAAAAAAAAAAAAAAAAAAAAAAAAAAAACTAATCGTTAAAAAAAAGTTTGAATACAAAATCTAATCAAACTCATAAAAATTAGTACTACATAGGATTACAGATTTAAAATAATACTCAATGAATGAATGCAAAAAGATAAAAGAACGTGGAGCATGATATGGGAAAGCTGAGGAGGTCTTTATAAAGAAAAGTAGATGTGTCAAAGAATAGAAAACGAATGGTCGGGTTGGGCTGCAGTTAGGTGGAAACCAAACAATTGTAATTAATCAAAGACTTTAATAGTTTAACTCATACAATATAAATATCACCAGAATATATGATGTTTAATCTAAGATATACAGAGTAATAAACAAAATATAAAAACATCTATTTATCTATCTATCTAATTAAAGCCAAACCGATCATCTTTTGTTAGTGTAATTTCCCCATTAATTAGAGTTGATAAACTCATATATAATAAATAAACTCAATAAACTCTTATATTATCATTACACTCAACAAACTCATGTATAAACAAAAAGTAATTAACCTCCTTAATTAACCTCATAAATTAAGTGCCAAAGAAGCAACTTTGCTTCTACTTTAGTATATATATAGATATAGATATATAGCAACAACATCATACCAATCCGAGTATTTAATTACATTCACTTCACAATCGCGGGAATGTTTACCCCTTTGTGTAATATTCGGAAAGCGCTTCACAAAACCCTTGGCTCAAAAAATTAGCCCCTCCACCTCAAGAATCAGGAAAACATGCGGGGCAAGAGGACTCCAAGAGGCTTTCATAGATTTAGCACGAAACAATTTTTTTTCACGACCGAGTTAGCGTGTCTGCTTATTGCTTTGCAGAGACCGCCTTGTACATAATGATTGGTGATAGTCAATAAATTTCCGTTATCATACAAATAATTGATTATGATGGAAGACATTTTTAGCCATAAAAGTTGGATTTCTTTACTTTCTCCATAATAGAGAAGAATGTGACTTGTGGATGTTGGTTACACTCACATCACCGACATGTTGGATTGTTAGGCTATCCGGAGTGGAGCAGCTCCACCCAGCGATCCACCGGATTTCGCCCCTGTATCGCCGCCCACACCACCACCACCAGTCCCGGTAATCCGTGGTTTGAGCGATCCTCACAAGTTGCTTCATTTGCATTTGACCGGGTGGTGGGTTCGAGATTTCTAGCCGTTGGAAACGGTAATCTTAGACTAAATAAAAAAAACATTTTTTTTTCTTTTTATTCTATATATATACATATATCACTCCACCATTTTTCACAACACACACACATACACATACACTTTCATATTAATCTATCTCACTTTTCACAAAAATACACATACATAATTTCATATATCATGGATGTTATCGACAAGTTGCTTGTGTCATCTAGTTCCGATTCTAGTTCGGATGGTTCTACGGATCTAGACGAGGCAATCGATAGTGCGGTTGCTTTGACCATTAGTACTATGTTACAAGCCGCGCAAGAGGAAGAAGAGGAGGATGACGATGAGGGAGAGGCGCCTATATTTAGGAGGAGGGCGGTCCTACATCGTAGGCGGCATGAGGAAACGAACGCTTGATGCGTTTTTACTTTGATGACGACCCGGTATATCCCCCGAGGGAGTTTAGGAGGCGCTATCGTATGACCAAGGGTTTATTTTTGAGGATAACAAATGACTTGGAGGCCGAGTATAGATATTTTCAACAGAGAGTCGATTATCGCGGGAAGTTAGGTTTCACCGCGATACAGAAGTGTACTGTCGCGCTTCGTCAGTTAGCATATGGCTCAACCGTCGACTCATTTGACGAGAACTTTGAAATGTCTGAAAGGACGTTGCGCGAGTCGTTAGCAAACTTTTGTAAAGGTACATATTAGTTTATATTACATATTTGTTTATATTACGTATTTGTTTATATTACATATTAGTTTATATTACGTATTTGTTTATATTACATATTAGTTTATATTACGTATTTGTTTATATTATATATTAGGTATACGCGCGTTATATGGGCCGACATACCTACGTAGACCGACTTGGAGTGACCTTCAACGCATATACGACGTGCATGAGCATGTCCATGGTTTCCCGGGCATGATTGGGAGTATTGATTGCATGCATTGGCCGTGGGAGTTGTGTCCTACCGCATGGCGCGGTACGCACACACGAGGGGATATTGGGAGGCCTAGTATGATACTCCAGGCCGTTGCCTCGACTGACTTATGGATTTGGAACGCGTATTTTGGTACGCAAGGCTCCCACAACGACATCAACGTGTTTGAGTCGTCGCCCATTCTTGAAGAGATAATATCCGGATTGGCACCTACAGGTAAATTATTAGTTTATATTACATATTTGTTTATATTACGTATTTGTTTATATTACATATTAGTTTATATTACGTATTTGTTTATATTACATATTAGTTTATATTACATATACTTACATATTATTTTGTTAAACATGTCTTTTATTCATAATTTGTAGGTGCTTTTTACGCGCACGGTAACTTTTACAAATCCAGTTATTATTTAAGCGATGGCATCTATCCAGAGTATGCAACTTTTGTGAAGACGTTCACCGATCCGATTGATGAAAAGAGAAAGTATTTTAAGAAGAAACAGGAGTCGGCTCGCAAGGATATCGAGAGAGCTTTTGGGGTTTTGAAGAAAAGGTGGAAAGTTCTTAGTTTCCCTTCGCGATATTGGGACAAGGAGAGAATGCATGACGTGATATATACTTGTATTATTTTGCATAATATGATTTTGGAGGATGAAGATAAAGCGTATTGTCAAGACTTCAACGAGCACGACCCGACTATGGACCCGGATTACTGGACGCAGCAAACTCCAATGGATCAACGAATTATAAACTCAAACGCCGTCAGGAGCAGGGAAACACACAACATACTATTGGCGGATTTGGTTGATCATTTATGGGAGAACCGCCATGCACCTGTGGAAGAATACGTGCCGCCTGCTGTGGAAGATTATTTTAGTGATGACGACTAGACTTTTATTTGTTTTTTAAATGTTTTAATGTTTGTTTTTTATGTTTTAATGTTTTTTTTTATGTTTTTAATGTTTGTTTTTTATGTTTTAATGTTTTTTTTTATTTTTAATGTTTTTTTTTATGTTTTAATGTTTTTTTTTATTTTTAATGTTTTTTTTTATGTTTTAATGTTTGTTTTTTATGTTTTAATGTTTTTTTTTATGTTTTTAATGTTTTTTTTTATGTTTTAATGTTTTTTTTATTTTTAATGTTTTTTTTTATGTTTTAATGTTTGTTTTTTATGTTTTAATGTTTTTTTTATGTTTTAATGTTTGTTTTTTATGTTTTAATGTTTTTTTTTATTTTTAATGTTTGTTTTTTATGTTTTAATGTTTTTTTTTATTTTTAATGTTTGTTTTTTATGTTTTAATGTTTTTTTTTATTTTTAATGTTTGTTTTTTATGTTTTAATGTTTTTTTTTATTTTTAATGTTTGTTTTTTATGTTTTAATGTTTTTTTTTATTTTTAATGTTTGTTTTTTATGTTTTAATGTTTTTTTTTATTTTTAATGTTTGTTTTTTATGTTTTAATGTTTTTTTTTATTTTTAATGTTTGTTTTTTATGTTTTAATGTTTTTTTTTATTTTTAATGTTTGTTTTTTATGTTTTAATGTTTTTTTTTATTTTTAATGTTTGTTTTTTATGTTTTAATGTTTTTTTTTATTTTTAATGTTTTTTTTATGTTTTAATGTTTGTTTTTTATGTTTTAATGTTTTTTTTATGTTTTAATGTTTTTTTTTATGTTTTAATGTTTTTTTTTATTTTTAATGTTTTTTTTTATGTTTTAATGTTTGTTTTTTATGTTTTATGTTTTAATGTTTTTTTTTATTTTTAATGTTTTTTTTTATTTTTTATTGTTTTTTCGAAATTATAATGTTTTTTAGTGTAATGTATTGTATTTTTAAATTTTATATAAATAAAAATGTGTTTTATTTAAAAAATAAAGTCAAACACAAATAAAAAAATAAAAAACAAATCAATCATTACCCTACCCCACCTTCCAGGCAACTCCACTCCCCCTCTTTTTCCCAGGCAACCCCCAGCAATAGGGATGAGATCGGTATGGTACCAGTACCGAACCGTACCGAAACCGAGAAATCCCGAAACCGAAACTACCCAAAATCCAATCCCGATACCGTACCGAATTCACTAAAACGGTACCGGTTCGGTACCGAGATTTTCGATACTGTACCATATTTGTACCGAATTTCACATCTGAATTTGTTTGCCAAACTCATACAAGAAGATATGTAGACTACAAAAAGTAATCGTCAATTAATTAACTCTTTAAACTTCAATTACCAACAGCTCAGCTTTGTTATAGTGGCATGCAATTCTATTACTTCTAGTAATGCACTAATTTACAGAAATATATGTAGTAATTATATATATATGAGATATACTTCGAGCAGCAGACATGACTTAGTAGCAAAACAGAAAACAGATTTGCAGCAAAACAGATTGCACCAAACAGATTACACCAAACAGATTCTTTTAGCAAACAAAATACATTATGCAAGTATAAATAAATAAAAACTTGCAGCAAAACAGATTGCACCAAACATCAACAAATATTGTGCTGCAGTAGCAGCAACAAAATATATAGTAGTATATATAGCAGCAACAGAATACAGTGGTATATACTTGCATAATATATAAACTTATTTATATAAACTAGTTGCAGCAAAAGTAGAAAACAGAAATATATAAACAAAAGAAAGATTAATGAAGGATAAGAACATAAAATTTGGGGTCTAGCCGATCAGGTAGCAACATGCCAAAGACAAAAAATCTTACAAGGAACTTAACCATTGAAAGATAAAAATCAAATTGCAACACACATGTAAAGATTTAACCAAAACAGATTGCACCACTGCTTGCACCAACAGATTCCAAAAAAAAAATAAACAATCAAACTAATAGCTGAGAAGCTACCCTACAGCAAGGTTTGGAACCACACTTAGGAGACTGTAAGAAACACAGTGTGTGTTTTCTTTGCATGAGCCTATTGAACTATTTATACATATACCAAGACTAATATTATGTACATAAAATAAATTTTGGACAGCGTTTCTAAAAACAAATCAATCATTACCCTACCCCACCTTCCAGGCAACTCCACTCCCCCTCTTTTTCCCAGGCAACCCCCAGCAATACCACTCCGGATAGCCTTATATATAACTAGGTAACATACACGCATTTCACTGCAGAGCTTGACTATTAATAAGAATGAACCAAGTGTAGATAGACTTTGTTCTTATATACGAAATTGTAGATGTTGTTTGATGATAGTTACAAAAAAATATCATTAGTTTAGCTACCTACATTACCAAATGATATGTTAATAGATCAGAGAGTTGTTGCAAAAGAACTGAGTTCTCTTTACATTTCCAGTGCTTTAACCGGCCCTCACTAACCAAGTTCTCTTGAAAAACAATTTTCAACCGTTTGCTTTGATTATATATTTTTTTTCTTCCCTTGGTTTAATGATGTCCCCATTAAAACATTTGAGCTGAATTTCATACTCATTACCCTGCACTTCAGGAAGTTCTTTGCTTTTTTGGATTTTCCCGCCATAAAACTTTCAATTTTTGGCAAAACCTCGATGGCTCTGTCAATGTAGTATCTGCGACCTTAATTTGACCATCACATAAAGCTAGAGGGAGCAACAATTAAATATAAATGGATGAAACTAGGGTACGTATTTTTAAAAAAATTTAAACAATCAAACTAATAGCTGAGAAGCTACCGTACAGCAAGGTTTGGAACCACACTTAGGAGACTGTAAGAAACACAGTGTGTGTTTTCTTTGCATGAGCCTATTGAACTATTTATACATATACCAAGACTAATATTATGTACATAAAATAAATTTTGGACAGCGTTTCTAAAAACAATATCCAGGAGTACCCATTGCCCAATCTAACTTGCAGGAACAACATTTTCGTCTTAACATGAAGTAAATCCGAAAAATGGAATTCTGTAATCTTAGACCAACAAAAATGGCTAAACGGTTTTTGGCCAATCCAACTAACCAAATTCGATCAATGTTCATATAACACATTATCCAACCCAACTTGCAAGACCTACCCATTTATCCACCTCTACATGAAGTTGAATCCAAATATAACGAAAATTTATAATGATATCAAAAACTATTTTAAATAAAGGGTTCATTTACTATACACTATAAATTTACGGCTAACTGGCTAAGGGCCCTAAATTTATGGTGGAGCCGGAAGCCGGAGATTTTGACACCCAAACTTTATAGACCAAATCTGTTGGCCAAACTAACAGCCACAAATATGCAGATTTCATATATAACACATATGGACCATTTTCAACTTGTCCAGTTGGTTCACATTTTGATCAGATGAGCCAAATGCCTCAAATGACTCTTTAGCTCCAGCAGACTTCAATAACATTGAACTTGACAAAAAGCATATATTATATTACTACGAAAACACCATAACCATTACCACATACATATCAAGCAATAGTTGGATCCCAAATCTAATATTAACCTTTACATAAAAAACGACCCGTTTTCATGAACAGAATGGACAGGGCATCAAGAGCTCGTGCTAACGAGATAACGAACCCAAACAAGTTCATACCAAGAGCACATTCTACCTTTGGCAACTAATCTACTACACTTCTAGTTCATATCAAAGTTGATCAAGTCACCATCTATTTTTCTATTTTTTGGTAAGATCATTTGTGAAATAAGGTCACCAAAAGAACCACCCAAATTGACATCATAGACTTTTACTGAGGGGCTAGCCACAAGGGGATTTTTCGAAACAGCAAGATCAATCGACTTTGATATCAAGCAGTCAAGCACGCATGCTTCTTGATACGATGTTGCAACTATATCTAGCCACTCACTTCCTACCTCTTTGGAGAAACTAAGGTCAAAATTGGAAAACTTTGAGTTAACATCAATGGCTCCAAATACTGAACGAAACTTCTCACGTGTGAATTCACCGAGCCCGTTCGAAAAGAAAAATATTATTAAAGTGGGTTTCAATGCAGAGAGTTGTGAGATACCTAAAGAAGAAGTTGAACTCTTACCTGTAAGCCTTTGTTTTAAGAAGATATGTAATTCGGGTTCCCAACAGATATTCAGATACAATATACCAAACTGGATCCCCATTGAAAGTGCAAACTATATCAACATGTGCACCTTTTGAATCAATATACCAAACTGGATCCCCATTGAAAGTGCAAACTATATCAACATGTGCACCTTTTGAATCAATATTACCAACCCCATTTCGTATAGACATTTGAAGCGGGATTGTCTTGCAGACACGTGACACCCCAGACACGCTTGGATGCTGAAGAATATGAACCACTGCCTCAAGATGACCTACGTTGACACAAATGGGGGACGGTTCAGATTCTGGGGTAGAATCAGTTGATGAAAAACGAGACAGGAAAGCGAGCTCTGACTGAATCAGCCTAAGGATAGTATGTTTGCAGGAGTGACTTAAGGTCTAAATCCATTTCCTAACCTGGTCTCACGAACCAGTAGAACTAAGGATATCGTAGACTCGTAGTACTTGTCAGAATTGCTCTTAATGAATGTTATGATTTGAATTTGTGTCGTTATCAGGTCAACCTGTTAGCGACACAGCTATGCGAGTTTATCAAGTGGAAAATTGGAAAACTTTGAGTTAACATCAATGGCTCCAAATACTGAACGAAACTTCTCACGTGTGAATTCACCGAGCCCGTTCGAAAAGAAAAATATTATTAAAGTGGGTTTCAATGCAGAGAGTTGTGAGATACCTAAAGAAGAAGTTGAACTCTTACCTGTAAGCCTTTGTTTTAAGAAGATATGTAATTCGGGTTCCCAACAGATATTCAGATACAATATACCAAACTGGATCCCCATTGAAAGTGCAAACTATATCAACATGTGCACCTTTTGAATCAATATTACCAACCCCATTTCGTATAGACATTTGAAGCGGGATTGTCTTGCAGACACGTGACACCCCAGACACGCTTGGATGCTGAAGAATATGAACCACTGCCTCAAGATGACCTACGTTGACACAAATGGGGGACGGTTCAGATTCTGGGGTAGAATCAGTTGATGAAAAACGAGACAGGAAAGCGAGCTCTGACTGAATCAGCCTAAGGATAGTATGTTTGCAGGAGTGACTTAAGGTCTAAATCCATTTCCTAACCTGGTCTCACGAACCAGTAGAACTAAGGATATCGTAGACTCGTAGTACTTGTCAGAATTGCTCTTAATGAATGTTATGATTTGAATTTGTGTCGTTATCAGGTCAACCTGTTAGCGACACAGCTGTGCGAGTTTATCAAGTGGAAAATTGAATAAAAAACATCATTTCAATCAATCAAATAAACAGAAATATGGATGCACTCAAGAATTGATTCATAATTGTAATAATAATAATAATTCTAAATTTGGGGAAGAAAATTGAACTAACCAGAGATCAATTAATGTTAATTAAAGGGTTTAGAGTCGGCTACTTATAATATATCATTTGTCCCTGGCACTACAAAAAAGACTCATGAAAGTAAAATTAGGATTATACAGAGTATCAGAGTGTCAGGGGAGAAAATATATCAAAGTGAATAAGAGACAAATGTCTATCAAATCAAGCATGTTCATTAACTGTGAAAATGGGTTACATATATAGACTAACTATAACTGTCCTTAACAACTTTAGCTCACTCTTAAAACAGCTAGTACGAATGCTCCACAAGTGGCCCTCCTACTATTGACTATTGCTAATTCAGTCCTACTCTTATTAAATACGTAAAAATACCCCCTCCTTAACATCATTTTTGCCCTCAAAAATAGAACTCTACAGTGATTCTTGCAATAATCTGTCCACCCGCTGCTGACAAAATAAGCTTTGGATAACAAGTACCCCAACTTCAGGAGAGCAAGATGGCTATGTACAGGGAAACATCCGATATCTATGTACAGGATTATATCCGATATCCGTCTTAGCTAAGCCCATTGCTCTAAGGATCGCCACTTGATTCTGTGCCAATCATCCTTGTCAGCTTGCCAAGACCCTTTAGACAATTTATCATGTGGTGGCGTTGCTTTTGCAGATTTGAGCAGCTGTGAAAACTCATGAAAATCTTTATCAACTACCTGCTAGGCAAGCAGTTTACGCTTCATTTCTTCTACCTGAATAGTTGTCCGAGGACCATAAACAGCACACGAGCCCTTGCTGTCTTTTGATAGTAACAGACGCGCATAGTAGCTTTCGAAAAGTGCATTGCCAAAAAACATCTTAGCCAATTCTTTAGCTGTTACTAATTTGGTGCTATCAAGAAGCTAAATCCAGGCGAATGCAAGGAGTTTGGGATCTAAGTTGTCCTGAGCTTTCTGATTAAAATCTAATATCAGTGTGGTTTAATGGAAGTTTTAACACCATTCTAATCAGAAACTATCCAATTCCACCTTCCTGGAAGTTTCTTAAGACTGGCAACCTCGGCAACCACTTCCTTTCAATAATCAGGTAGATCATTATAACACTCACAGGTTGAATTACCAACTTTGGACATAAGGTTGGTTTTTGTTGCCGAGTTTAGGGCCGTAAATTAATGGTGGAGCCTGCAGTTGGAGATTTTGACACCAAAACTCTGTAGACCAAATCCGTTGGCCAAACTTTTAGGATAACAGCATAGAATAAGCAGATTATAATTATAACACACATGGACCATTTTCAACTAGTCCAGTTATAAATTGGTTCACTTTTTGATCAGATTTGCCAAATGCCTGAAATGACTCTTTAGCTCTAGCAAATTTCAATAACATTGCACTTGACCATAACTATACATCATATTACAACAAAAACACCATAACCATAACCATTACCACATACATATCAAGCAATAGGACCCCAGATCTTATATTAAACCTTTGCATCGGAAACGACCTGTCTTCATGAACAAAATGGGCAGGGTATCAAGAGTTCGTGTTTACAAGATAACTAACCCAAACAAGTTGATAACAAATGAGTGGACACTCACTATGTAAAGATTTATCAGCACTTTACAAGCTTATAAAACAAGCATCTTCACATAAATCTTTTTATTTCTACCAAGCATTACCTCATTATGTTAATGACTAATTGTTGAACTCTCCTTGACAGATAGCAGACCATTTTGTATCACATAATAAAAAGTATCCATGAAGTAGTAATACATTGCCACCAAACCAAATAATAAAGTAAAATATTCAGCTTCAACATAATAACTAAACACATTAATCCCACTACTAACAAACAAAATCAATCCATATTAAATGCATTAAACTTTTCATTAACTTCAACATAATAACTAAACACATTAATCCCACTACTAACAAACAAAATCAATCCATATTAAATGCATTAAACTTTTCATTAACTTCAACTAATATATAGTTTGATTTCCACTTGATTTTCCTATTTCCATACCTTGTGTGCCTGCCCCAATGGTTGTATGCTCTTAGCTCCACATGTTGCAATGCAACCATTATCATCGCCTGCAATTTATGCCCAAATACACACTACAATTTCATTTATCCATTAAAAGTAGAGTTTCCATGTACGACATCACGGATAAGCCTCCACTTTTTCCAACAATCCCAAGATCCTTGATCCGTCCAGAGTAAGTGTCATAAGCAAAAAGTGCATCAGATCCATGGTCAACTATAGGTTCACCATTCTTCATAAATCCACGTAATATACAAAAAGGTGAACTACCCCGTGTCATAACATTGAATAGTCTTGTAAACGATTTAGTAACCCCTCGCTCCATCATCCATACACCATAAGAATTTCCAGTTTCTTCAAGCACGACAACAGACTCCATTCGCTTAACAATAGATAACTTATTATAATCTAGGCGTGCTAAATTATCTGGAAGGCACACTTCTTCGAATCCCTCACTACTCAAATCAAATGACATAATCAGATTGTGACGCCAAAATCTACCATCCACATTAATCCATTCAAAAGCAAGCCAATAAATTATCCCGTCAAGAGCAACCTGAGACCATTGGAAGATAATCGAATTACGAGAAGGCAAACTGTTTATGCTACATGATGGAGATTTCCATGTCCCCGAGCTTAGAGTAAAAACCTCAACTCGCCTAGGGTTGGGAACTGAAGTGTCAAATTCAGGACCAATAAAACTAATAATCTTAACAATCTTAGGGACCTTAGTTTGAGGACTAACCCCAAAACCTAAAATAGTTTGGTACCCCTTAAACGGAACATTAGGAACAGGAACATCAACAGATTTTCGAATCCAAGGATTCCAGAGAACAGCCATATAATGGGATACATCAGGACCATAGAAGCAAAATAAGCCGTGAGAGGAACCGACTATATCTGAATATATAAGACTGTTAAGAGGTTTCGGAATTTGGTGTTGGTGAAAAGTATCATCAGCAGCAATCGAAACATACTTGTATTTAGGTTCTTCAATATCAATGTACCTTATTAGCAAACGGTGGGGCTGCGATTGGAGGGCGCAGTAATCATCAGCAAAATTAGGGCTGTCGATGACTGACTTCCATTCTTTTGAAACGCACCTGAATCTAAGCAATGATTTTACAGGAACCCTTTTGATTATTTCAGCTTGCAATTCGTCAGGAATGTTGTCTGACATTATGTCTATTTAACTTTTAGGGTTTTTGGATTTATTTTTATTTTTTTTACAGGGGGAGTGGAATTACGATCCTGAGATAAGATTTGGAGCCCAAGATGGTTTATCTAACTTTATGGGCTCTCAGGAACCTTTATTTTATTTTTGTCATGTCATTATTACGTGTCATTCATGTGGTTTGTAATGTTATATTCGAAATTTAATTTAATTACTCTTATTTTTAATCATCATTCACCAAATCTTTTTGAACTTTGATTTTGTATCACGGTCGGTTTTAATGACCGCGCAAACATATTTTATCCCTACAAAAAAGAGAGGTTGCTTTAAGTATTTATTAAAAGTAAAAAAAGACCTTTAGTCTTGTTACGAGGATCGAACTTTTAACCATCTGTATCTTCAGAGTCAAAGGTTCCAACTACTTGATCCAACCCAATTGGTTATCCTCATGTAATTTTATAATAATTGTTGGAGTTTTATGGAAGGTTATCTGGTTTTGTAGTTTTTGGGTTATATGTAGGTCTAAGCCTGAATGAGTGCTATCAAAAATGACCTGGGATGAAAACCAGTGATGTGACCCCTAGACTCGGAGATTTTTTCCTACATTTTCTTTCAAGTTTTTTCATTTATTTTGATATCCTTGTAGTCAAGGTCCGGACAAAGTAGTGTTTAATTTGTTAATTTCATTATATATGCTTATATTTGTATTCTTTTGGACTGTCTAGTAACTAAAAGCATATTGGCTTGCCTACAAGGTTACAATTAATAATTTTGGATTCTTTATTACTTTTTATTGAATTCATATATTTATGTACTACTAAGTATTTTCAACATTTCATTAGTTTTTATATAGTTTGAACGTTGATTAGTAATGGTGATGTAAGAAATAAAAAAGATTAATAAAATGAAACGGCTCAAATCATTCTCCAATGCTCCAGAAAAGCATCATTTGGTTGGTGTCAATAAAAATGTCAATAAATTTATAAGACGATGTTGTAATTGATAGTGCTAAGTTTGAAAATTGATATAAGTGAAGGTTTATAAATGTGTTTAACTAAAATGACGTTATCCAAAGGTTGAAAAGACAGGAGGGAAATCATCCAAAGGTCGGGGAGTGTTTAGGTGTGAATCTATGATTTGGTTATTACAAAATATTATATATAGATTCAATACCTGCACGATATACGAATTGATTATAACGTATTGTTTTTATTATTTTTTTTATTTTTCAATTTTTTTTAACGGCATTATAACGTATTCTTGATTACTTTAATTTTAAGAAAAATAATTTTGAGCATTAAAAAAATTTATAATGTACGTGATATTAAAGTCTACTTTTGTGTGTATATCTTTCAATTATAATGAATTTATATTTTCGTATAAATGATATAAATAATTTAACTAATAACAATAATTAGAAACATAATTTGAGTAGGTTTCTTTAATTGTAATTATATTAGGTAAGATTATCACATATTGAAAAACAAATAAATATATGTTTAATTAATAAATACACATGTCAATCAAGGATCATGCCATTTGTCGTCTTAATAATCTTTCAATCCTGTTTTAATATATTGGTAGATTATTATTAAGGGTATTTCTAATGTTGGCTGTCATGACGGTTTAATTGTATACTAATAGGTAAATCCAGAAAAATGTGTTTAAATTGGAACCAAGAGATTTTGACGTATGGGTTTAATTAAGGATCAAAGATTTGATAACAATATTTACTCAAAGGTTAAATTTCTTCAATTCTACCCCTTAAGTTATTTTTAGTTATATCCGTTCTTGACTTAACAATACCTTTTTATTAAATAGTTAGTGTTTCGTTTATTTGAGTCTATGAACTCGGTTGAGTTCCATTCCATGAAACTCATCTAAACCCTTAAATCATTACAAATTTTAACATGAATACAGCTCTATATAAGTATACATACATAAATAAATGCTTTATTTGTCTTTAAAATCTATAATTATATTAAGCTCTTTTTAATCATTATTTTTGGATTCTGAGCTGTGGCATTGTATAGGAGTTTTTTTTTTTTAATAGAACGGCAGAAAGTATACATAACCGTCTAGCAAGTTACTAGAGGTCACAAACAATATTCAATAGTACAACCAAAGTACCAAAAAAAAAACTAATACAAAAAAGAGAACAAACTCAAAACCTTGTGTCCTCACTCATAAATTAAAGGGTTCTCTATCCATTTTATCCAAGAATTTCTATGGTTGGTGCTTCTGTTGGTTACCCACAAAAAAGAGGTTGATATAATATCATTAAAAACGTCATCACATTTAGCCCGAATGTTACTGTGAACAAAGTTATTTCTCGCATTCCAAATGAACCACCACCAAACATACAAGATGGCCTTCAGTCGAGAGTCAATGCTGCGAGACAGATGTAGATTATCGACCCAGTCCATAACGACCTTTGGAGACATGTTAGGAATGTCAAGTCCAACCCATTGCTTGAGCCTGTTTTCTGGTTTCTTGCATGATATTACAGTTTTTAAACACATGAAGAGTGGTCTCGATCCCCTTTTCACAAAAGAGACATCGAAAAGTATCCACATCTATACCTCTAGCAAACAGATTAACATATGTAGGGAGGCAATCACGTAGCAATCTCCAAGTAAAAAGATTTACTTTCTTAGGGACCAAAGAAACCCACCTGGTCTTACAAGAATTACTAATCTGAAGCGTTTTATGATCAATATACATACGAACCTGAGCCACTGTGTACTGAGCTTTGTTGTTAAGTGCCCACGTCCATTTGTCCTCCTGGTCAATCATAAATGACTTCGGTAGAACCTCCAACAAGTTATCAAGTTGTTGTTGTTCTCTTCCTAGTCGAATATGTCTTCTCCACACCCAAATCCATCTCGAATCAACAAATCTTTCACTTATCTTACACTCTTTATCCATTTCCAAAGCATAAACACGAGGAAAAGCATCTGCAAGAGTTTGATCCCCGACCCAACAGTCTTTCCATAATCTTGTTTTATTCCCGCTCCCAATCTTTCGTTTAACAAAATCGCTATTATTATTAGAAATAGCATGGACACTTCTAATAGAATCCACAATCTTAGACCAAATACCCTAGTACACTCATGTTTAGAACTTTTTGTGGATTTAAATACGTTATCGTGGTAATTGATAAATTGTATGATGATAAATAATTCTTTTTTAATGGCGTTGTATGGTTTTATAGTTGCCATTGATTTTTTTTTGTTTATTAGGGATATACGCCTAGTGTGTTAGTAATAGTAATAGTATGATGATAGATAGATATATAGTTCATTACTTCATTTTATCGAGTCAACTAGGTCATTGAGTCGAGGTCATTAAGATTTAAGAACCACATGTTTGTAATCACACATGAAATACCTCCTCTTTTAAAAACCATTCTACTGCACAAAAATAGAATACATATTTGCAATTAGTTAACGGAGTTGGTTATATTTAATAAAGCTATCCATCCAACGATGTTACGAAGGGCTGGACTTGGACATGCCTATGTTGGCTCCTGCACAAAGCCCAAGTTTTTTTGAGGGCCTGAGTATTTTTTATCGAGTTTAGTAGAAAACATAAAGCATACATATTGGTAAAAACTAAAAAGTGTTGTTTTTGTTGGAATTCGTCTGCCCAAGACACATATTAAATTGACGTGGCTAGTACGTGATGATCCAAGTCGGGTCATACCCAATAACAAGCTAGACAAACACTTATGATATTTATTTATATGATATGATCTTTAAATAAATATCAATACTTGAAACATTTAGAAAGTGGTTTTCTAAATACTTGCACTTGAGCTATGTAAATAAATTATATGGATGATTTATTTTGAGAGAAATGTGAATATGTTTATTTGGTAAAATAAACATTTATGTGTGTTGTATATAATGTGTAATATGTTACATAAGATATGTAACAAGTTATGTTACATTTTATATACAAAATGTACAAATAAATGGTTTATAAAATTTGGACACAAATTGGTTTGTGACTACCCCATGTGGCCGGCCCCCCTCCCCCATGTGCAACATAATGTGTTGTTGAAGTTACATATTCACTAGTCTTGCATGATAGACAACACACCAACATAGAGTGTATCTAAGACACACACTTAAACTCTTACATGAAAGAATTGTAAGAACTCTCTCAACTCCTCAAGAAAAATACACTTTCTCTTTTCTTGGAAATTTCGGCCAAAAGGAAAAAGGAGAAAGGGGTTTCAAGTTTAATTCCTAGCACATTTAGGGTGTTTGTTGGAAGCTTGGGGTATACTAGCTTGAGGTTCTTCTAGGTTGAAGACTTGCCACTTCAAGATCATCATCTCCTTCATTCAACCTTCTCATAAGCTTGGAAGAAGGTAGTCTTCTAAAACACCCTATGGTTGTTGTTTTGTATGTATGCTATTCATATAGATGGATCCTTATTGTTTGGGTTTTATTTTATAAGTTAAACTTTGAATTTAACTATACCAACATATTGAAATGGTTCAATTTTCCGCTGCGTTTTAATATTATAAGGATAATATTACTTTGATAAAAACCCAAAAATCCCAACAATGGCATCTAGAGCCGGTTATATGGATACATACATCAAAAGTTGATATTTTGTTTGGACAAAATCCAATATTTTGGTCATTTGGTTATGGCCAAAATAAATACACAAAAAGGAGGTTCCTTTTTCTTGTGTATTTTAGTGTCACAACTTAGCCAAGAGACCTTGTGAATGTTTGTGATGTGTGGATGTATTTGTTTAATTATTCAATGGTTGTAATAGTTAAATAGGATTTTATTCATTCAATTTGGTTATGTAATCTATTTATTTCATTTGGTATGTAATAAGTAGATTAGTTGCATTTTTCATTATAAATGTAATCTCCAAGAAGGCATCAAAAGGTTTGGGGCTAAAAGTTGGAGGCTAATGAGAAGACCCGTAAGTTCTCACTGCGGCGCAGTGGGAGTATATCATACCCACTGCGGCGCAGTGGGGATTATGTGGCCGAAGACAGTAAGTTCCCACTGCGGCGCAGTGGGAGTATGTCAAACCCACTGCGGCGCAGTGGGGGTTTTGCAACCGAAGACCCGTGAGTTTCCACTGCGGCGCAGTGGGAGTGTATTAGACCCACTGCGGCGCAGTGGGTTATCAAAATGAAGAAAATTGTACAAATCACATCACAAAAGGTTACTTGAAGCATTTGGATGCAAGATCAAGTGGGAGCTCAACTAACACAATATTTTGTGTTACTTTGTCCCTTAGGTTGAGACCTTTTGACCCACTTGTTTCGGCTAACAAGTGTGGTCAAAATAGTTGGCTAACGTTGTGCACTTATTATTATGTTTGTCATGTTTGTTTGGTTGTTTATTATTTTGTCATGTGGATGCTTAAAAACCAACAAAAGACACACATAAAGATTAAAATTGGTTTTAATATTGACATTAACTTGGTAAAATAAAATGGGTTTTATTAAAAGTTAATGGTCACAATTATAAAAATGGATTTTATAAAAGAACCTTGAAATATGGATTTCAAAGTTCATTATGGTACATAGTTTTTAACTAGAATATAAAAACTCAAACGACCCTTCGAAAACAAGTTAAACGCCATCCTTTTATACAACACTTAATTATTTGGGAACTCTTTGTAGGATAAAGGTCACCTAACTACTTTGAGGGAACTTATAAGTTAAGGTAAATTTATTGTACTTATGGGATAAAGGTCACCTAACCACTAGTATAAGATAAATTTACATGTGTGTATAAGTAGGACAACTTGATTTGGGAGCCATGTGATTAGGGTCACCGAAGCATGGTAACCAAAGGCGTTGATGGGATTAAACATGCCAACTTAATATAAGATATTAAACCGGTCCCATACCACTAGAAATTGCAAAGTGTTGCAATTGTCAAACGTTGACTACCTTGTTAATTTAGATCATGGGATAAAGGTCACCTAACCATCATTTAAATGTAACGTTGGATTCTAGGTTTTAATTATTAATTGTCCATGGGACATAAAAAGGTATTAACAATTAAAATTTATATTTGATATCGAAAATACTAATAAAGAACTTTGTTAATCTTGTAGATGGCCGCTAACAATGCAATTAACCCCAACCCAAACGTCCATAACTTTTCACTAAGATCCATCCTTGAAAAGGATCGTCTTAATCAAAATAACTTTGTGGATTGGTTTCGTAACTTGAGAATTGTTCTCAGGCACGAAAAGAAATCCTATATTTTAGACGATCCTATTCCTGATGAGCCCGAAGAAACTGATGTTGAAGCCTATAATGATTGGGTTAAATATGTCGAGGACTCCGTGCAAGTTAGTTGCATAATGCTAGCGAGTATGACTCCCGAACTCCAAAAGGAGTTCGAGCATCATGGGGCATACGACATGATTACCCAACTCAAGGAAATGTTCCAACAAAAGGCAAGGGCTGAACGCTTCGAAACGGTTCGAGCGCTTCATGCATGTCGCATGGATGATTCGCAACCCGTCTCAACATATGTTCTTAAAATGAAAAGCTACATTGATCGCCTCGAAAGGCTTAATTGTCCCGTCTCAAATGAGTTAGCTACGGATATGATCCTTAACTCATTATCTAAGAGATTTGAAACTTTCGTGTTAAATTATAACATGAATGGATGGGACAAGACCGTTTCCGAGCTTCATGGGATGCTCAAAACGGCCGGGAGGCTAGTATGGGAGGAAAAGTTCAACCCGTTCTCATGATCAATGAAGGCGGAAAGAAAAGGGCTTACTCCGGACCCAAGGCAAATGTTGCTAAGGGAAAGGGTAACAACAAAGGGAATTTTAAAGGCAAAGGAAAGGGAAAAATGGATACCCAAAAGGCGAAGAAGCAAAAGGTTGCTGTCAATGACCCATGCTTTGAGTGTGGGGAGATAGGACATTGGAAACGTAATTGTCCAACCTATCTCAAAGAGTTAAAAGCTAAGAGGGATGCAGGGCAAACCTCAGGTACAATATTTATGATATATATTGAGCTTAATACTGTTCTTTCTTACATATGGGTATTGGATACCGGATGTGGAACTCATATTTGTAATATGTTACAGGGGTTCATAAGAAAGAAGCACATCAAGAAGGGAGACATTAGTCTCTTTATGGGCAATGGTGCATTGGTGCATGTTGAAGCCCAAGGAGACTATCTTTTGAAACTTCCAAATGGTTTGGAAATTGTATTGAACAATGTATTGTATGCACCTAGTTTGACTAGGAGTATTATTTCTGTTTCCCGTTTAAGACATGTTGGATATGATTTTAATTTTGTTAACAATGATATCCATGTTTCTTTGAATGATGTATTTTATTTTAAAGCTATGCCTTTAAATGGTATTTATGAATTAGTTCATGAAAACCAAACATATGATAACTCAATGTACCAAGCTACCACCAAGAAACTTAAATTAGATTTAAGTGAAACCTATATTTGGCATTGTCGTCTTGGCCATATAAATAAGAATCGCATACTAACACTTCAAAAGAATGGTCTTTTGAAAACAAAATCAAATGATTCATTTAATGTATGTGAATCTTGTTTACAAGGCAAGATGACTAAAGCACCTTTCAAAGGCACTAATGAAAGGGCAAAAGATTTATTAGGTATCATACATTCGGATGTATGTGGTCCTTTTAAGCCAATGACTAGGAATGATGAAAGATACTTCATTACATTCACCGATGACTATAGTCGTTACGGTTATGTATACTTATTAAAACATAAGAGTGAAGCTTTTGAAACGTTCAAAATTTTCAAGAATGAAGTAGAAAACCAACTCAGTAAGACAATAAAAATTCTTCGTTCTGATAGAGGAGGTGAATACCTAAGTGATGCTTTTCAAGATCATCTTAGAAGTTGTGGGATTGTCTCACAACTAACTCCACCTGGAACACCACAACATAATGGTGTGTCTGAAAGGAGGAATCGAACTCTATTAGATATGGTTCGTTCCATGATGAGCAAAAGCTCACTACCTCTATCATTTTGGGGATATGCCATAATCTCTGCTGCCCGAATTTTAAATATGGCTCCCACCAAGAAAGTGGAGAAAACACCTTTTGAAATATGGCATGGAAGAGTTCCATCTTTATCATATTTAAAGGTATGGGGTTGTGAGGCTTATGTAAGACATGATGCCTCAAACAAATTAAAGCCCCGATCCACTAAGTGTATCTTTGTAGGATATCCCAAAAATGATTTGGGATATTATTTCTACAATCCTAATGAGCAAAATGTATTTGTTGCTCGAAAGGCTGAGTTCTTGGAAACTAAATTCCTTATGGAAGGAACTAGTTCCAGAACAGTGGAACTTGAAGAAGATCAAGAGCCACTGACAGATACACACTTGGATGACACTAGCATTCAACAAAAGGATGTTGAAGATGATCAAAGGGTTGATCAAGACACACAAAATGTTCGTAGATCTGGTAGAGCTACTTATCCACCTGAGAGATATGGATTTCTCGTGGATGAATGTTATATGGTAGTTTCTGATGAACCTACCACCTACCATGATGCTATGTCCAAATCAGATTCGGACAAATGGCTAGAGGCCATGAACGCTGAGATGCAATCCATGTATGACAACCAAGTTTGGGAATTGGTTGTTGAACCTCCTAATTCCAAAGTAGTTGGAAGTAAGTGGGTGTTCAAATTGAAACACGATATGCATGGAAACTTGAGTACTTATAAAGCTAGACTTGTAGCAAAAGGTTTCACTCAAACTCGAGGGGTCGATTATGATGAGAAACTTTTTCGCCTGTGGCAATGCTAAAGTCTATTAGGATATTATTTGCCATAGCCGCATATTATGACTATGAGATATGGCAAATGGATGTCAAAACCGCTTTTCTAAATGGATATCTTGAGGAAGATGTCTATATGGATCAGCCTGAAGGTTTTGTCGATCCTAAACATCCTAATAAAGTATGCAAGTTAAAGAAATCAATCTATGGATTGAAACAAGCATCAAGAAGCTGGAATCGTCGTTTTGATGAAGAAGTCAAGAAATTTGGCTTCATCAAAAACGCTGATGAAGCTTGTGTGTATAAGAAGGCTAGTGGGAGCATCATTACTTTTCTAGTATTATATGTCGATGACATTCTACTATTTGGAAATGACATTCCAACCTTGGAAGGTGTAAAAGCCTGGCTTGGAAGTTGCTTTTCCATTAAGGATCTTGGTGAAGCCGCCTATATTTTGGGAATAAGGATCTATAGGGATAGATCAAGGCGCTTAATAGGTTTGAATCAAAGTGCATACATAGACAAGATCTTGAAGAGGTTCAAGATGGAAAACTCCAAAAAGGGTTTGGTGCCTATTCAAAGAGGAACTATATTGAGTACTTCTCAATCTCCCAGCTCAAAAGTTGAGCAAGAGAGAATGAGTGGAATCCCATATGCATCTGCTATAGGATCCATCATGTATGCTATGATATGCACGAGACCGGACGTGTCATGCGCTTTAAGCATGACAAGTAGATACCAGCAAAATCCAGGAGATAGTCATTGGATGGCTGTCAAATATATATTGAAATATCTTAGAAACACTAAAGATATGTTCTTAATATATGGATCTGGTGAGGAGGAACTCGTTGTAAAGGGTTACACGGACGCGAGTTTCCAAACTGATCGAGATGATTCTCGATCACAATCGGGGTATATCTTCATTCTAAATGGAGGAGCTGTTTCTTGGAAAAGCTCAAAGCAAGATGTGGTTGCATTGTCCACTACAGAATCGGAATACATCGCCGCTTCTTTAGCAGCACAAGAAGCTGCATGGTTGAAGAAATTCATTGCCGATCTAGGGGTTGTTCCTTCCATTCAAGGACCCCTAGAAATTCTTTGTGATAACGAGGGTGCGATTGCTCAAATCAAGGAACCTCGTGCACATCAAAAGACTAGGCACATTGAGCGGAGATTCAACTACATAAGGGATGAAGTTGAAAAGGGAAAGATATGTATTCACAAAGTTCACACCGATCAAAATGTTGCGGACCCACTCACGAAGCTCCTTGAAAGGCCTAAGCATGAGAGTCATACTTGTGCCATGGGACTTCGATATTCTAGTGATTGGATTTGATCTATTTTATGTATTTGGATATCGGAACACTTGTACTTATTAACACTATTTATATGAATATTGGTATTATGCATTTAAATTGTGTTATGTTCCATTTTTGCATGTTTAAATCCATGAATAAGTTAATTATTCTAAATGTCCGTAGTCGATCATATTTGTGGGAACAAATTTGAATGTAAGATTATTATGAACTTGGATTGGTAGATATTCAAAAGGTTTTGAATATAGAGCAAAGTGTTGCTACCAAGGTTCATAGATATTTGTGGGATACAAATATTGGACTGACCTGCAATCAAGCATTACTACATGGAATCTCTGTGATTGATCATAAGTAATCTTGAGTTTAAAGGCGGATATCATTGTATCCTCAGACCTGAGATACATATTGGGTCTTGATATTCACTGAATATTATATTTTGACTTAGTTCTTCGCTGTTCTGAAACATGGCAGTACATAAGACTAAGCTCAGGTATGATATAAGGTGATTGTGAGAGACGTATGTAGTCGAGATGGAATTTGTCCCTCTTATTCGTTGAGAGTAAGATGTCTAAGGCCTGCTACAAAGTTAAATCAATAGAGAATGATCACTCTATGTCTCTAGGATTTAACATGACATCTGTGACAAAAGGATAAATGATTGATTCACCTAAATCATTTCAAGTAAGGGACTTGAAGAGGATGATGTTATTGAATGGCACTTCGTCATACGTATTAGGGGTAGCAAACCGTTGTTAGGCGGTATTTGCTGCTTGCGTCAATCTTCTATGAATCTTGTGCAAGTGGGAGATTGTTGGAATTCGTCTGCCCAAGACACATATTAAATTGACGTGGCTAGTACGTGATGATCCAAGTCGGGTCATACCCAATAACAAGCTAGACAAACACTTATGATATTTATTTATATGATATGATCTTTAAATAAATATCAATACTTGAAACATTTAGAAAGTGGTTTCTAAATACTTGCACTTGAGCTATGTAAATAAATTATATGGATGATTTATTTTGAGAGAAATGTGAATATGTTTATTTGGTAAAATAAACATTTATGTGTGTTGTATATAATGTGTAATATGTTACATAAGATATGTAACAAGTTATGTTACATTTTATATACAAAATGTACAAATAAATGGTTTATAAAATTTGGACACAAATTGGTTTGTGACTACCCCATGTGGCCGGCCCCCCCCCCCCCCCCCCCCCCCCCCCCCCCCCCCCCCCACCGGCCGGCCCCCCTCCCCCATGTGCAACATAATGTGTTGTTGAAGTTACATATTCACTAGTCTTGCATGATAGACAACACACCAACATAGAGTGTATCTAAGACACACACTTAAACTCTTACATGAAAGAATTGTAAGAACTCTCTCAACTCCTCAAGAAAAATACACTTTCTCTTTTCTTGGAAATTTCGGCCAAAAGGAAAAAGGAGAAAGGGGTTTCAAGTTTAATTCCTAGCACATTTAGGGTGTTTGTTGGAAGCTTGGGGTATACTAGCTTGAGGTTCTTCTAGGTTGAAGACTTGCCACTTCAAGATCATCATCTCCTTCATTCAACCTTCTCATAAGCTTGGAAGAAGGTAGTCTTCTAAAACACCCTATGGTTGTTGTTTTGTATGTATGCTATTCATATAGATGGATCCTTATTGTTTGGGTTTTATTTTATAAGTTAAACTTTGAATTTAACTATACCAACATATTGAAATGGTTCAATTTTCCGCTGCGTTTTAATATTATAAGGATAATATTACTTTGATAAAAACCCAAAAATCCCAACAGTTTAGAGGATGCTCGTTTTTTTTTTTTGAAAAGTATAATTATATTCATATTTACCCCGGCAAAATCGCCGGCGGTACCAACTGTACAAGAAATTACATGAGATTGAAATTACACCAATCGTTTCATGAAAAACCTTTGTGTTTTGTTCTACATCTATACCATAGAAACCCAAGCGATTTGATATTTTGAATGATTCCTGTAGTATTAATGCTAGTACCCTCGAACTTGATATTGTTCCTTGCAATCCATATGCACCAGCAACTAATCATAATAAGACCCTTGATCACTTGTTTCTCCTCTTTACTCTTCCTCGAATGCTCATGAATCTCGAGTAAGTCTTTGATGTTGAAGATGAAGAAAGGTGTAGTGTTACACCACCTACTGATGAAGTGCCAGATCCTTGCTGCCATCCCACAATTGCAAAAAAGATGCTCAGCCGTTTCTTCCTCCTCCCCACAAAACACGCAAACCGGATCAAGGGCAAAACAGTTTCTTGCCCGAAGCGCCCCCATGGTAGGAATACGATCCATCGCCGCTCTCCACATGAAGACATTACACTTTTTAGGCACCTAATTGCACCACTCGAACACATATCGACCACTAAAGTCTCTGTTTCCAAGTAAGAAATCTTTCACACTACGAACCGTCATGCTTTTATCCAATCCTGCCATCCAGAACCATTTATCAGGTTTGGGTTCAATCCTAACGCCTTCAAGCAGCCTGACCAGGGAGTCGAATTCTCCCATCTCCATATTGCTAGATGGCGACCTGACCCAATGCCAAGCATCGTTGAAGCTGCCTGTACTCACATCGAATCTTTCCACCACCAAAGCTTTTTTATTTTTCTCAAGCTTGAAAAGAAGAGGGAACTTGGTCTTAAGAGCCTCATTATCCACCCAACAATCAAGCCAAAACCTAATATCAACTCCGTTGCCAACCTCCCCTTTTAGATGATCTATAATACCCATTCTGTTAACTTTTACCGCCTCAACACATTTCATTATATTATTCCAGGTCCAGGGAGATAATTGTTCCTAGGAATGGATTTCCAACTTCTTCTAGTATTGTGAAGAGCATCTATGACTTTCCTCCAGAGGTTGTTAGGTTCACTTGTATACCTCCAAACCCATTTAGATAATAAAGCAATATTAGTGTCTCTTAATTGACTAATACCCAACCCACCCAAACTTTTAGGCGAGGCAACCCGTTCCCAAGACACCCAATGTATCTTCCTATCCGACCCCGAACTCCCCCATAAAAATTTCCTCATTAAAACTTTATTAGCTTTTATTGCCGACACCAAAATCAACTTCTTCCCCGACTTGTCTCCTTGCACTATTAGGGTTTCGCCTTTCGGTAGGGGTATTCTAACAATCTTCTCATAACAACTTATATCAGCTCTAACTCTAGACAACCAGTCCATACCAACGATCACGTCAAAACTACCTAGTTCTATGGGAATTAGGTCAATTTTAAAAGTCTTACCGGCCAATACCAAACTGCAATCGACTAAATGATCTCTAGCAATATACTTTTGACCGTTTGCATATTCGACAATATAAGTGTCTTTCATGGGGATAGCTACTATACCAAATCGAGACTTAAATTCTAAGGATATGAAACTTTTATCAGCACCAGAGTCGAATAACACAAATACATAATGATTATTGAGTATGAATGTACCTATCACAACGTTGGGATCACGTCGTGCATCAGCAGCATCCAAAGTAAACACTCAGCCTCTACCTTGACCTCCTTGATTTTTCCCCTGATTTCCAGCTTGATTGTTCCCCGCATTGTTGTTCGGGGCTTGAAGTCTTGGACACGCGGGTCGCAAATGGGTTTCGCTCCCACATTCGTAGCATTTATTGGGTACCTTTTCCCTACAGAACTTTGCCATATGTCCCGTCTTTTTACAACGGTGGCAAGTAGGACAATTTCCCATGTGACGAGTGCCACCTGTTACATCTCATGTCTGCGCCAGGGTATTTCTTGATATCTTGAGGGACCACTGCAAAGTTTCTGGCAGCTTTAAACCTCTTGCCATTCCCACCATTTCCAAATCCACTACCAGAGGCATGATCATTCCTTCTCTTGATCACCTCAGTTCCAACAGAAGAACCAGTGGTTCTTTTCAAGTCTATCACCATCCGGTTGGTTGCACTAACTGCCGCTTGAAGAGTCAAAGGATTAAAAGCGGCTACCAACCTTCGGATATCAGGTGACAAGCCATAACAGTATCTTTCAATTAACTTCTCCTCCGTATCCACCATACGAGGAACTAGTCTTGCCAATTCATGAAAACGAGTAGTGTACCTCTCGTTGTCTAGTCCAACCATAGTATGATTCCAAAATTCGCCTTCCATCTTCTGTACTTCCTCCCGAGGACAGTACTTTTCCATTAACATCCTTTTAAAGTTCAACCAAGGTATGCTATTAGCTGGCTCTCGACCACGAGTCCTAATCTGCTCGTTCCACCATGACAGCGCGTGCTTTTGGAATTGAGTGGCGGCATATTCCACTTTGTGCTCTTCGGCACAATGGCTGATATGAAGCACTGCCTCTATGCTTTCCAGCCAGTTGATTAGACCGACATGACCTTCAGTGCCATGGAACTCCTTTGGCTTGCAATACGTGAAGGTCTTAAAGTCACTCCCTCGAATATGAACTCGAGGAATAACTTGTTCAGCAGTAGGTTCAACATTGTTACTATTGTCAGCTTGATGATTATTATTGGCGTTCATGCTTGCCGTGATCTGAGCAACTAAAGTAGGCATAGCAGCCATTAGCTGTTGTGTCACAAACGCCGCCATATTATTTTCCCCACCTACAATTGGGGTAGATCCAGGACCAATGTTTACATTGGCTGCAGCAGCTTCTGGTCCTTACTGAATCACAGGTTCTTCCTGTTGCTTCATTAGGTCTAGGAGTTGATCGAGTAACTCTCTTTTGAACAGTTTTCTTACTTGGAGCCTTTTTCTGGATTTTGCTTCGCGTCTTAGGAGCCATAAGTCTATGACATGAACAAAAATGTCATTTAGAGATTTCCTTGAAAGGTTAATCAGAAGGTAGCTTTGCAAGACAGATGACAGTACAATGCAATTCACAAATTGTTGACTTGTATGAATTCATGCACTAAACAAGACAAGAAAATATGGAACATCATATTTCTAGAGTTAAGAATAAGTAAGTGACATAGTCTGAACAAGTATGTAAGCCAAAAAGACGATCGTATTTCATTTATGCCCAAAATTTACATAGTCTGATGGGTATGATTCAAAAACATGTGGGAACTACATCCACAACGATAGACTATATAGTCAGACTGATACGATCAAAGACATGTGGGAACTACATCCACAAAAGATAGACTACAACTCAAAGTAGATGAGTATTAGTTGTTATAAGTTCTATGCTTACAATACATTACTACTACAAGATTACATCTTGAAAAGAACAACGACTAGCAAAGCCACAACCAAGACTACCAACACTAACAGTATCCAGACCAACGTTCCAATAGTCTCCTTCCCCTCCTTAGCAACAGTCATAGCCTCAGAAGCATGAAGATAAGCTCCAGTCAACGCTTGAGTTTGACTCTCAATAGCCTCCCTAGTACAGATGAGAGAATTGTTCATCCTTGACATTTGTCGGAGAGCATATTCCGACCTATCAGTTGCATCGGCAACTGGCATCCCATTAGCAGCATTGGGGTTATATATGGGCACTCTGGAGGGACCCGCAGCATACGGATCGCCCAGAAGAAAAGAGGGACCAAACACACGGTTGTCCTGAACCGGTGCAGAAGGACCAGGAGCATTAGGATCTCGAGGAGCATAGGAAGACGAGCTCCCTCGGTAGTCCTCCTCTGATATGGAGCTACCGGTGACAGAGATGGTTGAACATGAATAGATACATGTTCATTTCCAGATTCACTGGATGTTGACACCAGATTTATGGGGCGAGATTTATTGCCTGAAGCCTCAAATTGTTCCTCTTCAGAAGAGTGAGGAACACGAGGAATGGAGTTTGCTACAACTGGAACTTGAGGAGTACCAGGAACAACAGCATAAGAGCTAGTTCCGTCCGACATGACAAGTCTGAAAGGATAGACAAAGTATCCATATAAGTCTAATGGATAAGACAGTACAAGTCAAATGGATGAGACAGTACGCAACATTGAGTTTTATTTAAAGAGATCTTTGTCTTAATGTATACACATACGATTTGGGTTTCTATTCCTAACATACCTTCAATGCTTATATATAGGGTCACCCGCAGCCTTCCCACCACATCTACAGTATGTTGTGAATATAATACAAACTATCACGTATATACACAATTTAGGATATTTATATCGAACCTTATATTATTTTACAAAATCGGGACGTAGTTGATCAGGCTAGGTCTAATTATAGACAAATAATATAACTCTCGAGCTAATTACCCTAAACCTTAATGGACTTAGATTTCCTTTTGAAACGACAATGACTATAGATTGAGTTTTTCCAGCGGAAAAACTCTTTATTAACTATAACCTTGGCTCTGATACCAATTTTTGTCACACCCCGTTGTAGCGGAAATACAGGGTTAACAAATAATTGCGTACTAATCAGAAGGTAAATAGAGATTACATCCATTAATCCAAATACAAGTTTATTACAAGTATAATCGTTCAGATGTGGACCCCAATACACGGATACAAACTATCTTCAATTGGAAATGGGCCCACTAAATACAATAATAACATTTGGACAGTCTAGTACAATTAGAACTAATAATATGATAGTCCTCAGATGTCTGACGCTAATTGTACGTCCAAAGTTCAAAAGATGGCTCTAAAATTCCATATACGCTTCCAATACTTACTGTTGGTTCCCTGAAAAGCATGAAATTTGAGAGGATCAACTATCGAAATAGTTGGTGAGTTTACAGTATGTTTGACCAAAGTTTAGTCGTCATTAAGAGAACATAATGACGTGTAGTTATTTTCAACAAGACAATCAGGATCAACACCTGATAATATTTTATAACAAGTCAGCCGGGGTCTAAGTCCGACTAAAGCATATGACAGCCGGGAGCCAAGTCCGACAGTATCAGCCACTATGCTTCGCACAGGATTTCCCTCTAATTTGGGGTGCGTACCTCAACAATATTTTTGACTACACCGTCGGGAACCACATCCGACGGTAGCATATGACAGCCGGGAAACAACATCCGACAGTATTAGCCAATATGCCTTGCATAGGATTTCCGTCTACAAATGGGTGCGGACCATAACCAAGACAGTCAAGAACTAGGCCTGACTATACAACCACTAGGGTTCCAAAATAGTGATAACTACACAGGGGCAACATTTTAGTTTGTCAAGTACAAAGAAACAATTTAATCAGCCATCACACGGCAATTCAAAGTCATTTCATTTAACATTTCATAAATGACACGTATACACATTTTCGACAGCCGTCAACATGGCAAATTTAAGTCAAATGATTTAAGCAGCCAAATCACATGGCATACACACAAACAATCATTTATTTAATAAATAGTGTATACAACAATACATGTTTTTCAGGCCCAAAGTAAAAGGAAAAGGGCGCCATAAATTCACCTTAGAGATCAACGAGCTAAAAGTATGAGTAGTCTGAGAAAATGAGCAGTCTAGTCTCCACGTCTATCCAAAACCTAGGATATGAGTACCAATGGTGAGGATCAAATCTCACGACGACAAGTATCCTACGTACAACTACTTAGCTATAGACCCTAGAATGCCACGACCAAGAATGTGATTTAAATGTCCATTTATTTAACTTTAGTTGGTAATATCAATGACATTGTCATTATAAGGTAGTCTAAAGTACCATTCGATATTCACCAAGTTCAAACGTTCAAGATGTCAAAACTGAAAATGTCAAACTGTTCAGTCCTCGCGGCGCGACTTTCAGTTCAAAAGTGCAGATTCTGATCGAATAATACAGCACCTCGCGGCGCGAGTTTCAGTTCAAAAGTGCAGATTCTGATCGAATAATACACACCTCGCGGCGCGAGTTTAGCCTGTTCGAGTGAAAACTCAGTTTTCGACCATTTTCCGTAAACCAAATCGTTTTCTAAATCAAACCCTTTCATTTACAACAACTACAAACATGTTCAAGAGTCTGTAAACTATCCATTTTTGCTAACCATTTACCATTCCAACTCTTTTGCTTTCAAAGACCTAATTCTAATAAAAATTTCATTTAACAACTAATATCAAAACTCATTTCATCTTCTAAGCCTACTAATTCAATCAAATTAAATGGAACTAAATCATAAGATTGAATTTAAATCAAATCAAAAGTTTGAGAAAAGTTCACTTACCAATTTTGATGTTCTTGAAAGAAAATGAATAAGATGAAGATGATGATGATGAATCCTTGAATATTTGCTAGATAATTATTCCCTTTTAATTTCCCTTTTGATTTCCTTTAGCCACAAATTTAATTTGAGAGATAAAGCTTTTGTGTGTGTGTCTTGTGTGTGTGTGTTCGGTCAGACAAAGAAAGAAAGGGGGAAAAAGGGTTTTGGTGTTTTAATTCCCACCACAAACAAAGGACCGGCCTAGTGGCCTCATTTGTGATATTTAGTACCCTTAATTTGGTAAAATGCTTACGATTAAACACCGTATGACTAAAAGGTTATAATTTAAAGTAAAGGTATTTTCTCTCGTCTCATTTTAGTTAAGACAAGCCAATAAAACTTCGTCAAACTAAACTTTATAAATATTAAGTCTAGACAGTCTATTTACCGTGTACAATACATAACATTTAAATATTTATTTAAAGTTATTTTTAAGACTCGGCATTCGTCTAGATAGCTAATAGTCTACGTCATCAGGATACGTCTACTTTGACTAAGTCAAAAGTCCAAAAGTCTAACAATTTCCACGTCAAAGACCGTCTAAATTAGACGAGATTATGATAATGACTTAGTTTAAACGAGATTAAGACTAACCCGTCGCTAATAAATTACGACTTGTCACAATTATTTCATTGGATTGGAAAAGGGATGGTAGGGTAACGTCTCTGAGGCAAAATGGGCCTCAGAGTCCATCTGTATCTTCGTCATCATCTTCAATGCAGCCTTCTTTTATGAACATTGATTTGAATTTAAATGATCACTCAACTGCTCCAAATAATACTTCACTGGATAATCCTTTTCTCGGTAAGTTATTTAACAATAAACGAGACGAATCTGTTATTTCCATTTTGGTACCCAAATTGAGGTAAACTGAAAGGATAATATTCCTCCTCCTCCTTCCCTTCAGCTTAATGGAAGGATTTTAGAACCTTCAGTGGATTTCAGTTTGGGGAGACTGGGGTCTGGTTTGACGCTTGGATCTTCCATGCCTTATGGTAATCTACCTTCTTATGGTTATGGACACAATGGTTTTGCAATGGGACCAGTGTATGGAGCAGCCAGTGCACCAATCCCTTACATGGTTGATTCAAGAGGATCACCTATCGTACCATCCATTCCACCTACCTTTTCTCAACCAACACAACCCTTTCTTTTCAACATGGCTGCAACAGGGGCACCATCTGGTTCGAACGGTGTTGGCCCATCACGTAATAACTTCGATTTGAACTCTGGTTTCTTGTCTGAAATGGGAAATCGGGAGAATAATGGGGGGTTGAGACAGTTTTTTAACCACAATCAAGCTTCTTTGAGTTCGGTTATTGGAGGGAAACGCGAAGAACCTGATAGTGGATGGGAGCTATTCCCGATGAACTACAAGCATCAACCACCACCATGGCAATAAAAGGAGGTTTGTCTTTATTCATGTTGAACTCGCCCCTCTCTCTTTTTATCAGTTTTAATATAGCCATAGTTATAGAGTAGGCATGCTGTTAACTTTTAGTTAGAGGGTTGTTGGCACTAGGGGTGTTCAAAGTCGGATATCCGAATTTCGGATATCCGAAATTTCGGATAGTGGATTTCAATATCCGAACATATATCCGAAATTTCGAATAAAAAGACCTTTAGCAATATAACTATTCGAATAAAAAGACCTTTAGCAATATAACTATGGCAACATAACTAAAGGTCTTGCTAAAGGTCTTTTTATCCGAATTTTAAGAAATATATATATTTTTTCGGATATTTTCGGATATTGACTATAAATTCCTTCGGATAGTTTCAGATATTTTCGGATATTTCGGATAGTTTCGGATATTTTCGGATAGTATCGGATATTTTCGGATAATTTCGGATAGTTTCGGATATTTTTGGATATTAAATAATAAAATATTGATTTTTTTTTAAAAATAGGATTTTCGGATATTTCGGATATCCGAAATTTTCAAAAATCACTATCCGAATCCGAATCCGAAATTTCGGATATCCGAAGTTCGGATATCCGAAGTTTCGGATATCCGACTTTTCGGATATTTTCGGATAATTTCGGATAGTTTCGGATATTTTCGGATATTGACTATAAATTCCTTCGGATAGTTTCGGATATTTTCGGATATTGATATAAATTTTGATAGTTTCGGATATTTTCGGATATTGACTATAAATTCTTGGATAGTTTCGGATATTTTCGGATACGGATAGTTTCGGATATTTTCGGATAATTTCGGATAGTTTCGGATATTTTCGGATATTGACTATAAATTCCTTGGATAGTTTCGGATATTTTCGGATAGTATCGGATATTTTCGGATAATTTCGGATAGTTTCGGATATTTTGGATATTATATTTTCGGATATTTTCGGATATTGACTATAAATTCCTTGGATAGTTTCGGATATTTTCGGATATCGAATTTTCGGATATCGATTTCGGATATCCGAAATTTCGGATATCCGAATTTTCGGATATCCGAAATTTCGGATATCCGAATTTTCGGATATCCGAAATTTCGGATATCGATTTCGGATATCCGAAATCATATCCGAAATTTTCAAAAATCACTATCCGAATCCGAATCCGAAATTTCGGATATCCGAATTTTCGGATATCCAAATTTCGGATATTCGAATTTCGATATTTTCGGATATCCGAAATTTCGGATATCCGAAATTTCGGATATCCTAACTATCCGAATATCCGAATAATCCGAAATTTCGGATATCCGAAATTTCGGATATCCGAAATTCCGGATATCCGATTTTTCGGATAGAAATTCGGATCGGATTTTCGGATATCCGAAATTTCGGATATCCGAAATTTCGGATATCCGAAATTTCGGATATCCGAAATTTCGGATATCCGAAATTTCGGATATCCGAAATTTCGGATATCCGAAATTTCGGATATCCGAAATTTCGGATATCCGAAATTTCGGATATCCGAAATTTCGGATATCCGAAATTTCGGATATCCGAAATTTCGGATATCCGAAATTTCGGATATCCGAAATTTCGGATATCCGAATTTCTGATATCCGATTTCGGATATCCGAAAATTTCGGATATCCGAAATTTCGGATATCCGAAATTTCGGATATATGTTCGGATATTGAAATCCACTATCCGAAATTTCGGATATCCGAAATTCGGATATCCGAAAATTCGGATATCCGACATTTCGGATAGTCGAATTTAATATCCAACATATATCCGAAATTTCGGATATCCGAAATTTCGGATATCCGAAATCGGATATCCGAAATTTCGGATATCCGAAATTTCGGATATCCGAAATTTCGGATATCCGAAATTTCGGATATCCGAAATTTCGGATATCCGAAATTTCGGATATCCGAAATTTCGGATATCCGAAATTTCGGATATCCGAAATTTCGGATATCCGAAATTTCGGATATCCGAAATTTCGGATATCCGAAATTTCGGATATCCGAAATTTCGGATATCCGAAATTTCGGATATCCGAAATTTCGGATATCCGAAATTTCGGATATCCGAAATTTCGGATATCCGAAATTTCGGATATCCGAAATTTCGGATATCCGAAATTTCGGATATCCGAAATTTCGGATATCCGAAATTTCGGATATCCGAAATTTCGGATATCCGAAATTTCGGATATCAGATATTTCGGATAGTTCGGATATCCGATTTCGGATATCCGAAAATTTCGGATATCCGAAATTTCGGATATATGTTCGGATATAAATCCGATATCCGAAAGTCGGATATCCGAATTTTCGGATATCCGAATTTCGGATATCCGAAATTTCGGATAGTGGATTTCAATATCCGAACATATATCCGAAATTTCGGATATCCGAAATTCGGATATCCGAAATTTCGGATATATGTTCGGATATTGAAATCCACTATCCGAAATTTCGGATATCCGAAATTCGGATATCCGAAAATTCGGATATCCGACTTTCGGAACAAATTTCATATCCGAAATATATCCGAAATTTCGGATATCCGAAATTTCGGATATCCGAAATCGGATATCCGAAATTTCGGATATCCGAAATTTCGGATATCCGAAATTTCGGATATCCGAAATTTCGGATATCCGAAATTTCGGATATCCGAAATTTCGGATATCCGAAATTTCGGATATCCGAAATTTCGGATATCCGAAATTTCGGATATCCGAAATTTCGGATATCCGAAATTTCGGATATCCGAAATTTCGGATATCCGAAATTTCGGATATCCGAAATTTCGGATATCCGAAATTTCGGATATCCGAAATTTCGGATATCCGAAATTTCGGATATCCGAAATTTCGGATATCCGAAATTTCGGATATCCGAAATTTCGGATATCCGAAATTTCGGATATCCGAAATTTCGGATATCCGAAATTTCGGATATCCGAAATTTCGGATATCCGAAATTTCGGATATTACTTTCTAAAAGTTCGGATATCGAAATTTCGGATATCCGAAAGTTTCGGATATCCGAAATTTCGGATATGATTTCGGATATAATTTCGGATATGAAATTTCGGATATCCGAAATTTCGGATAGTTTCGGATATTTTCGGATAATTTCGGATATCGATATTTTCGGATAAAATCGGATCGGATTTTCGGATAACAAATTTGGATACGGATAGTTTTGAACACCCCTAGTTGGCACAATTTCGAATAAAAAGACCTTTAGCAACTTGTTGGTCTTAGGTTTTCGGGAACGCGGAGGAGGTGGAATCAAGTATAATCTTATTAATGAGATTAATTGGCAAAAGAAGATAGGTTTATAGTGATTTATTTCTAAATTTTCCTTTCAGAACTATGTTCACATAGAGTTGTAATTTCTTCTCCATTTATACAGTGCCGACTCAAGCTTTTTGGTGGCCTTAAAACACATGCTAGCTAAATTGGGGGCCTATTGTTTTTGGGGGCCTCAAGCACCCGCTTGACCCAAGAATACATTTGGGCCGGCCCTGCATATATATATCAAAGAAAGTTAGAAAAAGTGGTCTGTTGGTGGTTTTCTTTTCATGAGTTGTTCGTTTTATAGGCTTGCTATATATTTCAATACATGTGGCTGGTGCATTTGAAAACTGCATATAGGTACATTGATGTAATGAATGTTTATGTACTGATTTAGTATTAGCATGTTGTCTGTTTATACTTTAGAACGAAATGCATTTTTGGTCCCTGTGATATCACCTCATTTGCAAGACTCGTCTAAACTTATGCAAAGTGGTGTTTTTGGTCCCTGTGATATCAACTTAGTCGCAATTTCAGTCCAAATAAACGGATCCGTCTATTTTCTACCGTTAAGGACATCATGTGCCCCTTACGTGAGGGGCAATACTGTCTTTTCAAATAAACAAGGACTATTCTTGCAAACTAACTCAAACTTTTTTTTTCTTTTTTTTTTGGGTTAAGTGCACGGAAATGTAATCAACTAAGGCCGAAAAGTTATTGTGTACATGAACTTACAAAAGGTTTATTGTATACATGAACCCTGCTATTTTTCTATTGTATACCGAAACCGGCTAAAGTCTTGATGTGGGCCGGTTAAGTGCATGAAAATGTAATAAACTATGCCCAAAAAGTTATTGTGTGCATGAACTTACAAAAAGTTATTGTGTGCATGAACTTACAAAACTTCTATTATTGTGTGCGGTGGTTTGACATCGTTTTTCATCAGTGATTGTGTTTGTTATTCATTTATTTGACATCATCATCATCAAGATATGGAGATCCGATTTTATTTTTTTTAAAATTCTTATGGTTGTAAATTCTGATGAATGTGTGTAGTTAGAACTAGTTTTTTGACCCCAGGGGGACGTTGTCCGGGATCGACACTGCGTCATGCAAGCATTTATACATACAACGGTACCTAAAAGTTTGGAAACTTAAAATTTACTATAGTTTAGTTAGAAACCTTAATGTAAGAGATAGAGAGTAAAGAAAAAAAAAGATTTGATGATTAAAGTTAGAAACCCAAAGTTAATTGATAAAAATTAAAAACTTTAAAACTAAACTAAAAAAAAAAAAAAAAAAAAAAAAAAAAAAAAAAAAAAAAAAAAAAAAAAAAAAAAAAAAAAAAAAACAAAAAAAAAAAAAAAAAAAAAAAAAAAAAAAAAAAAATAGAAAAAAAAAAAAAAATTGATGATTAAAGTTAAAATCCAAAGTTAATTGATAAAAATTAAAAACTTTAAAAGTAAGTTAAGTTATAAAAATAAGAAAAAAAAAAAAAAAAAAAAAAAAAAAAAAAAAAAAAAAAAAAAAAAAAAAAAATCTAAAACTGCAGAAAATGACAAAATAAGAATAAGACAAAATTGCTGACGTCAGCAGTTTTGTCTTGTATTGACAAGGGTTACCGGCTAAGGGAATAGCAGGTAAAACGTGTTTTCTATAACCTTTTTTTAAGAGTTCATGTATACAATAAACCTTTTGTAAGTTCATGTATACAATAACTTTTCGGCCTTAGTTGATTACATTTCCGTGCACTTAACCCTTTTTTTTCATGTATTTATCATCATCATCAAAAGACAAACAAAAAAAGATTTATGATCTTTAAACACCTTCTTCTTATTGTTTTTTATTCCCAGATCTAGACACACAAATCTTTGTACTGTATATCCATTATATGTCTATATCTCCATAATATATAGCCAAAATCAATGATCCACATACATATATACATCTAAATATCTATATTATATACACATCTTTATAATCAATGATCCATATATAATATACACATTTGTTCAATATCTATTTAACATAAAGTGACCCATCTACGTCATACAACACCACTATCAAGTATTAACTAATTAATCTCTTACCTGTTTGATTGTCTTCTTCGGCAACAATTTCTCTAACGAACTCGTCGGTGACGTCAACCTTCCTTTTGAAGTTATCCTCACTGGATCCGACTCCCTTTGAAAGGTCCACGGTGATATGTTTATATGGTTGCTCCGACCACAGCCACGATGACCACAACCATCAAATCTACCGCAAAGACTGTGAGCTTATCCGATCAGATCTATAAATGTCAACAACTTTTGATTACATATAGTTGTTCACTTTTTGTTAATTAATACTTGGATCGATAATTAAAAAAACAATGAAATAAATTAATATCATTGTAATTACTAGTACAATGATTTAACAGTGTTTTTGTTTTGCTCCGACAAGCCAACAAGCTAGGTTTGTGGTGTGTAATTTTAGTTGATGTATAAATATGGGTAATGTATGTATGCATAGATGTGGGTGCAGATGTGGATGGTCAGAATCTACACCGCCACCACTTTTCAGATCTCGGAATTTTTGATTCAAACTAATCGTGTTGGCTGATTTTGATTCAAAGGTAATATATGTATGTGTAATTTCTATGTAAAAATAGATTTGAAAATTTTTCTTTTTGAATGAGATCTAGGAATGAATTAGAAGAAGATTTGAGGAATTCAGATTTTTTTTATAAGTGATTTGATGATGATGATGATTATGTATTTGGGTTAGTTGCAAGAATAGTCCTTGTTTATTTGAAAAGACAGTATTGCCCCTCACGTGAGGAGCACATGATGTCTTTAACGGTAGAAAATAGCCGGATCCGTCTATTTGGACCGAAATTGCGACTAAGTTGATATCACAGGGACCAAAAACACCACTTTGCATAAGTTTGGACGAGTCTTGCAAAAGAAGTGATAACACAGGGACCAAAAATGCATTTCGTTCTATACTTTATATGAATGATATTTTCCTATTACAGGTTATTTGTATACCAAACCTATTATGTGTGCATCAGCATAAAGCACACTTCAGGATATGTTAAATACGTTAACAAAGAGTGCACATCAACAAATTTGGTGTACACATCGATGTAGTTTCCAATTAGTCAACTATTGTGTATTTTTCTGTCCCAAGTTTGATGATGGCTTTTGGTCCTGGATCTGGAATTTGTGGCTTGATGTTTAACTATGAATGGCAATTTTGAACTAGTTACCTGTAAATGGGCTGACTTGGTAATGTTATAGTCAAATGAGCTAGAGTTGGCTAAAAGAGGAAAGGGTGCAAAGGCATCTAGTTTTATTGACATACAAAATCAAATAGTACGTAGGTTATCGTGCATGTTTTGAAATCTTAAAGATGTAAAGTGGATGAAAATATTAGAACATGTTTCCAGTTATCCAACTCAGTTTGACTGTTCTGCTGCCTCTTAGAGCATGTGGTATGCCTTTGGTGCAATGGTGCCGGGCTCAGCATTGTTTGACATGGTGCTTGGCGACGAAATGCGTGTGACAGTTGCCTGTTCGGTGCCAAGAGGCTTCAACATAGGCTTCACTCAGATGCCACTCAACATGGAGGGGAAGGTGGGTCTGGTTTTGCCTATTCTCATCTTTCCACTCCTTTTATAAATATGGGGTGTTTGGATCGTTCAGGGCGGGGATGGTGAATCTTGAATAACAAAGTGGTGCGACTGTGGTGAGATGAGAAATCCAAGTGATACTGTGTAGAGTTCGGGGTTATTCTATAGGTGTTCAAAATATTTTACTCCTATCATAAATTGGTTATTCAATAATATGTATAATGATCTGATTAATCTCTACAATTTAGAAGATACATTTGTACACAGCTAAAAAAGAAAAACCCATCAAAATGTTCTAAATGTTTATTAGAAATTTAGAATATCTGGTAGCAAAACCTATAGTGACTTTCATCCTAGTGATATTTGTGATGATTCACTGATGATTATGATGGTAAATATTTAGTAAATGTGTTGATCTTGTCTGGATTTGTGATATCTTTGTATTAAAGATAATAAAATAAATATTCTTTCCATCTTAAATTAAATGTTTAATGTTTCTATTTTGGTCTTTCCAATTTTACTTAATAAATACTAGACTTATGCCCGCAATGCGACGGCGGTGGGGTAGTGATGGCGGAGGTGGTGGTGGTGACGGTGGTGGGGGCGGCAGTGGGGACGGTGATGGGGCAGCGATTGTGGTGAATGTAAAAGTAATCGATGTTAAAGGTGGTATTGTAGTTATTTTAAGTGTTGGTGGATGTATACTGTAAATTATTTCATTAAGGGTATTATAGGTATATTGGATGGAGATGTTTAAATTAATGAATAAAGAAGTTGTGTATTTTTAGTTTTTCAAAGGTAAAAAGTTTGAGGAAAAAAAAAGATGGTTTGTTTGATTAGATAGTATAGATAGAAAGATGTTGATGAGTATAGTAATATCTTATGGGTGAATAGTATGATGATTGTTTGTATCAAAAAAACTATGTGTATTTCTAAAGTAAAAATTTATTATAGGATAGAGGGAGTAAATACTATACGATACTTGTATATTTTAAGAAAAGAAAGAAAGTCACAATACTTTATATTAGAAAAGAAGCCCAAAACATGACTGTTTATCTTTTATTTATTGGGCTATAAGAAAACAGCTCTTAATCCATATAGACACGCCTTATATAATATCCAGTCTATTTTGTTAATTTATCATAACGGTTAATATTGTTAACACCCAGTAAATACTATTCAATAAAAAGTAATCGTTTTTAAAAATATTTTTCAATCGACATGTACAACATTTATTTTTTGTTTAACCATAACCAAACGGACCAAGGAGTACGGCCCATTTATTAAAATGAAAAACGAGTGAACAGTAAACACTTTCAAAACTTTACACCAACAAAAGGCTTAAAAGAGTGAAATTATGTCACTAAAGTGTAGATTACACAAAGCTTGACTGTCGGAGAGAATCGCTCAAAAGTATAGTTATAAAATGAAAAACACACCACCACCCCACAAGTTAGGGAGTATTTTATATACAACCGTCCATAAATAAACAAGTATATATATAGATGCCTTTGCCATCTTTAATGGCTATAATTAAGTTGATCTTTTCACCCTCTCAATTGTAATGATTAGGCCTAATCTTCCCTTCTAAGAATACGCAAAACTTCTCAATTGTTATACTTTTGTCTAAAGAAAGGAAAATCATAAAGAATTAAAGAAAACACGTATATATTCGTCATTGTAACAATGTTGAGTATCTAATATACATCTACCTAGACTTACAAACCAATACTTGAAAAATGGTATATATCTATAGAAATGTCATTAGAAGCAATACGATTAATATCACATGAAAAGTAGCTAAAGATCTATATTTGCTCAAAGATAAAAAAAAAATCATCAACAGAAAAATTATACATAGTCAATCGGTATAACATAACGGTATTAGACTTATCCAAGTGGGAGACTGTTGGATTAGGTGTCTAAGTCATAACTATAATTGATAGAAGCACAGTCCTTTTGGGTTGCCCTCGAGACTCAAAATAAGTAGAAGTGATAAAGGAGAAGAAAAATTTCTTTTGGGAAATTTGTCCCACATCGGTGGGATAGGAAACCATGGAGGCTATCCAAGGCTATAAATAGGGCCTTAGGGATTCATTCTTTTTGCTCATTATTGACTTGAGTATTCGTCTCCTTCTTTCTCCTCTTGGAAGAACTCTTATATAGTTCATCCACACTTAGTTAAATTTTTGAGTCGTCGGGTGTGATTCCATTAGAAGCACGACATTTGTGGTGCTTGCTTCCAAGAGATCCAGAGGGATAATTTTAGTTGTTTACTACAACAACTAAAAAGGTATGTAATCCTATTTTATTTTCTTTAGTAATTTTCGATTATTTACTAGGGTATTAGGATTTTTATTTTATGTTCATAGTTATAGGTTCAATTGTGAAAACATAGATTTTGTTTTAGGTTGCATGCTCCCTTAAAAGTTTAAGTTAGTTTGTAATGCCTAAACCCATCAGTGGTATCAGAGCGTTAGGCTTGTTTTCAATTGAATTTGCTATAATTGTTGAATTGATTAAGTTAATTGTTTTAATAATCATCGTATTTTGAAAAAGTTTTAAAACACACCTTATACTATATGTAAAATTAAAAGTTTAATAATTACTATATGTATAAGAATAAAGTCAGTCAAATCAATAGTAGGCCTCATTCACGAAGCTAGTCTATAAGGGGGTATAAGGAAACTGCCTATAAAATGGTAGTTGAATGGGTGTCCACTCTCACCCACCGCTTCCTTGATTAGTGGAGGGTCGTTAGCCGAACGGGTTTGATAGGACTATATTAATTCTCATTAAAAGTATAATGATAATAAAAGTAACTAAACTTTTTATTTAAATCTCAATCTTAGTTACTTTAGGAAAAATGTGAAATTGTATGCTAACCCATGAAATTGCACATTACACTTTATAAGTCATTAGTGGAGCGTGTGTGGTTAACCAGCACACTAATAGGGACTAATAAAGAGTTGTAATGGGTATCTCATAAATTGTCATTGTTGATGGAGCGTGTGTGGTTTACCAGCACATCAATTGAGATGATAAATGACATTGAGGTTACCAAGCACATTTGTATGGTTATTCACATCTTGTTTGTGATCCTCGGTATCCCAGTCACAAATGGAAGAGCATAATCTGAGATTAAACATGCCATTGAATAGTTTCAATGAGTCTCAAAAGACCTACCTGTATGAAATTTTGCAATTAGATTACGGCATCCCTTTTCTAAGTTGTGAATTTCATAGTTGGATCCTAGCCTCGATATTTCAATTTTGAGTTGTTATATTAAGGGTTATTTTATCTAACTCAAACTACCTTTCTTTTAGAAATGTCTACCCCTAAAGATGCTTCTGGTTCCTCCTCCTCCAACCACAACTTTTCTTTGTTGAACATCTGCTCAAAGGTGACATTAGATGGCACCAACTACAATGACTGGATGCACAACATCAAAATGGCTCTTCGTTTCGAGGACAAGGAGTATGTCCTTGACAAGGAACGTGGAGAAATTGACGAAGAGAAAGCCACCCCTAAAGAATTAGCCGCCTATAAGAAACACTATGTTGATGCAACAAAAGTTGCTTGCATCATGGTTGCTACCATGACTCCTGAACTGCAAAAATTCTATGAGGATTACTGGCCGTACGAGATGAACAAGGACCTTATAGAAAAGTACCATAAGCGAGCTCGTCAAGAAAAGTACGGGATAGTAAAGTCTCTCATATCAAGCAAGATGAAGGACGGAGAGTCTGTCAGCGGCCACGTGAAAAGAATGCAACGATACGTGGATCGACTTGTGAGGCTAAATGTGCATATTGATGAGGAGTTGGCCATTGACATAGTCTTGAACTTCTTACCAAGTTGTTATGATCAGTTCATCTTGACTTATCATTTGAACAACAATGAGACCACATTGTCTCAATTGCACAACCTCCTGAGAACAGCTGAGACAGGGATGAAGGGAAAGAGTGATCCCCCCGCTCCTGCTAATACTACCATTCTAGCCATTGATCAAGGAAAGGGTAGAAGAGGAAAGGTCCTCCCAAGCAAAACTGGAAGGGAAAGTCTCATGTAAAAACCAGTTCTGATGTTACCCCTGTCTCTGATCCCAAAGAGGCCACTTGCTTCTATTGTAACGACAAAGGACATTGGAAACGAAGCTGCCCAAAGTATCTGCAAGATTTAAAGGATGGAAAAGTGAAGCCATCTACTGCAGGTATATACACTATTTCATCTATTAACCCATCATCTTCTAATTCTTGGGTCCTTGATACAGGATGTGGGTTCCACATTTGCTCTGTTTTGCAGGGACTAATAAAAAGTGAGGATGTGGAGCTTGGTAGAATGAACTTGATCGTGGGGAATAGGCGATCTTCACCTGTCACCAAGATTGGAGTTTATAGTCTAGTGCTTAGTAATGGTGTTAATTTAGATTTATTGAATTGTCGCTACTCGTCAGAAATGCACGAAACATTATCTCTTTTCATGCATTGTTCAAACAAGGTTTTAGATTTTCTTTTAATGATGAGAATGGTTCTATTTCTGCTTATAAGAATGGCATTTTTTATTTTGAAGCTTTACCTTGTGATGGTGTGTATGAAACTGTGATGTGTGTAGACAACTTAGGCAATAGTGTATTTCAAATTGATTCGTCTAATGGTGTGCTTGTGGCATTGTCGTCTTGGACACATTAACAAGAAATGCATGGCTCAACTCCAAAAGGATGGGGTGTTGGAATCATTTGACCTAAGGTCAGATGATACATGTGAATCTTGTCTTTTGGGTAAGATGACAAAATCACCTTTCACTGGATTTTGTGAAAGAGGTGAAGGTTTGTTGAATCTCATAGACACAGACGTGTGTGGACCCTTCAGATCAGCCACAAGGGATGTTAATCGATTCTATGTGACTTTTACTGATGATTATAGCAGATATGGTTATATCTACTTAATAAAGCATAAGTCAGAAACCTTTGAAAAGTTCAAAGAGTTTAAGGAAGAAGTCGAGAATCAATTAGAAAGGAAGATAAATATGCTCCGATCAGATAGAGACGGAGAGTATCTTAGTATCGAGTTCCATGACTATCTCAAGGAATGTGGAATAGTTTCACAATTGACACCTCCTAGGACACCACAACTTAATGGTGTGGCTGAGAGACGCAATCGAACCTTGTTAGACATGGTACGTTCCATGATGAGTCGAGCTTCACTTCCAATCTCATTCTGGGGGTATGCCTTAGAAACTGCCGCCCACATTCTTAATCTTGTTCCAACAAAGAAGGTTGCCAAAACACCTCACAAAATGTGGACAGGGAAAGTTCCCTCGTTAGCACATATTAAGGTTTGGGGTTGTGAAGTTTTCATTAGACGAGAAACTCACGACAAGCTTGAACCTCGTAGTGAGCGATGTGTTTTCATCGGCTATCCACAGAAGTCATTTGAATATCTGTTCTACAAACCTAGTGAGAACGTGGTCTTTGTAGCAAGGAGATGAGTCTTTCGCGAGAGAGAGCTCATATGCAAAGAGGACAGTGCGAGCACCATTGACCTTGAAGAAATTCAAGAGTCAGTCGATGAAAGAACCTCTGAAACCGCTAGGGTTCAACTAGAGGAAGAGATTCCAGTTGAACCCATTGACACTTCATTACCTCTAGGCGTTCTAGTAGAGTTAGCAAGCCAGCTGAGTTCTATGGTTTCCATATAACTGCAGATGAAGACACGTTTATCAGTGACAATACACTGGTAAATTTGGATGAGCCGACTAACTACAAGGAAGCCATGGCGAGCCCTGAGGTAGCCAAATGGAAAGAGGCAATGGACAGCGAGATCAAGTCCATGTATGACAACCAAGTTTGGAACTTGGTTGATCAACAACCTGGTCGGAAGACAGTTGGTTGTAAATGGATCTTCAAGATACCCTATACTTTTGATTGTTTCCTTCATTTCTAACCTACACTCCCATACTCCATTGTAAATATCCATTATATATACCTTAGCCTAACTATACAACCATCCTATATGCCTATTTTGATGATGTACTTGGTGCTCACGCCATGTCGGTGGAGCTATGATCCTTGTTCAAGCCTATGGTAAGATATGCATCACGACCGAGCTATGAGTGATTCTTCATATATTCAACCCCAAAAGTAAGTTCGTTGGAGTAGAATGATATTGATAGGTTCATTTTGTTTCACTTGTGCTTAGTTGTGTTATCATGGCTTGCGGATTGTTCAGGTATTGTCAAACATTTCGGGTTTTCATTTAAGATTAAAACTGCTTCACCCAACTTTTTGTCATTGACATGCTTGGTGTGGCTTCTTTTTGATACTCGTAATTTGTTTCGATAGCTTCATTGCCAAGGAATACTTTTACTTTAATTCCGGATTTGCTTGAGGACAAGCAATGCTCAAGTGTGGGGGGATTTGATGTGACCAATTTATACATATCGCCCACATCATTATTGGCCATTTTCTTAAGTGTTTTAAGTCGATTTTGTGTGCATTTGGCGCGTTTATGGTGTTTGATAGTGTTTTCAGGCTCTTAGCAGGTTACGCGTTCATTTGGCACATTTTCAGATGATTTTTAGGCCAAGAAGTTGATTCATGAGATCGAGAGTTGTTCAAGTGGAAAAGATAGAAAAATTCAGCAAGTTGTCAAGATTGAAGAAGTGTTGGCTGGTCCAGAAACTTTGGACTGCGCCGCAGTGGGGTTGATCAATGCCCACTGCGCCGCAGTCATTCATGTTCAAGACGCACGGAGATCAGAAGATTCCCACTGCGCCGCAGTGGGAATGCACACCAGCCACTGCGCCACAGTCAAAGGGTGCCAAGGCCAAAGCTTTCCAGTGATTTAACACTGCGCCGCAGTGGGAGTGCACGTGTCCCACTGCGCCGCAGTCAAGGTCGAGAAAAAAGATATGCTTTTCAGAGATTTAACACTGCGCCGCAGTGGGAGTGCACTAGCCCCACTGCGTCGCAGTTACTAGAGAACAAAGTTTCCAGGGGTATTCCACTGCGCCGCAGTGAGAGCACACCATGCCCACTGCGGCGCAGTCAGCTGCACGGGGAGATCAGGGTTTCAACCTCTTTTGCATCAGATTTGAAGGGGATATAAATAGAAAACATAACCCTATTTCCCAACTAATCAAGCTTTCTTTCTAGGAGCTGTTCTAGGCGAATTCTTCGGAGGATCATCTCAAATTTCATCAATTGATTCATTGAAGATTCAAGAACACCCATCTAGATCGTATCTACTTTTCCGTCTTTGCAATTTCTATTCAAACAAGTTGGTACAATATGTTCTATTTCTATTTCATTTGTTATTTTCAATTTAGCATGAGTGGCTAGATTTCTAATCATCCACTTTGATGAAACTTGACGAATGATATGATTGCAATATTTTAATTCAAGAGTTGATTCAATTATCGTTGTGTAGTGATCTTTATCAATTAATTCCTTGTGATTTATTCTTTTGATGTTGATGGTTTATGTGTTCATCGTTAGTGGTACTAGGTGAATATGTTTATCGTTTCAATTGGATTGTCTATGGTCGTTTGTCACCGGTTCATGGTATGACGGTGAATGTCAAATCTATAATAGGAGTTAATTGGTAAACGTGTTTAGAAACGGTTGGTGGTACCACGTTTTCATTCACATAGGCATAATTGGTAATTGGATAATCAAGCAAACTAATTGTTGGGGAGATTTTCTAGGCATTGGTGGTACCGGCTTGGGTAATTTAACTAGCAACTTAGGTGTTTGGGTTATTTGTGAGCGGTTGGTGGTACCACGCGAGCATTTTATCCTTTCACGATTATCTTGTCAACTCTAAATAATTTGATCTTTATCGTGTGCAATCATAACTGAAGTCAAGTGGATTCGAAGTGGATGATCTTTATTCATATTGTTTGAACTTTCTTTACTTTCAATTGTCTTGTCATTTCAATTTCTTTAATTTCATATTGTCAAAGTTAGGTAGCTATTCGGCTACGGTTTCACCCTTTCTCTAAAACTACTTTAGCTGACAACTATTTCAAAACCAATCCCCGTGAACGAATTCGGACTTACCTTTGAGCTATACTACATACGAACGGGTCCACTGCCCGCTAGTGTGTAGTAGTCAGTTTTAGGGTAATTCTTGTTTATAAATTTTAAACTCGATTTCACACATCAGTCAGCCAGAAGGTTTTGTGGATGCAAAGTTTCCTAATGGAGTGTGCAAGCTTGAGAAATCCATCTATGGGTTAAAACAAGCGTCTCGCAGTTGGAATCTTTGATTCGATGAGAAAGTCAAAGAGTTTGGCTTCTCTAGAAGTAAGGATGAGTCCTGTGTATATGTCAAAGCTAGTGGGAGCGTAGTCACCTTTCTGGTATTGTATGTTGATGACATACTTCTTATAGGAAATGACATTCCAACTTTGCAAGATGTTAAGTCTTGGCTTGGAAAGTGTTTCACTATGAAGGATCTAGGAGAGGCCGCGTATATTCTGGGAATAAGAATTTTAAGAGATAGGAGTAAAAGGCTAATTGGACTTAATCAGAGTACCTACTTGGATAAAGTACTGAAATGTTTCGGTATGGAGAATTCCAAGAAAGGAGAACTGCCCATCCAGAGAAATACCAAAATGAGTAAGACTCATAGTCCGAGTACAGATGAAGAGATAGCAGAAATGAGTAGAATTCCGTACGCTTCCGCCGTTGGTTCTATCATGTATGCTATGACATGTACTCGTCCTGATGTGTCCTTTGCTTTGAGCATGGCCAGTCGTTATCAGGGAAATCCAGGTAAAGCTCATTGGGTAGCGGTTAAGAATATTCTCAAGTATCTGCGAAGGACTAAGGACTGGGTTCTAGTACTTGGTGGCTGTGATACATTGAGAGTAACTGGGTATAGTGACGCCAGCTTTCAAACAGATAGAGACAACTTCCGTTCCCAATCTGGCTGGGTCTTTACCTTAAATGGAGGAGCAGTTACTTGGAAAAGTTCCAAGCAAAACAAAGTGGCTGATTCTACTTGTGAACCAGAGTACATAGCGGTGAGCGAAGCATCAAATGAGGCAATTTGGTTGAAGAACTTCATCGGAGATCTTGGAGTTGTGCCAACCATCAAGGAGCCAATGGAAATTTTCTGTGATAATGAAGGAGCGGTTGCATTGACAAAGGAACCAAGAGATCATGGTAGATCTAGACATATCGACAGAAAATACCATTTTATCAGACACAAGATAGAAGAAGGTCACCTCGTAGTGAAGTGGGTTTCATCTGAAGAGAATCCTGCAAATCCACTCACAAAGGGTCTGAGTAGGGTTAAACACAATCAGCATGCTAGGAGTATTGGGCTGAGAGATGATGTTAGTTTTAGTAGTTAGATAGTTAGTTTGAAACTTATAACAAAATAAATGTGATTGACTTTTGGTGATTAAATAATAGAGAATTATTTATGAGTTTGTTTACTTACCTTTTGTCAATTGTTTATTATTGTGTTTCATTTTGCATGTTTTACTTCCCGAATAATTTGATTATTCGAATTCCACAGTCGATCATACTTTTGGAAGTAAGTAGTGAATAAAGACTGTCATGAATGGATTTGTAGATTGTCTAAAGAGTTTTTAGACATAGCAATGGTATTGCTGCAATGTTCGTGAGTACTTTGAAATGGAGATTTAAGTATTGGATTAACCCACGCTCAAAGAATTACTTCATGGAATTTATCACGAGTAATTCTGAGACGATAATATCTTATAATCTTTAAATGGAGATATATGAGTTGTGGTTTACAAGCCAGTTGTGGATTGATAATGTGTAAACGCATCAGTAACTTGATGTTATAAAACATATTGTTGTGCATGATTTGATGAGTAAATGGTGCAAGCATATAAGTCAAAGTTTATTCGTTCCTTTTGCCCTAACGGGAAAAGCGATATCTTTGGGCCCTCGATGATTTGATGTTGACATATAGTGTCGGGCCCGACCAGGACTAAATTGATGTGTTCAATTAGAAGTTCTATGTCATTACAAATCAGAATTCGGGAAACAACTTACTGGACAATGAGATTGATTATGTTCCATGTCTCATGTTCAAATGATATCTTGTAGAACGAAGGATTATATGATCTCTTATCTTAGGACACGTACCTGACTAGGTCAGAGTTCGACAACGGCTTTTGGAGGCTACAATTTGCTGATCAATTAGGAAGTTATATTGGCAATAATAGTTATTAGACTTATCCAAGTGGGAGACTGTTGGATTAGGTGTCTAAGCCATAACTATAATTGATAGAAGCACAGTCCTTTTGGGTTGCCCTCGAGACTCAAAATAAGTAGAAGTGATAAAGGAGAAGAAAAATTTCTTTTGGGAAATTTGTCCCACATCGGTGGGATAGGAAACCATGGAGGCTATCCAAGGCTATAAATAGGGCCTTAGGGATTCATTCTTTTTGCTCATTATTGACTTGAGTATTCGTCTCCTTCTTTCTCCTCTTGGAAGAACTCTTATATAGTTCATCCACACTTAGTTAAATTTTTGAGTCGTCGGGTGTGATTCCATTAGAAGCACGACATTTGTGGTGCTTGCTTCCAAGAGATCCAGAGGGATAATTTTAGTTGTTTACTACAACAACTAAAAAGGTATGTAATCCTATTTTATTTTCTTTAATAATTTTCGATTATTTACTAGGGTATTAGGATTTTTATTTTATGTTCATAGTTATAGGTTCAATTGTGAAAACATAGATTTTGTTTTAGGTTGCATGCTCCCTTAAAAGTTTAAGTTAGTTTGTAATGCATAAAACCCATCAGGATCACCTGATATAATTATACTTATTAAACTAATAACTAATACATAGCCGACATTTCGTTGATTTTATTTCCATGTCCAGACTATTCATTGGATTTGGATAAATGAATAACAATTCTTCATTAATTATTACTAAACACTAGAAAGGCTTAGACAGTTTTAAAATATCAAATATCGTCAAAAATATCCAAAATCTTCACAAAAAAACATTGATTGATACGAACCCATCCCATAACAGGCTCACATAATGCCATAAGTTAAGTGTAGAAATCACTCTTAAAAGTCAAAAGATAGCTCAAAGGAAGAGGGGACACCTAAGCTTATAATCACCAACCAATCCCATATTTGGCCGATGTAGAATCGTAACATTGATAGATTGTCAAAAAGAAAAAATAAAGTACTCGTATTAGTCTGTCGCAATGAGCGGGTTATAAGGCAATGAGCTTACTCGTATTACCCATGATGGAAATAAGGCTGCGTATCATCTATATTCTTTATAATAATTATCAACCCCTTATTTTTAGAAAGTGTTAGAAAATGGTTAGTTGCGAATGTACTAAATTACCCTTAATAAACACCTCATATGGAAAGGGTTATTAGATATTACCAAATGTGATTAATCACGGGAAAACTAATGTACTTTTCCTTTTGTACGTGGTTGCCCATTAAACTTTTTTTATTGATGTGTATTACCAACGAACTCTTAAAATTTGTACATGGTTGACCCAAATCTTCAAAATTGCTTCTCTCTTATACCCAAATCTTCAAAACTGCTTCTCTCTCTAAAAAGAAAACCCAGATTTCTCACCGGAAAACTTAAAATCGGCATTTTCTCTCTCGTTTCTTCGAACTGAAACTCGAAATTTGTACCAAAACACTCGAAATTAAAATCCGCACAAACCCTAACCAACATATATACGAATTACAGTTCGCCGGAAAAAACTTTGCTTCGCCGGAAAACGCAACTTTATAAAGTTTAAAACGCAACTTTGTACTCGATTTCTTCTCTTTGTTACAGTTGATTTTTTTTCTTTTCACATCAATTATGAATGGTAAATTAGGACTAGCAGCTGATACAAGCACACTGATGATAAAACATTTGATTTCAGGTCTCAAAGATCGATCAAGATACATGAAATTAAGGAAGAAAGGACGTACCATTCTTTGGGTACATAATTTTTGTTGAAGTGATGTTTTGTTACAACTGTGACTTGTAATGGTTGTTTGTATCGTATTATACTCCAACTATATTTGATTTGTAACAATGTTATTCCTGTCAGATTGGGTAATGTTATAGTTGTTCTCGTCGTTGTTATTTCTAGTTTTGGTTTGTAGACTTGGTCCATATATGTAGGGATCGATTATTTCTGATTGATGGCCCTTTTTCATAGAAATATTCCCCCATGATTAATTTAAACTTTATAAACTTGCGTTTTCCGGGAAGCAAAGTTTTTTCCGGCGAACTGTAATTCGTATATATGTTGGTTAGGGTTTGTGCGGATTTTAATTTCGAGTGTTTTGGTACAAATTTCGAGTTTCAGTTCGAAGAAACGAGAGAGAAAATGCCGATTTTAAGTTTTCCGGCGAGAAATCTGGGTTTTCTTTTTAGAGAGAGAAGCAGTTTTGAAGATTGGGGTATGAGAGAGAAGCAATTTTGAAGATTTGGGTCAACCATGTACAAATTTTAAGAGTTCGTTGGTAATACACATCAATAAAAAAAGTTTAATGAGCAACCATGTACAAAAGGAAAAGTATATTAGTCTTCCCTTGATTAATCCCTTACCAAATTTGCCCTAAATGAATTAATTTACATTTTAAACCCTTATTTATCTTCAAAAATATTTTCACTATCACCATTACATCAACTTACATGGTTACACCACTCGACACCAATTGTCGATGTCATCACCACCCGTCACCGACACCACTAAACCACCGTCGCCGTCAACGCCGCCGCATTGCGCGGGTACAATGCTAGTTTATTATAACGAAAAGCACTTAGTTTCACATAGAATCAAATCTACAAATCCTTAAAAATGAAATAATCATAAATATACTTAAGAAGAGGTAATGAGGCAATGAGCTTACAAGTTACAACGATAAATTAAATCGAGTAACCGATTTTGGTTCTTAAATGAGTTAAATCAAAAGCACTGAATATTTTTTTTTTCCTTTTTATCTATGGACCAATATTGATTCATTGGTTTCCAAGATAAATGAATTTGATGAAGCAATTCTAGAACAACGTATCTATACAAAATTGCTCAGATATATATAATTACAATTAGGGTGGACGGAGCGCCCTGGGGAGGAGACCGGTACCTATCCGGTACCGGATTGAACACCGCGCCGACCCCCCGGTACCGGTAGGGTGGGGAGCGAATTGGTGACCATGGTGTCGGTTTTGCTGCCGCTCCATTCGACCGTTGGACCAAATAAAAAAAAAGAAAAGAAAACCACAGGGACCCTTAAATTAAATAGAAATTAAATTAAATAGAAAATGGTGGGGAGGGGAGGGGTGGTGAGGCATTCCTAGCATTAGGGAGCGGCGGGGAGGAGAAGCAAAACCAGGGAGGGGAGGGGAGGGGTGACGAGGCGCTCCCCCACCCTTATCGCTTAAATCAAATTATTTCCAGTCTCATAATTGAAAGAAACAAAGAAAAATAAATGAAATCAATGTCAATGTGAGGGCATAATTGGAAATTAGCAGTGTTGATGATCCTCCTATTGCAAAACTTGGCAGCCATGATGGCCCGTTTGGATCATCTTCGGGTTCAGGTGCTCTTGTAAAGATTGGTGAAGCATTTGTCGTGCCGGTTCCAGTTGACGTTGGTACCGATGGATCATTAGATGATTTTTGGCTAAAAATAATTACACAAAAATATCAATAAATGTTCATATTATTAAAAAGAATGATGAGACTATTTCTAACCACAAACCCATTTTTATATTTCACATAAAATTTAACCACCTAAAAGGCAAAAAAAGAATGAATGAAAAAAAAGGATAAAACAGGATTATCAAAGTTATAGCCTTCAAGTGGTAAATGCCTTAAAATAGAAACGATATTTGGTCACATTATCGAAAATAGATATATCTGCCAAAACTACCGTTAATAGAAATCGTCTTTCAATTATTATCAAAAACTAACAATGTGTTACCAAATAAAAACAAAAAAATATTGATAGTTTGTTTTAGTCAGTATTAGACACCTTACCGTATAATGATAAAATCCTGAATACACTTTAAAAATGTAGACTTTTATTGATTGTTGGTAACAAATTGCTGGTTTTGACTCATAGTAAATGATAGTTCTAAAATATGATTTCTATTTACAGTTACGTGACCAAATTCAGTTTTATTTTACTTATACTCAGCAACGTGACCAAATTCATTTTTTTTTTAATCAAGTGACAGGATCTTAATTACCTTGTTGATGTAGGACAAAATGTAATGGTGTAATCCGCACCGGTACATGTAAATGTACTTGTAGCATCATCATAAGCATAACTATATGATCTCGGGCAAGCCGATTTAAACACTTGTGAATACACCGATGGACGACAAGTATCTGGCGATCCAAAGGACCCACTACAACAATATTCCGGATTCCCAAAAGCCTCGCACGCACTTTTACACGCTTGACCATCTATTGCCCGTAACTCAGATGGACACATTCGGTTCAAATCAGTCACACATCCTGTCGTTCCACATTCACCGGTCCCACCATTTGCATCAACCGCCATTGGCAAGTTATATCCGTCTACCAGGCTCACGTCGTAGAAATCCTGAGGGTTTGATGACCCTGATGACCCGATTGTAAACTCTGCTAGAGTTGCTGGTGGGGTCGCACCGTCCCCATTGCATGATATTTGATTGGACCCACAGTCCGCGGTTGCACAACTTCCTTGACCAGTTGAATCAAAAGTGCACCCAGTTCTGCCCCAAAATCGACCTGACCAACCCGGTGAGGCTTGGAAAGAACGTGACTCACCCGGGCCGAGTTCAAACCCTGTGCTCTCTAATGGGGTGCTGCCTGCACTTGATAATATCCCTGGCCATACTATGTAATTGCACTTATTTTTAAAAGTGAATGTACTTCCTAATATTCCTGAAATTACAAAATCATCAAAACAAAAAAAAATAGTAATTGGTACTTGCTATATATAATCATCTCTTTCAAGAGTACTTTGGTGATGATCAACTCATCTGATAGAATTATGAATGATCAGGGGATGGAAGCTTGTGCTGTGGGTCAATCATATCGATCCATCCCTAGTAAATTATGGAGCAATTATAAATACGCGATGTATTATGTGATGACCAAATTAAATTAACTTTTTGTCATAAAAGTTAAACAATATAAGGGATATATGGTTAATAACTTAATATCATGTCATCAATTCAACTTTTCATTAACATTCGGGCATTTTACATGGACAGCAGACAAACGGGCAATAAGTTATGCTGTTATAAATAGATCATGCTTATATGCATAGAAATATAATGGCAACAAAGGGCATTGTGATTGTCCAAACGGAATAGAAAAGATTCTGAAATTAGATTTCCATTCTTGAAAATGTGAAAAATCTTGATGTTGCCTATAATTAAGATTCAATACGAAAAGAGTAAACTTTTGTTTACCTTTGGAAATCACCAAGAAAATGAAGGCTGCATAGCAAATGCAAGAAGCATATGAATGTGTTGCCATTATTTACAAAAATATGTAACTTTGATGCGTGTTATAATTTGTTGTTGATGTAGTAAAAATACGGGATTTGATTATTATTGTTTTGATTGTATGTTGATCACCCATAAAATTTAAAGCTAGCTAGCAATGGAGATTTTGGTTTACTTTAGTACGGAGTAAATAAGAAGATAAAAGGGTGATGCAATAAGGAAGATCTTTAGGAGATTGAGAAAACGATCGAAGTATATAAGGTGGTTTACTTTACATCATAAATGTGAGAGTAACGTATGATATATAGATATATATGAGTATATCTGTATCGATTAGGGGAATGTATATGTGTATAGAGGGAATATAAAGGATAGAGATGGAAGAATTGGGAGGTGTAAAGCTGAAATCAGGCTCACTTTGTAAAAGTTGGTAACTTGTTTTCTATCTCACTTTAGGTTGATGGTGTTAATTTGCTTTGTTGGTTGTAATCGTAAAAAAAAAAAAAAAAAAAAAAAAAAAAAAAAAAAAAAAAAAAAAAAAAAAAAAAAAAAAAAAAAAAAAAAAAAAAAAAAAAAAAAAAAAAAAAAAAAAAAAAAAAAAAAAAAAAAAAAAAAAAAAAAAAAAAAAAAAAAAAAAAAAAAAAAAAAAAAAAAAAAAAAAAAAAAAAAAAAAAAAAAAAAAAAAAAAAAAAAAAAAAAAAAAAAAAAAAAAAAAAAAAAAAAAAAAAAAAAAAAAAAAAAAAAAAAAAAAAAAAAAAAAAAAAAAAAAAAAAAAAAAAAAAAAAAAAAAAAAAAAAAAAAAAAAAAAAAAAAAAAAAAAAAAAAAAAAAAAAAAAAAAAAAAAAAAAAAAAAAAAAAAAAAAAAAAAAAAAAAAAAAAAAAAAAAAAAAAAAAAAAAAAAAAAAAAAAAAAAAAAAAAAAAAAAAAAAAAAAAAAAAAAAAAAAAAAAAAAAAAAAAAAAAAAAAAAAAAAAAAAAAAAAAAAAAAAAAAAAAAAAAAAAAAAAAAAAAAAAAAAAAAAAAAAAAAAAAAAAAAAAAAAAAAAAAAAAAAAAAAAAAAAAAAAAAAAAAAAAAAAAAAAAAAAAAAAAAAAAAAAAAAAAAAAAAAAAAAAAAAAAAAAAAAAAAAAAAAAAAAAAAAAAAAAAAAAAAAAAAAAAAAAAAAAAAAAAAAAAAAAAAAAAAAAAAAAAAAAAAAAAAAAAAAAAAAAAAAAAAAAAAAAAAAAAAAAAAAAAAAAAAAAAAAAAAAAAAAAAAAAAAAAAAAAAAAAAAAAAAAAAAAAAAAAAAAAAAAAAAAAAAAAAAAAAAAAAAAAAAAAAAAAAAAAAAAAAAAAAAAAAAAAAAAAAATATATCATATTTTAATTAATAACTAATTAGTTCATGGTTTCTAATCAAACGAAGTATTCTACAACCTCAAAAAAATAACCATTTTCTACATTAATTAATTGTAACACAGTGTGTTGAGATAGATAATGACTTGATGTGTGTGATTTTTCTTAGATATGTATTTAACTTTTACTTTTACTACCCCATGTATCCAAACGCCTTTTTCAATGATCAAAGGTGAAACCGGCGTGAAGGGTGTCTCGTATTGTATTCACTGCAAAAAATTTGTCGTTTGTACGCATCACTTTTTAAAAATGCGTATAAATTTGTTAAGTTGTTCGCAATTAGAAATGTGTACAAATAGTTTACATTAAAATGTGCGAAAAAAGTTACAGATTTCACATTTAAAAGTGTGAAGAAAATTTTTACACATTAATAAGTGTGTACAATATTAGATTTATACACGCTTTTAAATGTAAAGATCATTTCTTCGTGGGTGATTTCTACGCACTGTAAAAATCATTTCTTCGCGGGTGATTTTTACACAAGTGCGTAGAAATCACCCGCGAAGAAATGATCTTCACACTTATAAGTGCATAAAATATATAATTTGTACACACTTATTAGTGTGAACATTTTTCTTCACACTTTTAAATGTGAAACTTTTAAATTTGTACGCACTTATTGATGTAGACATTTTGTACACATTTATAAGTCCGAACGATCCAACAATATTTTACACACTTTTCAAAATTCTGTAAAATAAAGTGTGTAGAATTGACTAATTTGTTGTAATGCGTACTCTAACGTAAACACCGTTCAACAGTCAGTACGAAGGTTAACGTGAAGGGCCAAGGTAAACGCCGCATTCGTGGTCATTACTTGGTGTAAGTGATTTCTTCTACTATTTTAATCAATTCTAATGGATAGAAAAACATATATGTGTAGATATATGTATATATGTATGTTGAGTGCATGGATAGTACTGAAGAAAATAAATAAGAAAGGACAATATCAAAAACAAAAAGAAAAAGAAGTATGTAAAAGAGGTAAATTATAAGAATGCATAAGAACTTTTTTTAAAATTAATTAAGCAAAATTTACATTTTCAAAGGACAATAGATACAAATACATCTACATTTTTGTTATGTGTATTACACTAAAAAAATGTATTATTTTTATTTCGTGTTACTTTATATTTATCAATCATGTGACACCTTGTATAAATTTCATGTGACAATATAGATAGATGATACATCAATATAACTATTATTTTATTAAATAGAATTGTAAGATTTATTTATTAAATAAGTATAATTTAAGCATTTTAAGGTTTTTACATATAACTTATCAATTAAATAAAAGACCTTAATGTTTGTAACAGAATCATTTCAAGTTAGTTATATATAATTTTCCAAAAATGTAAATGACCCAAATGTTTCTCTAACTTCAAAATTTTATTTTAATGGTTGATAGTCCAGTGGCACAGAAAGTCCTTCAATGAGGCTTGTTCCTGGGAAGACCTAGGTTTGAGACCAGAGGAGGCAATGAGTTTACTTCTATTAATCGTCGTACTCTCGGGCGGGTTAATTAATAAAGAGTTTTTCCTCCTATAAGGTATTGGATAAGCGGACTCTATAGCGTGGACCTGGTTAATACAACATAATCTAGACCACGCTGGGACCATTTGTAACACCCCAAGCCGGAGCTCGAAATGTCACGGAAATCATACAGCACCGGTGGAATTACAATAGAACAACTAAATGCAATTAATGATTCGGTGAATCCAAAACATAGCAATACAAGTAACCAATTACAACAGGAGCAAATAGCCATCAACGTTAACATAACACATCCAAAGATGGCAAACGATCCTAAGTATAATGCAAAAGGAGGGTCAATGAATCCTTGATCCATGAGTCCAAGTCCGGGTTAGACAGCAAGCAAGCAACTAAACACCACGTCCGGGGAGTACCTGATTACCTGAAAAGTGTACTAAGCATAGTCAACACAAGGTTGGTGAGTTCGTAGTAATGGTTCATAACGAACCAGCATCAATAATCACAATATAAGAATAGAGGCTAGACATAACTTACAGCGAGCCTCTAAGCAACACAATATCGTCCAACAACAAGATTACACAAAGGAAATGAGAGTGTAATGAGGATGCACAAATGATGTATGTATCAATGCAAATGCCGAATGAATGAATAAGCAAATATGCCTATCCCAAGCGTGACCTTCAATCACGTATGCAACGATACCCCTCTGCCATCGCCATGGACAGGGCTGTATCTCAAAAACATCGAGATATATATGTCTATATACTCGGGGTCAGGTCTACATCCAAAATGGGTGCATACATCTATGCACCAGGATGCCGGCAATCCCCTGCCGAGGGTCCAACAATAATGTATGCAATGCTTACAAGCAAATGTAAATGCATAATCGTAGACCGACAATCAATAACCGTCAATCATAAACCAATAATCAACATTCGACAAACATGAACCAACAATCAATAATCGTAACGGGGCACACTTGTCAACAGAGGGACAAGGCCGTATCTCAATATACATAAGTCAAATCCCCTAACAGTGGGACATATGCACAACATATGCATCAATCAAAATTAATCATTAATCACAATATAAACCAACTATACGTACATATACTTCAGAGGATTCTACTTTCTTCAAGTCCCAGATGCTTATGTATAGGGTCACCCGCAGCCTTCCCACCACATCTAAAACCCAAAGGAAGGCATAACCGACTTCCATGTATGTACGTCTATCCTAATGTATAAGTAATACTTAACGAAAACACAACCCAAGTCAATCAAACGAAAGGATACGCCACATCAATCCAACAATCAAGTCAAACAAACAATACATCAATAAATACAAGTAAACAAGCCAGGTTTACACTTTTCAGCCCGAATCCCAAGCGGGTAGGGAGATACGAAACTCACCTTGATTGGCAAAGAAGCTAGTAAAGGATTACAAACGAGTAACGGGTTCCACACGTCCACAACCTATAATTATTCATCGCAATACCGCCACGTCAACTATACAATCTCAAACAAGTTGAAAAGCGACACACATAAAAACACAGTGACTATCCACTGCGCCGCAGTGGACCAGAACTATGTCCACTGCGCCGCAGTGGCCAAACTGAACCAGGACCCGAGACAAAGCACTGCGCCGCAGTGAGCAAGGACTATGCCCACTGCGCCGCAGTGGGCTAAGAAGCAAAAATGGCCGAGAGAATCCACTGCGCCGCAGTGGAGGCTATGCCCTCCCACTGCGCCGCAGTGGGACAACCTGCACACCAGGACCAGCAGCTGCAAGTGCAGCAAAACGAACCCAAACACCCCAATTTCAACCCAACCACACCAAAACGATTTGTAACCCATTTTGAAGCATAACTAAACATCAATGACCATAAATACACATAACCCAACCCACAAATTCGACCAAAACACCAAAATCATCCACAAATTCATCAAACCCTAACCCTAACCCTAATTTAACCCAAAACTCCATTTTACAATTTTAAAGACTCGAAATCATATCAAATCAACTAGAAACACATGAACAAACATAAATAGAAGTAAATGGGTTGATTTAGACTTACCAAAACTCTTCCTAGTGCTCAATTCCGAATTTAGGTCAAAAATGGGTAAAATGGTAAGAACTTGGCCTTTGATTCTTCAAAGATGGCGACAAATGAGAAGATGATGATTACGATTCTTGTATTATAGCAATTCCAAAACACAATTTAGATGGAATGAAATGGAAACTAGATGGAGGGTTTCTTTTACTAGAGAGAATAGAAGAGAAAGAGAGAAAGATGAGAAATGAGAAAAGGATAAGGGGGGAATGGGTCTTGGGGAGGGGCTAGTGGGTCATGGACTACCCACGGGCCGACCCGTTTCCCTTCTCAACCACAATACCATTAGTTGCACAATTACATACCGACTACACATACGACGACCCGACTAGCATGCCACATAGTCATAAAATCACAAGACGACCCAATTAATTCATTAACTTAAATTGTTAGTCATATTACACGAAAAGTCAACGGGTCAAAATTCACGGATGTTACATTATTCCCCCGTTAAAAGAATTTCGTCCCGAAATTTAACAAAACCCTAATTTACAAATAAATGTGGATACTTGGACTTCATATGGTCTTCTCTCTCCCAAGTGAACTCGGCTCCACGTCTAGCATTCCATCTTACCTTCACAATGGTGTAGCGCTTCTTCTTGAGCTTCTTTTCTTGACGATCCATGATCTCTACCGGCTCTTCAACAAAGTTCAAGTTTGAATCAACCCTAATTTCGTCCATAGGCACATGATGTGTGGGATCCGCCAAACACTTGCGTAAGTTACAAATATGGAACACATCATGCACACCGCTAAGCTCTTGAGGCAATTCTAGCCGATAAGCAACCTTCCCAACCCGTTCAAGAATCTTGAAAGGACCAACATACCTTGGTGCAAGTTTTCCCCGCTTCACAAATCGTACAACTCCTTTCCAAGGTGACACTTTCAAAAGTACAAATTCACCAACTTCAAACTCCAACGGTCTTCGTCTCACATCGGCATACTTCTTTTGACGTTCACGGGCCAATTGCAACTTCTCCTTAATTTGAGATATTACTTTGGTAGTTTCAATCACAATTTCCGGCCCGATAAGTTGACTCTCTCCAATTTCCGCCCAAGCTAGAGGAGAACGACATACCCTACCATATAATGCTTTAAAGGGTGCCATTTGAATGGTAGCATGGTAGCTATTGTTGTATGAGAACTCTACTAGCGGCAAATGGTCTTCCCAACTTCCACCAAAATCGATTGCACACGCCCTTAACATGTCTTCAAGTGTTTGAATGGTCCTCTCGGTTTGCCCATCCGTTTGAGGGTGAAACGCCGTGCTCATGTCAAGTCGAGTACCCATGGCTTTTTGAAAGGCTTCCCAAAATTTTGATTTAAAACGGGCATCCCTATCCGAAATGATAGAAATCGGCACTCCATGCTTAGATATTATTTCCTTGATGTACAAACGAGCTAAAGTGTCAAATTTATCGGTTTCACGAATGGCTAAAAAGTGAGCCGATTTCGTTAACCGATCTACTATCACCCAAATCGTGTCACGGCCGCTTCTTGTCTTCGGTAGTTTAGTAATGAAGTCCATTGAAATGTGCTCCCACTTCCATTCGGGCATCACCGGTTGTACTAACAATCCGGGTGGCTTCTTGTGATCGGCCTTAACTTGTAAGCAAGTAAGGCACTCACTCACATACTTAGCCACATCACGCTTCATGCCCGGCCACCAATACAATTCCTTCAAGTCAAAGTACATCTTATCCGACCCGGGATGGACCGAATAAGGTGATAGGTGGGCTTCATTCATAATAAGCGTCCTTAAATCGCCGAATATAGGAATCCAAAGTCTTTCCACCATGTAAAGCCCATTATCATTCTTTCGGTCAAATAGTTGTTCCATGCCATCTAGGTTTTCGTTTCCAAAGTTTTCCGGTAGGGTAGCTTGAATTTGGGCTTCAATAATCCGATCACGAATACTTGGCCCTACCGTGAGACTCATAGCTCGGGCCCGTCTTGGTTTCACTCTCTCCTTTCGGCTTAAGGCATCGGCTACTACATTTGCCTTGCCCGGGTGATAACGGATGTCACAATCATAATCACTAAATAGCTCTAACCAACGCCTTTGCCTCATGTTCAATTCACTTTGGTTGAAGATGTGTTGGAGACTTTTGTGATCGGTATAAATCACACATTTGGTACCATAGAGATAATGTCTCCAACATTTCAAAGCAAACACAACCGCTCCCAATTCCAAATCATGTGTCGGGTAGTTCTTCTCATGCACCTTCAATTGACGAGAGGCATAAGCAATGACTTTACCCCTTTGCATAAGAACGCAACCCAACCCTTGCCCCGAAGCATCACAATAAACCACAAAATCTTCTATCCCATCCGGTAGCGTCAAAATAGGAGCATCACATAACATATCCTTAAGGGTTTGGAAGGCGTTCTCTTGTCTTTCGCCCCATTCGAAGTTTCTATCTTTTTGAGTCAAGAGAGTGAGTGGCTGTGCGATACGGGAGAAATTTTCAATAAATCTTCTATAGTAACCCGCCAATCCAAGGAATTGGCGGATCTCGGATGGCGTTTCGGGTCTTCTCCAATTCTTAACCGCTTCAATCTTGCTTGGGTCCACATGAATACCATCCTTGCTCACTACGTGACCAAGGAAGTGGACCTCTTCCAACCAAAACTCACACTTGGAAAATTTTGCATACAACTTCTCCTTCCTTAGTAATTCAAGCACTTCGCGCAAGTGCTTAACATGCTCCTCCTTTGTCTTCGAGTATACAAGTATGTCATCAATGAACACAATAACGGACTTGTCTAAATATGGTTGACACACCCGGTTCATCAAGTCCATGAACACCGCCGGTGCATTAGTCAACCCAAAAGGCATTACGGTGAATTCAAAATGGCCATACCGTGTGCGAAAAGCCGTCTTGGGAATGTCATCTTCATGTACCCGGAGTTGATGATAACCCGAGCGAAGATCGATCTTTGAGAAGTGCTTAGCTCCTTGAAGTTGATCAAACAAGTCATCAATTCTAGGGAGAGGATATCGGTTCTTCACGGTGAGCTTGTTCAATTCCCGATAATCAATACACATTCGGAAGGATCCGTCTTTCTTTTTGACGAAGAGAACAGGAGCACCCCAAGGAGATTGACTAGGGCGAATGAAACCCTTCTCTTGGAGTTCCTTGAGTTGAGTTTGTAGCTCTTGCATTTCGGTTAGAGCTAGTCTATAAGGAGCTTTTGCTACGGGCGCGGCTTCAGGAATAAGACTAATACGAAAATCAAGCGCACGAGTTGGAGGTAATCCCGGTAAGTCATCCGGGAAAACATCGGGGAATTCACAAACAATAGGAACGGTCTTCAATTCTACCTTTGCGGTGGTAGCACTAAAGACTTTAGAATTTGGGGAATCGGAGATTTCGCCTTGGACCCTAAGAATTTTACCGTTGGCCAAAGGTATCTTAACAACTCTCTCACCACAATCAATCGTCGCATTAACCGCCGCTAACCAATCCATACCCACTATGATATCAAAACTACCAATGTCAAGAGGCATAAGGTCAATGAAGAAGTCAACGTCTTCCAAGGTCAAAACACAATCACGGAGTATTTGGCTAATTCTAGTTAGTGACCCGTTCACCATTTCAATGTCAAAACACAATCACGGAGTATTTGGCTAATTCTAGTTAGTGACCCGTTCACCATTTCAATGTCAAGCACATAGTTTAGAGCACAAGGATGCACATCAATCAAAGGAACAAAATTAGAAGACACGAGGCTATAATCGGCCCCGGAATCAAATAAAACGGTGGCATAGAGACCATTAAGGAGAAAAGTACCTGCTACAACGTTAGGATCATTTCGGGCTTCATTTACATTGGCCGCAAAAGCTCGGCCGCGTGGTTGCACTTGGTGGCCTTGTTGCCCCCGGTTTTGATTAGGCCCAACCATTTGGAGTTGATTGGGGTGGACGGCTACTTGGACTTGTTGTCCCACCCATCGAGGACAATCATTACGATAGTGGTCACGGCTACCACATTCAAAACACTCGCCCCTTCTTTGGTTACCTTGAGGAGGAACGGCCCGAATAGGAGCCGCATTCATTGGGCCCGTTCTTGGAGCCCTACAGTTCTTGGAGGCGTGCCCAACTTGGTGGCAATTGTAGCATGCACCACATGGAGTGGTGGCGGGATGGTGCCTGTTGCACCTCCCACAGAAAGGATGAGGCCCGGTATAAGGCCTCCTAGCCGGTTCTACCGCCGCCATCACCCTACCCCTATAAGCATTCTTGGGATCAAACCTTCCCGCTTTCCTTACCCCACTTGACTCCCCCACTTCCTTCCTTTTGTTCGTTGAGGACTTGCTCAAAACACCACTCCTCAACAAATCTTCAGTCACACTCCCGGCTTGGTTAACCGCATTAGCCAAGGAAGTAGGCATGTTAGAGTTTACATATGATCGGACTTGAGGATTCAAGCCTAATACAAACTTCTGGATGGCCTGTGTCTCGGTGCCCACCAAGTGAGGAATGAGGGTAGACAACTCTTGGAATCGTCTCACATAGCCCTTGTAGTCGGCTCCCTCCATATTTAGATTTGCAAATTCAATGGTTAAATTTTGTAGTTCGTAGGGGGGACAAAACTTTGCTTTTACTTTATTTACGAAGTCAACCCACTCCAAATTTTGAGTCCGCCCCAATGTTACTTCTTGGTTCCACCAACTTAAGGCGTCATGCCTAAACATGCCTCTAACGGCCTCTACCACGGCCTCTACCAGGCTCTACCACGGCCTCTACAGGCCTCTACCACGACCCCTACCACGGCCCTACCACGGCCTCTACCACGGCCTCTACCACGGCCTCTACCACGGCCTCTACCACGCCTCTACCACGGCCTCTACCACGGCCTCTACCTCAGCCAAGTTTGGCTCAGGAGCTCTACCACGACCCCTACCACGGCCCCTACCACGGCCTCTACCACGGCCTCTACCACGGCCTCTACCACTCTTGTACTTCCGGTTGAGGCCTCTACCACGCCTCTACCAGGCCTCTACCACGGACCCTCTACCACGGCCCTACCACGGCCTCTACCACGGCCTCTACCACGGCCTCTACCACGGCCTCTACCCGGCCCTACCACGGCTTTACCACGGCCTCTACCAGGCTCTACCACGACCCCTACCACGGCCCTACCACGGCCTCTACCACGGCCTCTACCACGGCCTCTACCACGCCTCTACAGGCCTCTACCACGACCCCTACCACGGCCCTACCACGGCCTCTACCACGGCCTCTACCACGGCCTCTACCACGGCCTCTACCAAGTTTGGCTCAGGAGCTCTACCACGACCCCTGCCACGGCCCTACCACGGCCTCTACCACGGCCTCTACCACGCCTCTACCACGGCCTCTACCAGGAGCTCTACCACGACCCTACCACGGCCCCTACCACGGCCTCTACCACGGCCTCTACCACGGCCTCTACCACCTTGTACTTCCGGTTGAGGCTCTTCTTCTTCAGTCCTATAGTTTGTTCGTACTCTCCTTGGTCTTTCCATTTCTATAAAACAAGTGAACGGTCTTCAATTCTACCTTTGCGGTGGTAGCACTAAAGACTTTAGAATTTGGGGAATCGGAGATTTCGCCTTGGACCCTAAGAATTTTACCGTTGGCCAAAGGTATCTTAACAACTCTCTCTCCACAATCAATCGTCGCATTAACCGCCGCTAACCAATCCATACCCACTATGATATCAAAACTACCAATGTCAAGAGGCATAAGGTCAATGAAGAAGTCAACGTCTTCCAAGGTCAAAACACAATCACGGAGTATTTGGCTAATTCTAGTTAGTGACCCGTTCACCATTTCAATGTCAAGCACATAGTTTAGAGCACAAGGATGCACATCAATCAAAGGAACAAAATTAGAAGACACGAGGCTATAATCGGCCCCGGAATCAAATAAAACGGTGGCATAGAGACCATTAAGGAGAAAAGTACCTGCTACAACGTTAGGATCATTTCGGGCTTCATTTACATTGGCCGCAAAAGCTCGGCCGCGTGGTTGCACTTGGTGGCCTTGTTGCCCCCGGTTTTGATTAGGCCCAACCATTTGGAGTTGATTGGGGTGGACGGCTACTTGGACTTGTTGTCCCACCCATCGAGGACAATCATTACGATAGTGGTCACGGCTACCACATTCAAAACACTCGCCCCTTCTTTGGTTACCTTGAGGAGGAACGGCCCGAATAGGAGCCGCATTCATTGGGCCCGTTCTTGGAGCCCTACAGTTCTTGGAGGCGTGCCCAACTTGGTGGCAATTGTAGCATGCACCACATGGAGTGGTGGCGGGATGGTGCCTGTTGCACCTCCCACAGAAAGGATGAGGCCCGGTATAAGGCCTCCTAGCCGGTTCTACCGCCGCCATCACCCTACCCCTATAAGCATTCTTGGGATCAAACCTTCCCGCTTTCCTTACCCCACTTGACTCCCCCACTTCCTTCCTTTTGTTCGTTGAGGACTTGCTCAAAACACCACTCCTCAACAAATCTTCAGTCACACTCCCGGCTTGGTTAACCGCATTAGCCAAGGAAGTAGGCATGTTAGAGTTTACATATGATCGGACTTGAGGATTCAAGCCTAATACAAACTTCTGGATGGCCTGTGTCTCGGTGCCCACCAAGTGAGGAATGAGGGTAGACAACTCTTGGAATCGTCTCACATAGCCCTTGTAGTCGGCTCCCTCCATATTTAGATTTGCAAATTCAATGGTTAAATTTTGTAGTTCGTAGGGGGGACAAAACTTTGCTTTTACTTTATTTACGAAGTCAACCCACTCCAAATTTTGAGTCCGCCCCAATGTTACTTCTTGGTTCCACCAACTTAAGGCGTCATGCCTAAACATGCCGGATGCATAGGAAATCCGGTCACCATAGGTGCAATGACTCCTTTCAATCACCGCCTCTATCGCCTCAAACCATCTTATACATTCCGTGGGACCACCTTTCCCATCAAACTCCGGTGCCCCACAACTTTTAAAATCTTTGAATATACAACCTTGACGGTACCCACCATATTGATTATTCATAGGCATACCGATACCACATACTCATTTCATAACATTATGCTAAGGCAACAGTGTTAAAATCGTAAGGGGTTTACATATCATATCATCACGTTGCATTTATTGCCATATTTTATCATTAAATTAAGTACTCATGTTCCTTTCATCATGTAATTAAACAACTAACACGAATGATTCAAAGTATAATCCGAATTCGATATGCTCTCTAGTTATCAACCGGGTATGTATACAAGGTGTACCAACGGCTAACCTTCCACCCAATCAACTTCCATTAAGCATATCGGTTCCTTATTATACTTTAAGCCACACGTGCGCAATCCACGATGTCACGAACTTGCTATAGTATCGGGTAACCATAAAAGAGTTGATCGGGTTCTTTTAGGGTTGCCACAATATTATACTAAGTTAATGGCATCCCTTCATTTTGCCCTAAATCATCACATTAGCTTCAACAAATAACAACAACACATCATAGTAACCATATTCATCACTTTGAAATCAAGCTATCACACAAATGGTCTTAACTACGAACTCACACGGGGATTCACAAAATTCATATTGCACACGAATTTCCTAACCATGCATGCTATATGAAGAGTTTTAACTTAAGCCGTAGTCTAGGTCAAACCACCTAATTCTCTACGACCACGCATGGGCCACCATTCTGTAACACCCCAAGCCGGAGCTCGAAATGTCACGGAAATCATACAGCACCCGGTGGAATTACAATAGAACAACTAAATGCAATTAATGATTCGGTGAATCCAAAACATAGCAATACAAGTAACAAAATACAACAGGAGCAAATAGCCATCAACGTTAACATAACACATCCAAAGATGGCAAACGATCCTAAGTATAATGCAAAAGGAGGGTCAATGAATCCTTGATCCATGAGTCCAAGTCCGGGTTAGACAGCAAGCAAGCAACTAAACACCACGTCCGGGGAGTACCTGATTACCTGAAAAGTGTACTAAGCATAGTCAACACAAGGTTGGTGAGTTCGTAGTAATGGTTCATAACGAACCAGCATCAATAATCACAATATAAGAATAGAGGCTAGACATGACTTACAGCGAGCCTCTAAGCAACACAATATCGTCCAACAACAAGATTACACAAAGGAAATGAGAGTGTAATGAGGATGCACAAATGATGTATGTATCAATGCAAATGCCGAATGAATGAATAAGCAAATATGCCTATCCCAAGCGTGACCTTCAATCACGTATGCAACGATACCCCTCTGCCATCGCCATGGACAGGGCTGTATCTCAAAAACATCGAGATATATATGTCTATATACTCGGGGTCAGGTCTACATCCAAAATGGGTGCATACATCTATGCACCAGGATGCCGGCAATCCCCTGCCGAGGGTCCAACAATAATGTATGCAATGCTTACAAGCAAATGTAAATGCATAATCGTAGACCGACAATCAATAACCGTCAATCATAAACCAATAATCAACATTCGACAAACATGAACCAACAATCAATAATCGTAACGGGGCACACTTGTCAACAGAGGGACAAGGCCGTATCTCCATATACATAAGTCAAATCCCCTAACAGTGGGACATATGCACAACATATGCATCAATCAAAATTAATCATTAATCACAATATAAACCAACTATACGTACATATACTTCAGAGGATTCTACTTTCTTCAAGTCCCAGATGCTTATGTATAGGGTCACCCGCAGCCTTCCCACCACATCTAAAACCCAAAGGAAGGCATAACCGACTTCCATGTATGTACGTCTATCCTAATGTATAAGTAATACTTAACGAAAACACAACCCAAGTCAATCAAACGAAAGGATACGCCACATCAATCCAACAATCAATAATCGTAACGGGGCACACTTGTCAACAGAGGGACAAGGCCGTATCTCCATATACATAAGTCAAATCCCCTAACAGTGGGACATATGCACAACATATGCATCAATCAAAATTAATCATTAATCACAATATAAACCAACTATACGTACATATACTTCAGAGGATTCTACTTTCTTCAAGTCCCAGATGCTTATGTATAGGGTCACCCGCAGCCTTCCCACCACATCTAAAACCCAAAGGAAGGCATAACCGACTTCCATGTATGTACGTCTATCCTAATGTATAAGTAATACTTAACGAAAACACAACCCAAGTCAATCAAACGAAAGGATACGCCACATCAACCAACAATCAATAATCGTAACGGGGCACACTTGTCAACAGAGGGACAAGGCCGTATCTCCATATACATAAGTCAAATCCCCTAACAGTGGGACATATGCACAACATATGCATCAATCAAAATTAATCATTAATCACAATATAAACCAACTATACGTACATATACTTCAGAGGATTCTACTTTCTTCAAGTCCCAGATGCTTATGTATAGGGTCACCCGCAGCCTTCCCACCACATCTAAAACCCAAAGGAAGGCATAACCGACTTCCATGTATGTACGTCTATCCTAATGTATAAGTAATACTTAACGAAAACACAACCCAAGTCAATCAAACGAAAGGATACGCCACATCAATCCAACAATCAATAATCGTAACGGGGCACACTTGTCAACAGAGGGACAAGGCCGTATCTCCATATACATAAGTCAAATCCCCTAACAGTGGGACATATGCACAACATATGCATCAATCAAAATTAATCATTAATCACAATATAAACCAACTATACGTACATATACTTCAGAGGATTCTACTTTCTTCAAGTCCCAGATGCTTATGTATAGGGTCACCCGCAGCCTTCCCACCACATCTAAAACCCAAAGGAAGGCATAACCGACTTCCATGTATGTACGTCTATCCTAATGTATAAGTAATACTTAACGAAAACACAACCCAAGTCAATCAAACGAAAGGATACGCCACATCAATCCAACAATCAATAATCGTAACGGGGCACACTTGTCAACAGAGGGACAAGGCCGTATCTCCATATACATAAGTCAAATCCCCTAACAGTGGGACATATGCACAACATATGCATCAATCAAAATTAATCATTAATCACAATATAAACCAACTATACGTACATATACTTCAGAGGATTCTACTTTCTTCAAGTCCCAGATGCTTATGTATAGGGTCACCCGCAGCCTTCCCACCACATCTAAAACCCAAAGGAAGGCATAACCGACTTCCATGTATGTACGTCTATCCTAATGTATAAGTAATACTTAACGAAAACACAACCCAAGTCAATCAAACGAAAGGATACGCCACATCAATCCAACAATCAATAATCGTAACGGGGCACACTTGTCAACAGAGGGACAAGGCCGTATCTCCATATACATAAGTCAAATCCCCTAACAGTGGGACATATGCACAACATATGCATCAATCAAAATTAATCATTAATCACAATATAAACCAACTATACGTACATATACTTCAGAGGATTCTACTTTCTTCAAGTCCCAGATGCTTATGTATAGGGTCACCCGCAGCCTTCCCACCACATCTAAAACCCAAAGGAAGGCATAACCGACTTCCATGTATGTACGTCTATCCTAATGTATAAGTAATACTTAACGAAAACACAACCCAAGTCAATCAAACGAAAGGATACGCCACATCAATCCAACAATCAAGTCAAACAAACAATACATCAATAAATACAAGTAAACAAGCCAGGTTTACACTTTTCAGCCCGAATCCCAAGCGGGTAGGGAGATACGAAACTCACCTTGATTGGCAAAGAAGCTAGTAAAGGATTACAAACGAGTAACGGGTTCCACACGTCCACAACCTATAATTATTCATCGCAATACCGCCACGTCAACTATACAAAATATCAACTAAACAATCTTAAATCTAATTGTAGAGATTTCAATCTTTCCAATTAGGAACATGATTCCCAAAAATCAGTCGAATATATATAATATATATAATTAAGAGTTTTTGAGGTTATTTTTCTTTCCCTATTAGAATTAATCTGTAAGTTCTTATTTGTTATTTTGTATATGCATTGTATGTATTTATGATTTTTAGGCTTTATTTGTTCATGAAAAGAACCTTACTATATTGATATGTTTATTATTGATTCATGTTTTTGTATGTATTTTTATGGATTTAAGATAAATCTGTATGTTTATTATTGATTCATGTTTTTGTATGTATTAGGGATTTAACAAAAATTTGTAAGTTCTTATATTTATTATTTATTATTTTTATTTATAATTTGCATCTGATATAAATACATTTATTATTGATTGTAGTTTACACTCGTAATTCTGAAAAGGGATTCTTTAGGTTTTATTTTCTTGGTTTTTTATTGATAAACATGATAGGAAGTAGTTGTTATCCAAAAAGCGTATGCGTGCTAATCGTTATATTGATACGTTTTAATGCCAGCAAGGGCTACATATATGGTGTGTTTTTTTTTTATGATAGCGAAGCAGCTATTCAGTGAAAGCACGTGTAATCAAAACATGGTTGCAACCTCGATATGGAGCAAAACAACACCTTCATAGTTTGGAAGTCCTTATGATGACAAACATGTATGTTTCATTGATTTTAGTGTTATTTTTTAATTACTATGTACCTATGAAGATATTATATTTATCCCAGCAATAAAGCAATAAATTTTTATTAGTTTAAGTTTTTGACATGATAAAAATAAATGGTTTTTGTTGTTCATGATAGGGAAAGAAGATGCAAGTGTCAGCAAGTATAATTCTACTAAAGCCAAATTATATATATACATTTCCCGTGGTCTGGGTTACTGTAGCGGATACAGTACCGTGCTGACGTCAGCTATTTTGTCTTTTTCCTTTTTATTTTTTTATTTTTTTTTACGATAGTATATTTTTTTAGTTTCGTATTTTTACCACTAAACTTTTTGGTTTTTCACTTTAGTCCAAAATTTTTATAGAAACTTAAATGTACTTTATTTACTTTTACAAAGTTAACAAAAGTTTTTTAACTTTAATCATCAAATCTTTATTTTTTACTTTTTATCACTTATTATAAGGTTTTTAACTTTTGCCGTCGAACTCTTGGTTTTTCCAACTTTGGCAGCCCAATATTTTAACTTTTTACCCCTTATAGTAAACTTTAAGTGTCCAAACTTTTGGGTAATGCTATATGTATGTTTGCATGATGTGACGGCGATCCGGGGCAACGCCCGGGGTTAAAATTCTAGTTTGAATCCATTTTGGTTGACGATGTTGTTGTCGTCCTTTCCAATTACAAAATTGGTTCAAAAAACTCTGAAATATATGTTCACCGAATATATGCATAAACTCACTCTCATTACAAAGACAACAAAGTTGTCGACAACTTTAATGGTTCGTTGTATGAATTTATTGTAACACCCCAAGCCGGAGCTCGAAATGTCACGGAAATCATATAGCACCCGGTGGAATTACAATAGATCAGACTAAATGCAATTAACGATTCGGTGAATCCAAAACATAGCAGAACAAGTAACAAAATACAACAGGAGCAAATAGCCATCAAAGTTAACATAACACATCCAAAGATGGCAAACGATCCTAAGTATAATGCAAAAGGAGGGTCAATGAATCCTTGATCCATGAGGTCCAAGTCCGGGTTAGACCGCAAGCAAGCAACTAAACACCACGTCCGGGGAGAACCTGGTTACCTGAAAAGTGTACTAAGCATAGTCAACACAAGGTTGGTGAGTTCGTAGTAATGGTCCATAAAGAACCCACGTCAATAATCACAATAAACGAGTAGAGGCTAGGCATGACTTACAGCGAGCCTCTAAGCAATACAATATCGTCCAACAACAAGATTACCCAAGACAACAATGTGTAATGAGAATGCACAAATGATATATGAATCAATGCAAATGCCAAATGCATGAATAAGTCGACATGCCTATCCTATGCGTGAACGCCGGTCACCAATGCAACGATACCCTTCTGTCATCGCAATGAACAAGGCTGTATCTCAAAAACATCGAGTTATATATGTCTATATACTCGGGGTCATGACTACATCCAAAAATGGGTGCATACATCTATGCACCAGGATGCCGGCAAATCCCCTGCCGAGGGTCCAACAATAATGTATGCAATGCTTACAATCAAATGTAAGTGCATAAATCATAAACCAACGATCGATATACGATGAATATGAATCAATAATCATTATTCGCCAATCCTGAGCCAACAATCAATATAAACCAACTATACGTACATATACTTCAGAGGATTCTACTCTCTTCAAGTCCCAGATGCTTATATATAGGGTCACCCGCAGCCTTCCCACCACATCTAAAACCCAATGAAGGCATAACCGACTTCCATGTATGTACGTCTATCCTAATGCATAAGTAATACTTAACGAAAACACAACCCAAGTCAATCAAATGAAAAGATACGTCACATCAATCCAACAATCAAGTCAAACAAACAATACATCAATAAATACAAGTAAACACGCCAGGTTTACACTTTTCAGCCCGAATCCCAAGCGGGTAGGGAGATACGAAACTCACCTCGATCGGCAAAGAAGTTAGTAAAAGATTACAAACGAGTAATAGGGTCCACACGTCCACAACCTATAATTACACATCATCATACCGTAATGTCAACTACACAATCTCAACAATTTGAAAAATCGACACACATAAATCACAGTGACTATGCACTGCGCCGCAGTGGGCAAGAACCATGCCCACTGCGCCGCAGTGGCTAAACTGGACAGGACCAGAAACAATGCACTGCGCCGCAGTGAGCAAGAACCCTGCCCACTGCGCCGCAGTGGCTAAACTGGACAGGACCAGAAACAATGCACTGCGCCGCAGTGAGCAAGAACCCTGCCCACTGCGCCGCAGTGGCTAAACTGGACAGGACCAGTAATATAGCACTGCGCCGCAGTGAGCCAGGGGAGGGCTCACTGCGCCGCAGTGACCACACACTGCAGCCAACACCTGCAGGTTATGCAGGTGCTACGAACCAAAACCCTAAATTTTAACCCAAAACAACCCGAATCGATTTGCAAGGACTTTTAACTTGATTCGAAGCATAACAAAGCATCATTGAACATGAATACACATAACCCAACCCACAAATTCGACCAAAACATCAAAATCATCCACAAATTCTTCAAACCCTAACCCTAACCCAAAACTCCATTTTTACCATTTTAAAGACTCGAAATCACATCAAATCAACTAGAACACATGAACAAACATAAATAGAAGTAAATGGGTTGATTTAGACTTACCAAAACTCTTCCTAGTGCTCAAATCCGAAATTAGGTCAAAATGGGTAAAATGTTAGAACTTGGCCTTTGATTCTTCAAAGATGGCGACAATGAGAAGATGATGATTACGATTCTTGTATTATAGCAATTCCAAAACACAATTTAGATGGAAGAAAATGAAAACTAGATGGGGGTTTCTTTTACTAGAGAGGATAGAAGAGAAAGAGAGAGAGATGAGGGAAATGAGAAAAGGATAAGGGGAATGGGTCTTGGGGAGGGGCTGGTGGGTCATGGACTACCCACGGGCCGACCCGTTCCCTTCTCAACCACAATACCATTAGTTGCACAATTACATACCGACTACACATACGACGACCCGACTAGCATGCCACATAGTCATAAAATCATAAATGGGTCCAAATACTTCATTCGATAAGTTTGTTAGTCAAATTACACCAAAGTCAACGGTTCAAAATTCGCGGATGTTACATTTATGTTTGAATCTTTTACCAAAATTACCAACCTGGCTGTGTGCTTGCTTATGGTGATCCTCATTCTTTTGGTCAACAAAAAGAGCAGAACTTTCTAATCCACTCCACTATAATGAATTCTGAGTAACATGATTGTGTTTTTAATTTAAAGTTGCATGCCTTAGTAAAGATTTTAAAGTTGCATGTTTTAGTCAGTATTATTTTGAACGCGAGAAGAACGAGCAACACCCTTGGTTGATGTATCAACCCCAAGTTTGAATTCTGATAATGCTTTAAAGGGTTTGTTTTCTCATGTCTTGGATTTGTATAACAACAAAAAGGCCCCCTTCTTAAATGTCTTTCACAGGTTTGAACCCATGACCCCCCGTATGAAACCCCTTAGGGGAAAATACCCTGGACCAAAACCCCAATGTTATTGAATCGGAATATAAGTGATTGTCGTTAATGTTTCTTTCTTTTTTTTAATCTTATGAATTTGGTATAATTCAAAAAGATCTACCAAATGGTTATGTATAAAATGGTATAGAACAATAAAAATAACAAAACATCGTGAACTAATCATCAATACATATATCTAAACTTTTATTTTCAAATATTTTTGGACAATAGTTATAACAACTCGCGCATCGCGCGGGTAAAATACCTCGTTATCTATAAAAACCAAATTGACTTTTGTGAGTGTGTGTGCTCACAGTGGTTTTCACTTTCACGAGGTAGATTACCAAAGGGCCAAAACACGTAAGCAAGAATTAAAACTAGATAACATAATGCTTTATTTATTAAATTAGAAAAGTTCTTGAATAAATGTGAAATAAAATTTAAAGTTAAAGTAAGTTCTTTCATTAAGCAATTGTTTAGTTAAAACAACAAGAAAATGTGAAATATAAGTGCTAATCATGATTTAGTTAATTGAAATACGCTTTTAAAAGTTTTTTAAATGATTTTGAATTTTTTATTGTTTAAATTCGAAAAGCTTCTTACACAAAGTTTCTGTTTATATTTATTTCTTATTAACCTTTTACAAGTATATAATGCTAATTAAATATAATAAAACATAATTTAATGAGATTGAAATGTTGGTATGTTATACAAGCTGCACTCAATGGAAACTTTCGGTGGAATTGGATTCTCAATGATGATTAAAATATTAAGTACTGCTATCTTTTAGACGGTATTCATACATCTCAAGGTTTGCTTATTTAATCGATTGTAGCAAATTTACGGACAGTGGCGGAGCTATGTGGTGGCCACGGGTGGCCATGGCAACCCCACAATATCTATAAAACTCTATAATTTTAGTACTATTTTTATGTATTTATTTAGTTTAAAGGTAATTGACAACCCCAGACTGGTACAATTTAATTTTATAGTATAATTATTATGCTTATTAGTATCAAAAAAACTATTCGGCAACCCCAGACTGGAAATCCTGGCTCCGCCACTGCATACAAATGTCTATGCTTATAACTCTTTAGAGGTAATGATCCAAAATTAGATGATTAGTTTTATCTGATTCAATAAATAGATAATCTTCTTTAAACTTAGATTAGCATGATATATGACCTCGTGCATGACAATAAAGGCAACTAATCTCATTATGTTCTATAGCTTTGCATTATTATTGGGTCCTGCTCTTGGAAATTTTATGTAATAAAGGTATATTATTTCATGTGCTTAAATAGATACTAGCATGGTACTCGCGCGTTGCAGCGGATACCATTAATGGTTGCAAATGAAAGAGAGATAAATATTGAGAGAAAGTTGTGTGTGTAAATGACTGTAAATGAAAAGGCGGGTTGTTTGTAACACCCCGAGCTAGGCTCGAAATACTACCGAAAAGATATAGCGTATGCATGGGATTATCGTAGAACATGAACTATATGAAATAAAGGGGATTCAGTGAATCCAACATCCACAAACAAGTACATAATGCATATTGCAAAATAAGGGCAAATGAATCCTGGATCCATGTAAGTCCAAGCCCAAGCTCTAGCACTAGCATCAATCAACCGACACATCTTGGACTCTCTTGAATACCTGAAAAGTGTACTAAACAAGGTCAACACTAGGTTGGTGAGTTCGTAGGAGCAATGACAAGATCTAATGCCAAAGCCATTCACAATGTGAACAAGCATAAAGAGCAAGGAACACACTTACCGTAGTCCATAAAAGGCACAAATACTCAATTTAGGTTGGCTCATAACCCCACCTAATCACACATGCATTCATTGAACGCAATACACTATAACTAGAATACAAATAATGAGCAAGAACAATTTATGTCAATAACAACTAGTATCAACAAGAACTATGACCTCAAACATGTCCATAATGCACATGCACACATTTCCCTCAATTGCCCACCAACTCAACCAAAACACAATGCACATACATTTCATACGACTTTACATTTAAGGAATCTTGGATGCTTATATATAGGGTCACCCGCAGCCTTCCCACCACATCCGCAACTCATTAAATGTATCATCGTCTTCCATGTATGTACAACTATCCTAAATACAAATAAGAACAATCATGCTCCATCAATCCATAATCCTCACACATGTACTCACAAAAATGAACTACTCAAGATAGTTAGAATGCGCATAATAAAAGAACAAGTAATAATGATATCAATAAGTATCTAACAAGTTCTATAATGCCAACATGTCTAACAATGTCCCTCAAATGTACTCAATTGCACGTCATGTACCTCATTATGCTCAAATGCACGTCATGTACTTCATTGTACTCAATTGCACGTAATGTACTTCATTATGCTCAAATGCACGTCATGTACTTCATTGTACTCAATTGCACGTAATGTACTTCATTGTACTCAATTGCACGTAATGTACTTCATTGTACTCAATTGCACGTAATGTACTTCATTGTACTCAATTGCACGTTATGTACTTCATTGTACTCAATTGCACGTAATGTACTTCATTGTACTCAATTGCACGTAATGTACTTCATTGTACTCAAATGCACGTAATGTACGCAAATGTACTCAAATGCACGTCATGTACTCCAAATGTCCACACATAAGCCAATAATACCATGTGTATATACTTCGTACGATACTACTTTTGAAAGGCCTTTGATGCTTATATATAGGGTCACCCGCAGCCTTCCCACCACATCTCCAACCTTTCAAAGGCATTACCGTCCTCCACATATACACAACTAACCTAAAACAACTCAATATACACAATATAATCACCCTACAACAAATCACATAATTGCACATCAACAAAAATGTCACACAACATATACGTCATAAATATCATCATGCACGAAGTACACTTTTCAGCCCGACTCTTAAAAGAGTAGGGGAGGCTACGAAAACTCACCTTGCCCGGCAAAGAAGCTAGAATACGATTACAAACGAGTAATAGGGTCCACACGTCCACAACCTATAATTAAATACATCATAATACCATAATGTCAACTCTACAATCATAAACAAGTTGGTTTAGCACCATTAGGTCAAATCGCAAACCCTAGACGCCTTTACAACTTTACCGTATATGAAACAAGACGCTTTGACTCGACATTTTTAGAAATGGATTAAGAATCATACAAGATGAGTGTTACTACAAGAAACTAGACTCTCTTACGATTCCAACGATAGGTCATATGACTCGATTGGACTTACGGATCAAAAGTTATTAACGTTTCAAAATCGGCGCGCATAAATTCCAGCATCTAACCACTGCGCCGCAGTGAGCCTTAGCCAAGCTCACTGCGCCGCAGTGGGCTGACCCAAATTAGACCAGACCCTAGCCACTGCGCCGCAGTGGGCTAGGCCCAAGCCACTGCGCCGCAGTGGCTCCAATCTGACCAGCAGCAGCAGCAAGAAAAGCAAGGCCAAACCAACCCAAATCGATTTGTAGGAATTTGTAACTTGATGTGAAGCATAAATAGACACCATTAACCATAAATAAACATAACCCAATCCACAAATCTGACCCAAAACATCAAAATCATATCAAATCGTTCCAACCCTAATCGAAACCCTAGTTTGACCTAAATCGTCTTTTGACTCGATTCAAGACTTGCAATTGTTCAAGATGACTAGAAATGCTATAAACAAACATAAATAGGTATAAATGGGATGAATTTGACTTACCAAAACCTTCACCTAGTCTCCAACCCGAATTTGACCCGAAATGGCTAGAAATCTTGCACTTTGAAACCCAAATCTTGATATGATGCAAAGGAGATGAAATAGATGATGTTTCTAGCACTAATCTAACTTGAAACCATAATCTTGGTGTAAGAATCTTAGAGAGATAGAGAGAATGAAAGTGTGTTTTTTTTTTGTTCTTGGAAGTGAATTAGAGAGAAGAAGAAGATAGAATGAAATGGGTGGAGGAGGAGGGGTTAGAAGGGGGCCGGCCTAGACTCCAAAAGGGTAGGCTCCCGCTCCGCTAAATTCGACAAATAGCTAAACGTTAACCCTTTACATGCCAAAACGAACTCACAACATACTTTAACTTAACGTTTCGCTAAAATTCTTTATTCTCCCAAGTTTCTACCTTGATTTACAAAAGTCATTTACATTTAGTTGTTTTTAAGTTGTAAGCATCGATTAGCACGACTAATGAACTCGACTAGCGCATAAGTCCCAAATTGCACGACAAATTGATCTATATGTACACATTGCACTTAAATGAACCCCAAAAGACTTAAGTTTATCTTACTAACCAAGTTGTTAGCCAAATGGCACAAATAGTCAACGGGTCAAAAGTCACGGTTGTTACATCATTCCCCCGTTAAAGGAATTTCGTCCCGAAATTCGACAAAACCCCAGTTAATGAATATATGTGGTTACTTAGATCTCATATGGTCCTCTCGTTCACAAATGAACTCGGTTTCACGTCTTGCACTCCATCTAACTTTGACAATCGTGTGATGTTCGTTTCTTTAGCCTCTTGGTCTCCCGGTCTAAGATCTCTACCGGCTCTTCCACAAAATTGAGCTTCTTGTCTACTTAAATCTCGTTCATAGGCATATGTAATGTAGGATCCGTCAAGCACTTCCCTAAGTTACAAATATGGAACACATCATGCACACCGTTATGTTCTCGAGGTAGCCTCAACTGGTAATCCACTTGCCCACTCGTTCAATGATCTCAAAGGTCCAATGTACCTTGGTCTAAGTTTGCCTTTCTTTACCAAATGAATGACACTTTCCTACGGGGAGACTTTCACAAGCACATAACCACCCACATATTGAACTCCAATGGTCTATGTCTCGCATAGGCGTATTTCCTTTGTCTCTCACGACCAATTGTAATCTCTCCTTGATTTGAGAAATCGCCTTTGTTGTCTCGACTACTATTATTGGCCCTATAAGTTGGCTTTCGTCAATCTCTACTCAAGCAAGTTGAGAACGATACTTTCTACCATAAGGTGCCCTAGACGGAGCCCTTTGAACACTCGCATAGTAACTATCATTACACGAGAACCCAATTAAAGGTAAATGATCTTCTTAAGTTCCACCAATGTCAATAGCACAAGCCCTCAACATGTCTTCAAGCGTTTGAATGGTTCTTTCAGTTTTGTCCATCCATTAAGGATGAAACGCCGTACTCATGTCAAGTTGAGTACTCATTGCTCGTTAAAAGGCTTTCCAAAAATTTAGTTATACCAGATGTTTCCTTCGGCAACGGTAGAACCCGTAACTCCTTACTTAGACGCCACTTCTTCAATGTACAAATGCGCATGGTGTCAAACTTTTCGGTCTCACGAATGGCTAAGAAGCGAGCCGACTTTGTCAACCGATCTACGATCACCCATCTAGTATCACAACCACTTCTTGTCTTCGGTAACTTCGTAATGAAGTTCATTGCAATCCGTTCCCATTTCCACTCCGGTGTCACCGGTTGCACCAATAAAGTCCTTCATATCAAAGTACATCATCTCCGAGCCCGGATGGGCCGAATATGCCGACCTGTGGGATTCATTCATGAGAAATGTCCTCAAATTGCCGAAAAAATGGGAACCCAAGTCTTCCAATTAAGTATAGCCCATTGTCTTCCTTTATACCGAATTGTTGCTCTATTCCATCTAATCTTTCATTACCAAAACTCTCCGGTAAAGCAGCTTGTACGTGTGCTCCTATGGTCCTGTCACGAATACTTTGCTCCACCGTGAGACTCATGGCTCTTGTCCTTCTCGGCTTGACCCTTTCCTTTATACTAAAAGCATCGGCTACGACGTTAGCTTTGCCCGGATGGTAGCGAATATCACAATCATAATTACTAAAAGTTCAAGTCATCTTCTTTGTCTCGTATTCAACTCACTTGATCGAAAATATGTTGAAGACTTCTATGATCGGTGTAAATTACACATTTGGTGCCTTAAGGTAATGTCTCCAACACTTTCAAGCGAACACAACCACCCCAATTTCTAAATCATGAGTGGGGCAGTTTTCCTCATGCACCTTAAGTTAACGGGAGGCATAAGCAATGATCTTGCCCCTCTCAACGCCTCCAATTCTTGACCGCTTCAATCTTGCTAGGAACTACATGAATTTCATCTTTGCTCACCACATGACCGAGGAGATGAACTTCTTCTACCAACTCGCAATTAGGAGAATCTCGCATACAAATTCTCTTTTCTAAGCAAGTCTAGCACTTCGCGTAAATGTTCGGCAAGATCTTCCTTCAACCTCGAGTAAACAAGTATATCATTAATAAGGGTAGTGATAGGCTTGTCCAAGTTGGGCCATCACACCCGCATTCACCAAGCCCATGAACACCGTCGGTGCATTAGTCAACCCAAAGGGACACGGTGTATCCTAAATGCACATACTTTGTAGGAAACATTGTCTTTGAGATGTCATTATTATGGACGCGCAGTTGGCTCTAGCCTGAGTGAAGGTAAATCTTGGAGGAGGGATTAACACCTTCTGGTTGATCAAATGAGTCCTCATTTATCGAAAATTGATACTGGTTCTTCATCGTGAGCTTGTTCACTGCCCGGAAATCGATACACCTCATAAAAACCCATCGTTCTCCCTGGAAACAGAATAGAAGTTCCCCATGGCGATTGGTTATGATGAATGAACTCTTTCTCTTGAAGCTCTTTAGGTTGAGGTTCCAACTCTTGTATCTCCGTTAAGGCGAGTTTATAAGGGGCTTTGGCTACGGATGCGACGTTAGGAGTTAGTTAGATACAAAATCAAGTTGTCGAGACGGGGGGGTAAGCCAGATGAATCGCCCAGAAGTGCATCGGGAAGGTCGTGAACAAAAAGGGATGGTCTTCAACTCAACTATTGTAGCGGTAGCACTAAGTACTTCTGAACTAAAGGATTTGATGTTTCAAATTGAACTCTTAAGACCTCATCGTTAAACAAGGGTATCTTGACCACTCTTCCACCACAACCAATAACCGCATTAATCGTCAACCTCCAATCTAAGCCCGTAATGACGCCAAACTTCCCATATCGAATGACATAGAATCGATGAATACATCTACGTTGTTTAAAGTCAAGAAAAATCACGGAGTATTTGACTAGGTCTAGTTAGAGCACCATTGACCATTTCAATATCAAGCACATGGTTTAAGGCACGAGGATGGATATCTATCGAAGGAATGAAGCTATGCTCAGCATCAGTAATCAAATAACACCTTGGCGTAATTATCGTTTAGAGTAAATGTACCCGTCACCACATTAGGATCGTTGCGAACTTCAGTAGTACCCTGCCGCAAAAGTTCACCTACCGATACGGTTAATTGTATCCACCCTAGTAAAGATCTTAAAGTTTATGACCCGAAGGTTAGTCTCAAAGTTCTTACATGTTAGTCACACAAGTAGTCAATGCTCTCGTACCGACATGTCACACATAGATGATATCTTTACACTAAGGCGAAAGTACTAATGTTCTAGGGGAATCGTTATGTATCATGCTATAATATCAAGTTCACACTAATTGTTCATCATCAAACCACAATAGTAGTTAGTGCATTCATGCCAACACACTACACATTTTTAATGTCTTTACGCTAAGGCCAATATATAAATGTTCTCAAGTAACTGTCATATATTATGCTATCATACCAACATATCATACTTGTCTCATATCAACACACTAAGGGCAATATATCAAAGTTCTCAAGTAATCATTATCTATCATGTTCTCATGTCTAGTTCACAACATTTGTCCACCAACATAGTCAAGTACTCATATTCCACACATCACATCACAAGCAACTAAAACAAGTGGTCCAAAGTATAATCCGAATCTGATATGCCCTCTAGTTATTGACCGGGTTTGTATACAGGGTGTACCAGCGGCTTACCCTCCACCCAATCAACTTCCATTAAGCATATCGGTTCCTTATTATACTCTAAGCCAAACGGGTGCAATCCGTGATGTCATTAACTTGTTATAATACCGGGTAACCATAAAAGAGTTGATCGGGCTCTTTTAGGGTTGCCACAATATTATATCATGTTAATGCCATAACTTCATCTTGCCCTAATCATCAAACAATATCGATTCAATCCAACAATATGCACATGACCTCATTTACTTCCAATAACCACATTGACCTCATGCACTTGACCATCACACAACAACACATTGTCCATATCAACCCAATTGTACTCATGTTATCACATTTATCACATTGTACTTGTCCCACATAACATATTGTTCACATTATACTCTTCACAAAACAACACGTTGATCACATAGCACTCATCTCAAGCCAACACATTGTCCAAATGTACTAATTTCATTATGTATAACGATCCTGCCTACGAACTCTTAGTGTACACTTACAAGGTTCATACAATTCACGTTGCATTCAAAATTCCTAACCATGCATGCTATATGAAGAGTTTTTACTTAAGCCGTAGTCTAGGTCAAACCACCTAATTCACTACGACCCTGCATGGGCCACCATTCTGTAACACCCCGAGCTAGGCTCGAAATACTACCGAAAAGATATAGCGTATGCATGGGATTATCGTAGAACATGAACTATATGAAATAAAGGGGATTCGGTGAATCCAACATCCACAAACAAGTACATAATGCATATTGCAAAATAAGGGCAAATGAATCCTGGATCCATGTAAGTCCAAGCCCAAGCTCTAGCACTAGCATCAATCATCCGACACATCTTGGACTCTCTTGAATACCTGAAAAGTGTACTAAACAAGGTCAACACTAGGTTGGTGAGTTCGTAGGAGCAATGACAAGGATCTAATGCCAAAGCCATTCACAATGTGAACAAGCATAAAGAGCAAGGAACACACTTACCGTAGTCCATAAAAGGCACAAATACTCAATTTAGGTTGGCTCATAACACCACCTAATCACACATGCATTCATTGAACGCAATACACTATAACTAGAATACAAATAATGAGCAAGAACAATTTATGTCAATAACAACTAGTATCAACAAGAACTATGACCTCAAACATGTCCATAATGCACATGCACACATTTCACCTCAATTGTCCACCAACTCAACCAAAACACAATGCACATACATTTCATACTACTTTACATTTAAGGAATCTTGGATGCTTATATATAGGGTCACCCGCAGCCTTCCCACCACATCCGCAACTCATTAAATGTATCATCGTCTTCCATGTATGTACAACTATCCTAAATATAAATAAGACAATCATGCTCCATCAATCCATAATCCTCACACATGTACTCACAAAAATGAACTACTCAAGATAGTTAGAATGCGCATAATAAACAAGAACAAGTAATAATGATATCAATAAGTATCTAACAAGTTCTATATGCCAACATGTCTAACAATGTCCCTCGAATGTACTCAATTGCACGTCATGTACCTCATTATGCTCAAATTCACGTCATGTACTTCATTGTACTCAATTGCACGTAATGTACTTCATTGTACTCAATTGCACGTAATGTACTTCATTGTACTCAATTGCACGTTATGTACTTCATTGTACTCAATTGCACGTAATGTACTTCATTGTACTCAATTGCACGTAATGTACTTCATTGTACTCAATTGCACGTAATGTACTTCATTGTACTCAATTGCACGTAATGTACTTCATTGTACTCAATTGCACGTAATATACTCAAATGCACGTAATGTACGCCAAATGTACTCAAATGCACGTCATGTACTCCAAATGTCCACACATAACCAATAATACCATGTGTATATACTTCGTACGATACTACTTTTGAAAGGCCTTGATGCTTATATATAGGGTCACCCGCAGCCTTCCCACCACATCTCCAACCTTCCAAAGGCATTACCGTCCTCCACATATACACAACTAACCTAAAACAACTCAATATACACAATATAATCACCCTACAGCAAATCACATAATTGCACATCAACAAAAATGTCACACAACATATACGTCATAAATGTCATCATGCACGAAGTACACTTTTCAGCCCGACTCTTAAAAGAGTAAGGGAGGCTACGAAAACTCACCTTGCCCGGCAAAGAAGCTAGAATACGATTACAAACGAGTAATAGGGTCCACACGTCCACAACCTATAATTATACATCATAATACCATAATGTCAACTCTACAATCATAACAAGTTGGTTTAGCACAATTAGGTCAAATCGCAAACCCTAGACGCCTTTACAACTTTACCGTATATGAAACAAGACGCTTTGACTCGACATTTTTAGAAATGGATTAAGAATCATACAAGATGAGTGTTACTACAAGAAACTAGACTCTCTTACGATTCCAACGATAGGTCATACGACTTATTTGGACTTACGGATCAAAAGTTATTAACGTTTCAATCGGCGCGCATAAATTCCAGCATCTAACCACTGCGCCGCAGTGAGCCTTAGCCAAGCTCACTGCGCCGCAGTGGGCTGACCCAAACAAGACCAGACCCTAGCCACTGCGCCGCAGTGGGCTAGGCCCAAGCCACTGCGCCGCAGTGGCTCCAATCTGACCAGCAGCAGCAGCACCAGCAAGTGCAAGGACCAAAACCAAAACCCTAAATCGATTTGTAGGAATTTGTAACTTGATGTGAAGCATAAATAGACACCATTAACCATAAATAAACATAACCCAATCCACAAATCCGACCCAAAACATCAAAATCATATCAAATCGTTCCAACCCTAATCGAAACCCTAGTTTGACCTAAATCGTCTTTTGACTCGATTCAAGACTTGCAATTGTTCAAGATGACTAGAAATGCATAAACAAACATAAATAGGCATAAATGGGATGAATTTGACTTACCAAAACCTTCACCTAGTCTCCAACCCGAATTTGACCCGAAATGGCTAGAAATCTCGCACTTTGAAACCCAAATCTTGATATGATGCACAGGAGATGAAATAGATGATGTTTCTAGCACTAATCTAACTTGAAACCATAATCTTGGTGTAAGAATCTTAGAGAGAGATAGAGAGAATGAGAGTGTGTTTTTGTTCTTGGAAGTGAATTAGAGAGAAGAAGAAGATAGAATGAAATGGGTGGAGGAGGAGGGGTTAGAAGGGGGCCGGCCTAGACTCCAAAAGGGTAGGCTCCCGCTCCGCTAAATTCAACAAATAGCTAAACGTTAATCCTTTAAATGCCAAAACGAACTCACAACATACTTTAACTTAACGTTTCGCTAAAACTCCTTATTCTCCCAAGTTTCTACCTTTATTTACAAAAGTCATTTACATTTAGTTGTTTTTAGATTGTAAGCATCGCTTAGCACGACTAATGAACTCGACTAGCGCATAAGTCCCAAATTGCACGACAAATTGATCTATATGTACACATTGCACTTAAATGAACCCCAAAAGACTTAAATTTATATTACTAACTAAATTGTTAGCCAAATGGCACAAATAGTCAACGGGTCAAGACACTGTTGAAATTGTTTTTGTGAGGAGGGGTATTTTAGACAATTTCTCCTGTGTAACTTTCAACAGGGGGTATATTTTCTTTATTATGTAGTATAGATGTTGAAATGAAATTAAAAAGTGTGTTTATCTACTGTGGGTTTGTCTCATATTGATAGTGAAATAAAATTAAATGTGGTTTTGTCTTATATTGATAGTGGAATAAAATTAAATGTGTTTATAAGACTCTGTTGGTGGAATAATAATTCTCTATAAAAAGTCACACCGCTAGTTAGCAAGAAAGGTGTGAAGCACCCGATGCACCCGAACACGAGATTGGGTCGTGGGTAATGTGACGTTTTAGTGACTTGCACTTTTATTTTGGCATCGCTACGAGCTGTTTTAAGGGTCATCTGCTTAAGAGTGTCCCCAACCATAATGCCCATTTTCTTTCCTTTTTTTACTTTTTAATTTCTTTCTGTTATTTTGATTTCTTGCTTTATCTAGTCAGTTTGCTAATTTCCTTGTAATTTTCTTGTTGTAATTTGAATATTTTTCCAATAAAATTGCATTTTCTTGAATGATGTTCTAACACTTGCTAATCAAAACAACTAGATTAATACCCGGTCGGTGACCGGGTTACCAAATAACTTAAAAGCCATTTATCCAAAAACAAAAGTTTATTAAACAATCGACTTGAAATATAATGTTTAAATAAAGTCTTAAATTTTGTACATTTTTAATATAATAATATATAAAGAGTTGTTGATATATATTAAGATTATCAATACTCGACCTTACCAATTCGACTTGAAACCCACCGGAAAACGTGGTTAGAGTTGTGAAATCTAGACCCGGTAACCCAACTTGATTTTTGGGTCGGGGTTGGGTTGACCTTTTGGGTTAATAAGTCAACCCGCAACCCAAAAATATTTAAATTTTATATAATTTTTTTTAATAGATCGACACACCAACTCATTTGATCCGACAACCCACAACCCATTTGACTTAAAATCAACCCGTCAACCCTCCAATATATGACGATCAACCCACCAACTCATTTAACGCGCCAACCTACCAAAACACCAACTCATGTGACCCGAAATCAACCTACCAACCCTTGCCAACCCGATATTTTATGAGTTGGTGGTTGGGTTCGGGTTGACACGTTTTGGTTGAGATTTCAAGTCGGTTACCTAATGCCAACCTGTTAGCTTAAACTCGTTATATCTATTTCATTATTATACCCGTATTTATTTTAGTTATTGTTCAATATAAAGTTATTTATCCGTGCATTAGAATTTTTAAATTCGATGGTTGGTGAAGTGGACCATCGTCATCCTCACCCGTTTTCATAAGTAAAGTTTAGATGCATCATTTTTTAAATTTGATTTAAGTCAAAAGTTAAATCTTTTAATAAACCATTAACCATCTTGCGCATTGTGGAGGTATGGTTTTGATTTATATTGTCGCATTACATTTATTCATTGGTATATCTATAATACGTATAGTTTACAATTTTGATTCTTGATTTTCGATATTGATTATGGTTTCATATTTCATGTTTTTAAAATTAAATAAGTTTAATTTTGTTTAGAAAATAAACGTCTATACTTTAACTCGTTTTTCTTTTCACATGGTATTACCAATGGGAAAATACGGGTATCTTGGAGTTTCAAATGTTATTAAAATTAAAAGGCATGTTTTCTAATATTATGGTTGTAAATATAGATACGTTAAATACCTTAAAAACCTGTCATGGTATGAGTTGACTTTTTATTTCAATCTTTTTATATATTATAGCACAATTGTTCTAATAATCTTAATCTTAATCTTAATATATACTATAAGACAGTTGAACTAATAACTTATTAACCAATCAAATCGCTCAATTTTATCAAATTGACTCTCGCTTATGTCATCATTTAGATTAACTATAAATTAAAAATCCTAATAATCATTATCCAAATATATATTATATTAGTATTTATATTAATTTGTAGAAAAAGTCTCATTAATTTACACTTTTTTGTTTTCCATCAATAATTTACACTTTTAGCCCTGAATACTTAATTTATATTTATTTTTAACCATTAACTTGAGAATATTTTTTTAAGACTTTTTTAAAAAGTTACAAAAAGTATTTACATTTAATTTTTTAAAGTTACAATTGTCACTCAAATCAAGAATCCTAATTGTTATCTAATTATCATAGGACAGGTGATTGAAAATAAACCTATTCGTGTTATGGGCCCGCATCATGATCAAATACATATACTTAATGTCAAGTACAGGATCACAAATATGTTTATATTTTAATTTTTAATTATCTTTCATAATAATATTACATTATGAGTACAACTGGTTTCAAAAAATTATATAGTAGAGAAATTATTGTAGCATGTGCCTTGTGGAATGATTACGAAAAACAATTCCATCAATATGTCTCAGCTAATAATGACGCGAACATGTGATTATTGTACTACAACTTGCAAAGTATAACACTTAGAACCGTATATCTTCAAAATTATAAGCTTTTATGACTTAAATGTATGAAGATCTAATATTGATAATATCGTAAACCCGTGTCCAGTGTTGGACACGGGTCTAAAATCTAGTTTATTAGCTAATCATAGCTCTTAATTCTTTTAAGTTGACTTTTTTTTTAATTTTGACTTTTTTACACTTTTATTTTTCTTCACAAATTTACATCTTTTAACCAATATTCCAATATAATAAATCAAAGATAATAATAGTAATATATATTCAATAGAAATAATTACTAATATATATCCAATAGAATAATAAGCTAATATATATCCTAATTTATGTTTTATCATATAAAACAAATAAGTAACTAAATAAAAAAAATATCATTGTAAATATATTAGAATTTTAAAAGTAATTATACTATTATCTTTAAAAAAAAAATTCTTTTTTAATTGTCGTAACACATAAGAAAAACAAAGCATATACAAATGTTATCTTTACAAAAAAATATATAACATTGTCATAGTATAATTAGATATTTAGGATATGTTTTATCTAAGAATAAGATATTATATTTAACAATACAAAATAAAAATATAATACATCATGTGTAACAATAAAACAAATAAATTATAAGAATTCATATGTAAAACAAATAAATTGTTCCATCTTACATTGTCTGAAAAATTGCTAAGTCTATCTAATTAATTTAATTTAATTAGATATTGCATGAGAGTTTTTGTATAACATCCAAATTGTATGTTATATTCTATTTTGGAAACATATTACTGTACGTCATTTAACTTCTATGTTAATTGTAGTTTGATTTTTATGAAGTACTAGTATTCCTACCCGCGCGTTGCGGCGGTAGTACGTTTTTACCCGACAAAATTTTGGGTACAAACATTAAACATGATGAAGTCACGAACCAAATAGAGAGAATCAACAAAACCAAAACTGATGTAAGATATAAATCAGCAAAACCAAAACTGATGTAAAATAGAGAGAATCAACAAATATTGATGTGAAGATAATAACTATTAGAGTGCGGTTGGCGAAACGGTAGCAAGACAGCATCAAGTCACGAACCAAATAATAGCTAAAAGCTACAACTGATTTATCCATATGCTACCCCTTCCATAGAAACATGGGATTAAACAAAGTATTACTACATGATAAAAAACTTGCATTACATAAACTTGAATGCATGAACGACATCTAAATGAGAATATTGACAGCAACAACATCCAAATAATTAGCGAACGTAAATGGTTAACTTGAACACCTCATGTAGTGTGCTTATATGTAATTCAAAACGTATAAATCTTGGTGATAATACTATAAACGGTCCCAGCATTAACAGTTGCTACAATTCTAACAGTCATAACTTTGCTTTGTCCATGGTTCCTTTCAACTGTTGTTCAATCAAGAAGGCATAAAAGGTAGAATATGTATTCTGGTTCATCAATCAACATATCATTAGCTGGATATGTAACATAATTGCTTTTAGTAGTCCCGCTTGTTGCTGCATACCAGACATATATAAACACACAATATGGTAAGAACGATAATTCACAATGTAAAATAACTTGTTTGAACTTGTTGGGGCATTTAGTCTATTGTTTCCTCTAAAACTTCACCAATATTATTGAATATGCTTTCATTACTTATTAGTAAAATGATATTTGTACTCGTAATAATTTATAGCATTTTGTAAAATCAAAGTATTATATCTGTGCAAGGTTTAGTATCATGTTATAATGAGAAGTCATCTATTGTTTGCAAGTTTGGAACTAATGTAAATAACAGTGAAATAACTCTAAGTAAAACTTATTGGAGCGTTTAGTCTAATCCTTCAATTCTTCTTGTGAGATATTTGATGAAATTATCTGTAACAATCAAGAAGTGAAATAAGCTGAACACTGTTATTCGACTTCTTATTCACAACGTATGCATAAAAAGTTTGCATTTTTGTGCAAAAAGTGTTTATAGTGATACACTAACAAAAAAGTCATGTTTCAACAGGTTAACCAACCAAGTTGAACCATCAAGCCTGCCCCTCTATTTGATCTTACCGTTACATTATTAGTGACATTCCAAAAATTACCACTAAAATGTCAAGCCACACCAGATAATATAGTACTTTTACTTACTGAAAATGAACCAATATAATAAACATAAAAGGTCTAAGCATGAAACTTAATGTTTTATGGCATCAAACATTGCAAAAAACCCAACACCAATTTAACCTTATGAACAGGACAAAGCTTGAACCATCTTCGAGAGAGCACCAAGCCTAACCATCATTTTCAAGAATATCTGTAACACCCCAAGCCGAGGCTCGAAATATCACGGAAATCATATAGCACCAGGTGGAATTACAATAGAACAAACTAAATGCAAATAAAGATTCAGTGAATCCATACAATAAGATAAACAAGTATCAAATACATACAGAGCAAGTCATCATCAAAGTTACAACAGAACATCATAAGATGGCTAACGTTCTAAGTACAATGCAATAAGGCAAATGGATCCTTGATCCATATAAGTCCAGTCCGGGTTCGACAGCAAGCAAACAAATCAAACTCCACGCTCTGGATAACCTGGTTACCTGAAAAGTGTACTAAGCATAGTCAACACAAGGTTGGTGAGTTCGTAGTAATGGATCACAAGGAACCATCGTCAGCAATCACAATATGTATAAGGAAGAGTAAGTAATGTCTTACAAGTAGCCTTTATAAGGCACAAAGTCAAGCAAATAGGTAAACCGATAGTAAACCTCGTCACATAACAAGCCAATAGTGTATCAACGAGAATGAGGGATGCGTGTCACGATTATGCATAAGTAATACCAACATCAATGAGTATGCGAAGCAATAAGGATGCATAAAGTATATGTGCATGCGGCATGATCAAGCAATGCATGAGTGTATATCATGTGTCTCTCAACAATCATCAAAAGTGCACCAGTTCCCCGGGAGCGAACGACCTCGCACACGTTTCCCATACAAAAGGGGTGCGTACGTTCCCGCTCACGTTTCCCATAGCTTGGGGGTGCGTGTGCGTCTCATCAATACATATGCGTGTTTAAGTTCCCCGGGGAGCGAACGACCTCGCACACGTTTCCCATACAAAAGGGGTGCGTACGTTATCGCTCACGTTTCCCATAGCTTGGGGGTGCGTGTGAACTCAGTCACATATGCAACGATACCCGCCTGTCATAGCAATGACACAGGCTGCATCTCAAAATCATCGAGATATATATGTCTATATACTCGGGATCATGAACTCAACATCCATCAGATTAGTGTATACATCTATACACTTGGATGTATGCAATCCTCAACCGAGGGATTATCAACAATGTATGCATGCTTACAATTAATCAAAAATGCATCAATCGTAACTCAACAATCACAATGCGATGAACATGAACCAACAATCAATATTCGACAAACATGAGCCAACTATCCATATAAACACCAATTCTATACGTACATACACTTAACAGGATTCTACTTTCTTCGAGTCCCAGATGCTTATATATAAGGTCACCCGCAGCCTTCCCACCACATCTAGAACCCATTGAAGGCATAACCGACTTCCATGTATGTACGTCTATCCTAATATTAATGGAATACTTAACCAAAATAAACTGTAACACCCCGAGCTAGGCTCGAAATGCACCGAAAGCATGACACAAGATGGAATTATCGTAGAACGAGACTATATGAAAGTAAAGGATTCCGGGAACCCAACAATTTAGAATACATGTCACAAAAGCATAAGGAGCATCCAACCATCAAAAGTTTACAAAAAAATAACAATTCAAAAGATGGCTCATGATCCTAAGCAAATCCCATCAACGGGCAAATGGATCGCGGATCCATGGTCAAGTCCAACATCTAGCAAGCACGTCAAGCTCTTGGGTTCTCTTGATTTCCTGAAAAGTGTACTAAACAATGTCAACACTAGGTTGGTGAGTTCGTAGGAAAAGATGAACAAGAACACATACCAATGTCAACCAATCCATGATTTACATTAACATGATCTAATAAATTGCACACTTGTAACCAATGTACTCATTTGCACGTAAATGTACTCATGTACTCAATTGCACGTAATGTACCTCATTGTACTCAATTGCACGTAATGTACCTCATTGGACTCAATTGCACGTAATGTACCTCATTGTACTCAATTGCACGTAATGTACTCATTGTACTCAATTGCACGTAAATGTACTCATTGTACTAATTGCACGTAAATGTACTCATTGAACTCAATTTGCACGTAAATGTACTCATTGTACTAATTGCACAACCAAACACCATGTGTATATACTTCGTACGATACTACTTTTGAAAGGCCTTTGATGCTTATATATAGGGTCACCCGCAGCCTTCCCACCACATCTCCAACCCTTCAAAGGCATTACCGTCCTCCATATATACACAACTAACCTAAAACAACTAAAATACAATTTACGATAACCATACGACCAATCACTAAAATAGCACATCGACAAACGTCACACAACATGCACGTCACAAACATAACATCATGCACGAGGTACACTTTTCAGCCCGACTCTTAAAAGAGTAGGGGAGGCTACGAAAACTCACCTTTGCCTTGATTTACCGAATTTAAAGTGATCTAGAACGTCAATTAATTGCCAAACGATCACAACCTATCATAATGTACATGTACATATCAATATATATAAAATCACGTCCTCATTTAGCATTTTTGAACTTTAGAATTGAACCCGGGACTTGAACGCATATTAGAACTGAGTACGATAACTTAAGAGACAAGTAACGACTCGTCTGGAGTTACGGTTAAAAGTTATTAATGTTTGAAAATCGACGCGCGTACTTTCCCAGTAACTATCCACTGCGTCGCAGTGAGCCAGGACCATGCTCACTGCGCCGCAGTGGCTAAGTCAGACCAGGACCAGAACAATGCACTGCGCCGCAGTGAGCAAGAACCATGCCCACTGCGCCGCAGTGGGTAAACTGGACCAGTACCAAGGCCAGTAACACGGCACTGCGCCGCAGTGGGCCAGAGGAGGGCTCACTGCGCCGCAGTGACCACAGACTGCAGCCAGCACCTGCAGGTTATGCAGGAACCACGAACAAAACCCCCAAAATCTCAACATTTACGCCATGAAATCGACTTGCACAACTCCAAGACTCATTTTCAAACATAGTTAAACATAATTGAACATAACTAAGCAAGTTTCATCATCCAAAAATCAATCTCAAACACATTTTCTTACTAAAATTCGATCTTGACCCATTTGAACCAAAATTGACCCAAAACCTAGTTTTCGACTTATAATCGTTTTGAAGAGTTCCTTGGCCCGTTTCTGGACATAACCAATCATTTGAACATAACCCACTCAAAAGTCCCATTCCAAAACATGGCTTTTGACCCAAATCACATTTTGACCTAATTTAGATAACTAGAAACCCTAATTTCGGATTTTGAAGCTATAAGGACCAAGAGTGCTTAGATTTAGGTGAAATACAAGTTTAATAACTAGAAATGACGAATTTGAGCTAGAAAACACTTACCAAAACTTCCACAAGCAATCAAACCCGATTTTGACCTAGTTGAAGCTTTTCTTGCACTTTGAGACTTGGATTTTTGATATGATGTTAGAATGATAATAAGGATGATGATTTTGTTATTAAATCTAGTTGAACTAACATAAATGACCAAGAATTTAGAGAAAGATGGAGAGTGTAGGTGCATTTAGTGAGGGAGAGAGAAGTGTAAGAGAATGAAATGAATGGATGAAGAAGGGATAAGGTGGGATGGGTTGGGTATCTCTTGGATGGGTCATGGGTTGGGTACAACCCACGGATAGGATCCATATTCATTTTACTAGTTGACTTAATTGTCACCCAAAAGTAAAGAACCGACTAGCACTAACCAATGGTCTCGACTTGCCCTTAAGTCTCTAGTTGCACAATAAATTGACCCATATAAAACACATTGCACTCAAATGACCCTTAGATTGCACTTGAACATATATTAATTAAAACAAAACTTAGGAAACGTACCCATAGTCAAAAGTCAAATGCACGGTTGTTACATTATTCCCCCGTTAAGGGAATTTCGTCCCGAAATTCGATGGAACCCTAATCACTAAACAAATGCGGATACTTTGACTTCATGGAGTCTTCCCGCTCCCAAGTGAACTCGGCTCCACGTCTAGCATGCCATCGAACCTTGACTATCGTATAGCGCTTTTTCTTTAGTTTCTTGTCTACACGATCCACAATCTCTACCGGCTCTTCAACAAAGTTGAGCTTCTTGTCTACTTGTATCTCGTCCATGGGCACGTGATGAGTAGGATCCGCCAAGCACTTCCTTAAATTACAAATATGGAACACATTGTGCACTCCACTAAGTTCTTGAGGTAGCTTTAGCCGGTAAGCCACCTTGCCCACACGTTCTATGATCTCAAAAGGTCCTATGTATCTTGGCGCAAGCTTGCCTCTCTTGATGAAACGAACAACACCCTTCCACGGGGAGACCTTCAAAAGTACATGATCACCAACATTGAACTCCAAGGGTCTACGCCTCACATCGGCGTACTTCTTTTGTCTTTCACGGGCCACTTGTAATCTCTCTTTGATTTTTGAAATCACTTTTGTTGTTTCAATTATTACTTCCGGCCCAATAAGTTGGCTCTCGCCTATTTCCGCCCAAGCGAGTGGAGAACGACACTTTCTACCATAAAGCGCCTCAAACGGGGCCATTTGGATAGTCGCATGGTAACTATTGTTATATGAGAACTCCACTAGCGGTAGGTGGTCTTCCCAATTTCCACCAAATTCGATGGCACAAGCCCTCAACATATCCTCAAGCGTTTGGATGGTTCTTTCGGTTTGCCCATCCGTTTGTGGATGGAACGCCGTACTCATGTCAATTTGAGTACCCATTGCACGTTGAAAAGCTTCCAAAAATTTGATTTGAACCGGCTATCTCTATCGGAGATAATAGAAACCGGAACTCCATGTTTTGCCACCACTTCCCTAATGTACAAACGCGCTAGGGTGTCGAACTTATCGGTCTCGCGAATGGCTAAAAAGTGAGCCGACTTTGTCAATCGATCCACAATTACCCATATAGTGTCACGGCCATTTCTTGTCTTCGGTAACTTCGTAACGAAGTCCATTGCAATCCTTTCCCACTTCCATGCCGGTATCACCGGTTGTACCAACAAACCGGGTGGCTTCTTATGATCGGCTTTCACTTGTAAGCAAGTAAGGCACTCGCTCACATATTTAGCCACATCACGTTTCATGCCCGGCCACCAATAGAAATCCTTTAAATCAAAGTACATCTTATCCGACCCCGGGTGGACCGAATAAGGCGACTTATGAGCTTCATTCATTAGGAAAGTTCTCAAATTGCCAAAGATTGGAATCCAAAGCTTCCCAACTAAATATAACCCGTTGTCTTCCTTCCGGTCAAAAAGTTGCTCCATACCATCTAGCCCTTCATTACCAAAATTTTCCGGCAAGGTAGCTTGCACTTGAGCTTCTATGATACGGTCCCGAATACTTTGCCCCACCGTAAGGCTCATGGCTCTTGATCTTCTCCGCCTTGACCCTTTCCTTTCTACTTAAAGCATCGGCTACGACATTGGCTTTGCCCGGATGATAGCGAATGTCACAATCATAATCGCTAAAAAGTTCAATCCATCTTCTTTGCCTCATATTCAACTCGCTTTGATTAAAAATGTGTTGTAGGCTTTTGTGATCGGTATAGATCACACTTTTGGTGCCATACAAGTAATGTCTCCAACACTTCAAAGCGAAAACAACCGCTCCCAATTCCAAATCGTGAGTAGGGTAATTCTTCTCATGCACCTTAAGTTGCCGGGAGGCATAAACGATGACCTTGCCCCGTTGCATAAGTACACACCCCAAACCTTGACCCGAAGCGTCACAATAGACCACAAAATCTTCAATCCCATCCGGAAGGCTCAAGATAGGAGCTTCACATAACATGTCCTTGAGAGTTTGAAAGGCAAGTTCTTGTCTCTCGCCCCACTCGAATCTCCTTTCCTTTTGAGTCAAGAGAGTGAGTGGTTGTGCTATCTTGGAGAAACCTTCAATGAATCTTCGGTAATAACCCGCCAACCCAAGAATTGGCGAATCTCGGATGGTATCTCGGGTCGCCTCCAATTCTTAACCGCTTCAATCTTGCTAGGATCCACATGAATCCCATCTTTGCTAATCACGTGACCAAGGAAATGAACTTCTTCCAACCAAAATTCGCACTTTGAAAATTTAGCATACAACTTCTCCTTTCTAAGCAACCCTAGCATCTCACGCAAATGCTCGGCATGATCTTCCTTTGTTTTTGAGTAGACAAGTATGTCATCAATGAAGACAATGATCGACTTGTCCAAATAGGGTCGACACACCCGGTTCATCAAATCCATGAACACCGCCGGTGCATTAGTCAACCCAAACGGCATAACGGTAAATTCATAGTGACCATACCTTGTACGAAACGCCGTCTTTGGTATGTCATCTTCATGAACTCTAAGTTGGTGATAGCCCGAACGGAGTCAATTTTTGAGAAATACTTGGCACCTTGCAAACGATCAAAAAGCTCATCGATTCTAGGAAGTGGATACCGGTTCTTCACTGTGAGCTTGTTCAATTCTCGGTAATCAATACACATCCTAAAGGACCCATCTTTCTTTTTCACAAACAATATTGGAGCTCCCCAAGGCGATTGACTAGGACGAATGAACCCTTTTTCTTGAAGTTCTTTAAGTTGGGATTCTAGCTCTTGCATTTCCGTCAAGGCAAGTCTATATGGAGCTTTGGCCACGGGTGCGGCCCCGGGAATCAAATTGATGCGAAAATCAAGTTCACGAGACGGGGGTAGACCTGGTAGGTCATCCGGAAAAACGTCGGGAAAATCACGAACAATAGGAACGGCTTTCAATTCCACCTTTGTGACGGTAGCACTAAAAGCCTTGGAACTAGGGAATCGGAAGTTTCACCTTGGACTCTAAGAATATCACCGTTTGACAACGGTATTTTGACCACTCTTTCACCACAATCAATGACCGCATTTACCGCCGTCATCCAATCCATACCCACAATGATGTCGAAGCTTCCAATATCGAAGGGCATGAGATTAATATAAAATTCGACGTCGTTTAAAGTCAAGATACAATCCCGAAGCACTTGACTAAGCCTAGTTAAGGTACCATTGACCATCTCAATATCAAGCACATAGTTTAAGGCACAAGGATGAACATCTATCAAAGGAACAAAACTATGGGACACAAAGCTATAATCGGCTCCGGAATCAAACAACACCGTGGCATAATGACCGTTAAGAAGAAATGTACCTGCCACCACATTAGGATCATTACGGGTTCATTTGCATTCACCGCAAAGGCTCTTCCCCTTGGTTGCACTTGATGGCCTTGTTGGCCACGGTTTTGGTTAGGTCCGGTGATTTGAAGTTGGTTTGGGTGAACCGCTACTTGCACATTTTGTCCCACCCATTGCGGACAAGCATTAAGGTAATGTTCGGTGCTTCCACATTCATAACACCCACCCCGTTGACTCCTTTGATTGTTAGCTTGAGGAGGATGTGCTCGGAGAGGAACCGCATGAGTAGGAGCCACTCTCGGGGCCCTACAATCTCTAGCAAGATGTCCAACTTGATTACAATTGAAACAAGTCCCACAAGGAGTGGTGGGAACATGATGTCGGGAGCACCTATTACAAAATGGGTAAGGACCCACATAAGCCTTCTTTGCCGGTTCAACCGCCGCAAACACCCTTCCTTTGTTAGGACGTTTAGGGTCAAACCTACCCACTTTCTTCACCCCGCTTGACTCGGGTGCATCCTTCCTCTTTGATGACGACGCTTGGTTCAATTCACCACTTCTAAGCAAGTCCTCGGTAACACTACCGGCTCGGTTTATGGCTTCCGTCATGGTGGTAGGCATAATGTTGTTCACCAAGTGTCGGACCTTTGGAGTCAAGCCCATAACAAACTTTTGAATAGCTTGAGCTTCGGGAGACACCAAGTGTGGAATAAGTGTTGACAACTCTTGGAATCGCTGAATGTACCCCTTATAGTCCGCCCCATTCATTTGGAGTTGAACGAACTCCAAGGTTAGAGCTTGAAGTTCATAGGGTGGACAAAATCTTTCTTTCACCAAAATCTTGAATTGATCCCACGGTATAGCATTTCCCGCCCCTATTTCCTTATTCCACCATTTCAATGCATCACCCCTAAACATGCCGGATGAGTAGATAACTTGGTCATCGTAAGTACAATGACTCCTAGCAATCACCGCTTCAATTTCTTCAAGCCACCTAATACAAGCCGTAGGACCCCCACTCCCATCATACTCCGGGGCCCCACAACCCTTGAAATCCTTAAAAGAACACCCTTGCCGGTACACTCCGTGTTGATTGTATCTTGGGACATAGTTATCGTGCATCACCGGTGCCTCTTCTTCTCCCTCTACCCCTACCGGTTGAACATTTTCATTGTTCCCATTCACTTGAGCTTGAACATTCGGCACCGTATTATCGGGTGCTTGGAGAGTTGCCGTGACTTGGGCAACTATGTTAGGCATAATGTTCGTGACCACTTGAGCGATCACGGTTGCCAAGTCGGGTGTTTGTGCTTCACCCCTACCTTGACCTCTCCCTTGGCCCCTACCACCACCTCTACCTCTACCTCTACCACGACCACGACCTCTTCCACCACCACGACCTTCTCCTTGAACTTCCGGTTGTTGTTCCGGAGTTTGCTCTCTATAAGTAGTCCCGGCTCTTCTTGGCCTCACCATTACTATAAAACAAGGAAACGTCGACTCGAAAAGTTAGCCTCAAAATGCTCGCATGTTAGTCACACAAGTGGTTAGTGCTCTCATGTCAACATGTCACACATAATTCATATCGTTACGCTAAGGCAAAGGTGCAACTATTCTAGGGGAATTGTTATGTATCATGCCATCATACCATATTTCACCATAATTGTTCATCAATAAACCACATGTCCATTTCAATACATCAACCAATCACATAACTAAACAAGTGGTCCAAAGTATAATTCGAATCCGATATGCTTCCTAGTTATTGATCCGGGTATGTATACAGGGTGTACCAGCGGCTAACCCTCCACCCAATCACTCCCAAAAAGCGTACCGGTTCCTTATTATACTCTAAACCAACCGCGTGCAATCCGTGATGTCATTAACTTGTTATAATACCGGGTAACCATAAAAGAGTTGATCACGTTCTTTTAGGGTTGCCACAATATTATATCATGTTGATGCCATAACTTCATCTTGCCCTACATCATCAAATAATATCAATTCAATCCGACAATATGCACATGACCTCATTGACCTCAAGTAACCACATTGACCTCATGCACTTGACCATCATACGACAACACATTGATCACCCAACCAATTGCACTCATGTTATCACATATAATGAACCTTCCTACGAACCCAAACGTACACTTATAATGCTCATATAGTTCACGTTGCATACAAGATTCCTAATCCATGCATGCTATATGAAGAGTTTTAACTCAAGCCGTAGTCTAGGTCAAACCGCCTAATTCTCTACGACCAGCATGGGCCACCATTCTGTAACACCCCGAGCTAGGCTCGAAATGCACCGAAAAGCATGACACAAGATGGAATTATCGTAGAACGGGACTATATGAAAATAAAAGGATTCCGGGAACCCAACATTTAGAATACATGTCACAAAAGCATAAGGAGCATCCAACCATCAAAAAGTTTACAAAAAATAACAATTCAAAAGATGGCTCATGATCCTAAGCAAATCCCATCAACGGGCAAATGGATCGCGGATCCATGGTCAAAGTCCAACATCTAGCAAGCACGTCAAGCTCTTGGGTTCTCTTGATTACCTGAAAAGTGTACTAACAATGTCAACACTAGGTTGGTGAGTTCGTAGGAAAAGATGAACAAGAACACATACCAATGTCAACCAATCCATGATTTACATTAACATGATCTAATAAATTGCACACTTGTAACCAATGTACTCATTTGCACGTAAATGTACTCATTGTACTCAATTGCACGTAAATGTACTCATTGAACTCAATTGCACGTAAATGTACTCATTGTACTCAATTGCACGTAAATGTACTCATTGAACTCAATTGCACGTAAATGTACTCATTGAACTCAATTGCACGTAAATGTACTCATTGAACTCAATTGCACGTAAATGTACTCATTGAACTCAATTGCACGTAAATGTACTCATCCATGACCAACAAAGTCCATTCACAACCAAACACCATGTGTATATACTTCGTACGATACTACTTTTGAAAGGCCTTTGATGCTTATATATAGGGTCACCCGCAGCCTTCCCACCACATCTCCAACCCTTCAAAGGCATTACCGTCCTCCATATATACACAACTAACCTAAAACAACTAAAATACAATTTACGATAACCATACGACCAATCACTAAAATAGCACATCGACAAACGTCACACAACATGCACGTCACAAACATAACATCATGCACGAGTACACTTTTCAGCCCGACTCTTAAAAGAGTAGGGGAGGCTACGAAACTCACCTTTGCCTTGATTTACCGAATTTAAAGTGATCTAGAACGTCAATTAATTGCCAAACGATCACAACCTATCATAATGTACATGTACATATCAATATATATATAGAATCACGTCCTCATTTAGCATTTTTGAACTTTAGAATTGAACCCGGGACTTGAACGCATATTAGAACTGAGTACGATAACTTAAGAGACAAGTAACGACTCGTCTGGAGTTTACGGTTTAAAAGTTATTAACATTTGAAAATCGATGCTCATTTAATCACAGTAATTATCCACTGCGTCGCAGTGAGCCAGGACTAAGCTCACTGCGCCGCAGTGGCTTGGTCAGACCAGAAGGCCGAAACAATGCACTGCGCCGCAGTGAGCAAGAACCATGCCCACTGCGCCGCAGTGGGTAAACTGGACCAGTACCAAGGCCAGTAACATGGCACTGCGCCGCAGTGGGCCAGAGGAGGGCTCACTGCGCCGCAGTGACCACAGACTGCAGCCAGCACCTGCAGGTTATGCAGGAACCACGAACAAAACCCCCAAAATCTCAACATTTACGCCATGAAATCGACTTGCACAATTCCAAGACTCATTTTCAAACATAGTTAAACATATTGAACATAACTAAGCAAGTTTCATCATCCAAAATCAATCTCAACACATTTTCTTACTAAAATTCGATCTTGACCCATTTGAACCAAAATTGACCCAAAACCTAGTTTTCGACTTATAAATCGTTTTGACGAGTTCCTTGGCCCGCTTCTGGACATAACCAACTCAATAGTTCCATTCCAAAACATGGCTTTTGACCCAAATCACATTTTGACCTAATTTAGATATCTAGAAACCCTAATTTCGGATTTTGAAGCTATAAGGACCAAGAGTGCTTAGATTTAGGTGAAATACAAGTTTAATAACTAGAAATGATGAATTTGAGCTAGAAAACACTTACCAAAACTTCCACAAGGAATCAAACCCGAATTTGACCTAGATGAAGCTTTTTCTTGCACTTTGAGACTTGGATTTTTGATATGATGATAGAATGATAATAAGGATGATGGTTTTGATATTATTCTACTTGAAACTACAATAAATGAACCAAGATCTTAGAGAGAGATGGAGAGTGTAGGTGCATTTAGTGAGGGAGAGAGAAGTGTAAGAGAATGAAATGAATGGATGAAGAAGGGATAAGGTGGGATGGGTTGGGTACCTCTTGGATGGGTCATGGGTTGGGTACAACCCACGGATAGGATCCATATTCATTTACTAGTTGACTTAATTGTCACCCAAAAGTAAAGAACCGACTAGCACTAACCAATGGTCTCGACTTGCCCTTCAG
>CM067169.1:99909819-99923347 GCA_034093135.1 Erigeron breviscapus
TTGCTAAGACTATAAAAATGATTTTATTAAACATTATGTTATGAAGATTTGCATGAGTCTTCATACATAAACTTTTGATTCACATCAAATGCATTACCCATTCAAAGTTAAGTCTTTGCCACCCACTTTGATAAGAACACTTGCAAGTGCTTTTTGCTCCTACGTGAGACCGTAGGCGAATTGTATCTTACAAGGTAAATTACTACTCCATCGTGACTATTTACATGTTCTTAATTGGGCGACTTTAAGCGAGTTAAGAGGTGAGATCCTTGACCCGTGGCATAAGATGGGACAAAACATGTTTACAAAACACTTAACACCCCTTTAAAGTGTTGTTGTAAGTCTCATAAATCTAGGATTTGCACTAGTAATGCAATTATTACTCGTTCTTTTGAGTACGTCATTTCTAGCAGATCAACTGATGAAATGATGGTATGTCAATTGGATCCTAGCCTTAAAGAAATTAATTGTTAAATGAATTTAACATGGGTAAATTATATTTCTTAAGGATTCATTATCGAAAATACCGATAAATGAACTTGAATCTGTTTTGTAAATGGCAACAAATCCTTCACAAAACATACACCAATCGGCTTTCAGGTCGATGCTAGAAAGGAAAATACTTTCTGAAACCAATTTCAATGGCTGTTTTATCAATAGAGAATCGTTCTAAGAGATGAAATGAAAACCGATGTCCTTGAAACTCAGATGCCCGCTATCCCTGATGTGAGTGCCACTGCTGTGCAGTTGGAAGCATACAATACTCAGTACAATAGACATATTGAGGTTGTTTGTTTGATGCCGGTAGCATGACTCCCGAGCTTCAACAATCAATTCGGATTGCACAATCCGTATGATATGATCAGAGAACTCAAGTCCATGTACGGAAAACAAGCTGGAATTGAATTATTTGAGATAATTGAGTCAATCCATGATTGTAAACACGAGTATGGGAAACCGGTAAGCGCTCATGTACTCAAGATGAAGAGTTACTTTGAGCACTTGGAAAGGCTAAACTATGTATATCCTCTGCCTATTGCTATTGGCATGATTCTTAAGTCCCTTTCAAGGGATTTTGAGAGTTGTATGCGCAATTACAATATGCACAGCATGAGCAAAAACATAGCTAAATCTCATGTCATGTTAATTGAGTATGAGAAAACCTTCCCAAGAAATCTGAGACACCCCAAGTTCTTATGATCAAGGGGGGAAAGGTTTAGAAAGGAAAACAACCGTAAGCTAAGGGCAAGAACTTTGGTAAGGGAAAGCAAGGTACTTTAGTCTCAAACCTTAAAGGACCCCTACGGCGGAAAAAGAGCATCCGGCTAAAAACCAGGCTTGTCATCACTATGTTAAAGTGAGGCACTGGAAGAGGAATTGTCCTAAGTATCTAGCTGAGTTGAATAAGAAGAAGAAGCAAGCTGGTTTAACCAGTTCTTCAAGTATCTTCTCAATTGAATTATAAGTGTTGATGAGATTCAAATGATAATTCAATAGCAAAAGAGTCGAGTCTAACTTGAACTCTACCTATCTTTGACATTGTCATCTTGTTAATTTTGTCAAGAAACGCATTGAAAGACTTCAAAGTGAAGGGATCTTACAATCAAATGATGAATCATTTGATGAATGTGTGTCTTTGACATTACGTTGGCAAGAAACGCATTGAAAGTCTTCAAAGTGAAGGGGTCTTACAATCAAATGATGAATCATTTGACAAATGCGTGTCTTGTGTTTACGGCAAGATGACAAGAAAAACTTTTCCTCATTAAATGGAAAGGGCTAAAGATCTACTTGGACTTATACATACCGATGTATGTGGCCCATTTAGACATGTGTCAAGAAAGGTGGTAACTACTTCATCATTTTTATGAATGATTTCAGTCGTTATGATGAAGTCTTCGAAACGTTCAAAGAGTTTAAAAAATGAAGTAGAAGATCAACTCGGTAAAACCATCAAGATTCTTCGTTCGGATCGAGGTGGAAAATACTTAAGCCAAAAGTTTAAGGATTATCTAAAGCTTGAGGATTTATCCAACAAGCTTACTCCTATATAATGGTATATCTGAGAGGAGAAATCGAACCTTGTTGAACATGGTTAGATTAAATGATGAACCTTAAGACTCTCCAAATTTCATTTTGGGATTATGCTCTAGAGATTGTTGTATGCATTCTCATTATGGTTCCAACCAAGAAGGTTGACAAGACACCGCATGAATTGTGGCATGGGAATGTTCCCAATTTGTCTTACTTAAAGGTCTGGGATTGTAAGGCACTTGTGAAACGAGATACGCCTGACAAACTTGAACATAGATCTGTTAAGTGCATCTTTGTAGGATACCCAAAGGAAACGATGGGTTACTACTTCTACTTTCCTACCGACAACACTGTTAAAGTAGCTCGATATGCTGAGTTCCTTGAAAGGAAACTCATATCTCAAGAAGACAGTGGGAGGATTGTTGAGCTTGATGAGATTCAAGAAGAAGATGTGTCAACTTCTGAAAATACTAGCAATCATCAACTTGGGGGGGGGGAATGTTCAAAGAGATGAATCTCATGAACTACAAGTTAAAAATGATGCGATTCCAATTCGTAGGACAATACGTGCTCGTGAAAGATTAAATCTTTATATTGAGTCTGAAGAACACGTATTAGGAGACTTAAATGAACCTCCTAATTTCAAAGCAGCATTATCAGATCTGGAATCTGAAAAATGGCTTGAAGTTGCGAATGTGGAAATGAAATCCATGAAAGATAATCAAGTTTGGAGCTTGGTTGATCTTCCACCAAATGGTAGAACCGTTGGGTGTAAATGGATCTTCAAAAAGAAGACCGGCATGGATGGAAATGTACACACCTATAAAGCTCGTCTTGTGGTGAAAGGCTATACTCAACTTTACGGAGTTGACTATGAGGAGACCTTCTTTCCGTTGCGGACATTAGAGCTATTAGGATCATCTTAGCCATAGCGGCGTACTATGACTATGAGATATGGCAAATGGATGTCAAAACTGCTTTCTTGAATGGTTTTCTAGACGAAAACGTTTATATGGTTCAACCATAAGGTTTTGTCGATCTAAAATATCCCAACAAAGTATGCAAGCTTCAAAGGTCCATTTACGGACTTAAAGCGAGCATCATGAAGTTGGAATAAAAGGTTTGATGAGGAAATCAAGAAGTTTGGTTTTGCTCAAAGTCCTGATGAGCCATGTGTATATCGCAAAGCTAGTGGGAGTAATGTTACTTGGGTAAAACAACATTCATTCTTGGAATCAAAATTTATAGAGATAGAAGTAAACGGTTATTTGAATTAAGTCAAAGTACTTATATTGATAAGATCTTGAAGCAATTCAAGATGAAGAATTCCAATTGTGGAAGGACTTGGCTTATCTAGCAAAAACGGTGCCTCTACACCTAAGGAGGTGGAGCGTATGCAAAGAATCCCTTATGCTACGGCTGTGGGATCTATTATGTATGCGGAGAGATACACAAGACCTGACATTGCGTTCACGCAAAATATCGTTAACCGATATCAATAGAATCCGAGTGAGGATCACTGGATTGCTATAAAGAATATTCTTAAGTACATGTGTGCTACTAAAGATTTTCTGGTGTATGGAGGAAATCCCGATACAGAATTCAAAGTGAATAGATACTGTGATGTTGGATTTCAGACTGATAAAGATGATTCAAAATCTCAGTCGGGATACGTCTTCATTATATATGGAGGCACGGTGGAATGCAAGAGCAAGAAGCAAAACACAGTTGCTATGTATGCGACAGAGTCTGAGTATATTGCCGCCTCAAGAAGCCGCCATGAAAGTTGTCTGGATTAGAAAGATTATTTTTGGGTTTTAACGTGATGCCCTCAAATAACACACCTTTAGATATGTATTGCGACAATACTTGTGCAATCTTTATTGCCAATGAACCCAGAGTTCAGAAAGGTGCCAGACATTATCCTAGACGATATCACTTTGCACGTGAACAAATCGAACTAGGAGAAATTAAGATACTCAAATTTCACACAGATTATAACTTAGCTGATCCTTTTACAAAGGCATTGTCAAAGGAAAGCTCAATAAGCATGCCGAGGGCAGAGGACTTAAAATTAGCTAGTTATATCATGTAAATATGTGATTGGTATTTGGATAAGGGATGTTTAAACAATTATTATTTCAATAAATGAATTCATATACTTGGTATGAGTGTTTTCATTTCAATAATGATTGTATCCTATATTTGCATGTTTAATCCATGAATATTTTAAAATATTCTAAATGTCCATTGTCGATTAACTATATGGGAATATGGTTAAACTAAGACATATCTGAGAGATTGGTAATATTCTTATGAATATTTGAAGATGGTCCTACCAAACTCACATGATATCCATAGAGATGCATATCGGACTACCCCACTTAACGAATCATCACTTTATGGATCGGCGTCATTAAGTGAAATTCGTGAAATGGTTACTTTATTTATCCTTAGACTTGAGATACAAGGAGGTTATGCATGTGTGGATTGCATTTTCTTGATATAGTTCTAACTATCCTGAACAAGGTAGTAACAAAGGGCTATTTTCAGAAATGTAGTGAAACGACATGACTAACACGTGTAGTCAATATAGGATTTGTTCCTTCAATTTGCAACTGAAGAATGATACCATTTGGCGCCCTCATTAATTAATTAAGATGTTTGTATGGCCATACCCAAATGAACTCCAGAGGTTGTCTCGATTAATTTGGTAATCTTAATTAGTTGTAAAAATGAGAAACAGAATTGTTAAATTATGGAATGACATCGATCCATATCCATAATTAACAAGGTATCTGAAACAAAGGGATAATAAACTCCGAAACCATTTCAAAGATACTTTAAGAAACTATACTTAAATATTTCCAGGAGCATTGACGTGTTGCTAGACGCTAACCAATGTTATTGCCTTTATATAACATGCTCAAGTGGGAGCTGTTGGAATATGATCACGTTAAATAAACGCATGTCCGGAAAGTATTTAAGCCTACGGGGTCACACGCGTTGACACTTAGATATCCGGTAATATGTATATATTGTATCTACATATTTATAATCACCAAGTTGAGAGAAATGATAATTGGACATTATTAACTAGATATGTTAATTAGAATTATTTATTAATTAATAAATATGAATTATTAATTATTAAATATTAATTAATAATTAATGTAATTATTAATTAAACCCTAGTCCAAGTCAAAATGTGTTAGCTTGAAGGTTAAGTTATTAGAAATATATTTATACCCTATATATATCCTAATAATAAAACCCTAACATATAATATAACCAATATCACTTTCGGTTCTCTCGATCGAAACATAATACCGAAAACACAAAACTCATATTCTAAAAACCAATTCTATATTATAGAGATAATAGTCAAAGACTTTGGTGGGGTTTTTTTTAGTTCGGCAGAAACATTATATTTGTTTCTTACTTATGTTGGACAAAATCAAAACTAAAAGCTATTTAGGAGCTTTTGGTTTTGGTGATTCAAGATCTAGCAATCTTCGGGTATTGTTCGACGTGTCGTGTGTGCGATCGTAGAGGGGTTTTACTTTAAACCCTAATTAATAATAATAATATTATTATTATTTTATTGGAAGCTTACGCTAAAAGGTACATATTCGATTCCCTCTTTGTTAATTAATATGATTGCATATACGTTCTTATCCGCTGCGTACTCGTGATTTGTTATATGTTTATATGCTTATATTTTAACAGTAACAAGTACTGAACCAGATTGGCAGATACATGGTCACATGGATGGCAATGGGATCAAGTATATATATAAGTATACGTAGTATATTTAAACCTTTTTCTTCGATTCGATCGGGTGTGTTGTCATTCTACCTTTGCACGTCACGTATGCATTAAAATCAACAAGCTGACCCACGTTGTTTGATGTCCCAAATATCCCATGGTCAACCAACTTAACCACTATTGACTCAACCAAATTAACTAATACTCACTTTGCATCATTTTTCTTCACCCTTATCCTTAATATAGAAAAGTATACGTTTCTTTTTAGCTTTTTTGCTTTTAATTTACAGATAACCAACAGCCTTTTATAGATACGCATATAGATTTGGATCATGACTTATAAACAACCAACTCTAGGGTAAACATATAGAGAGGGATTAAAGTTCAATTCGAGTACGGATTCATTTTCAGCCTAACTAAGAAACATAGAACCTTTAATTTTAATGTTAGTGTCTTAACTATATTCAAGTTTACGTGGCTATTTCCTAAACTTTTTTGGAACATCCATGAAATCCTTATGGCTGCATTTAACGTGCATAAATAAGTTGTACATTTTCATATTAAAAGTCTATCAATAAATTTTATTGTAAGTGTACAAGTATTTTATGCACCCTATAAGGTTTAAATTCAAATATCTTATGAGAGACATGAGACCTCTAGGTAGTCTTCCTGTGATGGAAAAAACGATCTCAATGATTCTCCAATAACCGAACCAATGGAATAAAAATGAAATATGAATACAAGAATATATGTGGAAACGTCAACATAAAAAAAGAATAAATCCATTTCCTCCAAAAAGAAAAATCCATTATAATGATAAATTATTATAATTATAATCATGTATAGACTAATCTGCACCCCAAATAACACTCATACTCAAACAAAGATTTGAGTATTTGACTCACACCCTCAGACAATTTGAAGTGTATATAGTTTAGGGACAATTTGATACCAAGGTGTTGGCCTCCTTTTATTACAACTAGGAGTCACTTCATCTTATTCTTTATTCTTCAATACGAGAGAACAGGGGAGGGCCGGGGGAAAGGAGGAACCCGACCCTCCGGCTAGAACACATGTTTGATATAAAATTGTTAAAAATTTTCTACATATATTGCATATGTATGAGTATAATGTGTTACATATAGATATATTTGATTTCAATAACTAGTTAATAACTGAATTATAAATACTATGATTTTGGTATTGTTATAAAGTCTGATTTATGAAAAGAATTGCTTATAGATTTAAATTTCCTAAGAGCTGGTGACATATTTTTCCTCGACTCGACCTGAGCACTTGAATTCTAATAGCCGCCACTGCGAGAGAAAACAACTTTCTTTTATTTATTCAAACTCGAAACATCGAAAATAGTTTATCGCTAGTTAATTAATAATTTATTTTACCAATAATGAGAGAATTTCACGCTTCTTTTTGGGGTTGAATTGAAATATATATTAAATCTTGACTAAGGGTCCGTTTTCTTTTTTAGTTATTAAGTGCTGAGTGTATTAAGTGTGAATGCATTAAGAATGTATGTATTAAGTAAAATATAAGTAATTGACGGTTATTTTTGTTTATTAAGTCAAAAAAAAAACATGAAATTTAACTGAATGATTAAGTTTTTAGTTATTAATTTTATTGAGTAAAAAAGAAATAAGGCCTTAGGCTAGTGATATTTATAAAAACAAATAGTAACAATCCACAACAAATGCAAGTCAAAAACTCAAAATGGCTAAATTGCGTTATGTAGTTGTAAATATCATTACCCGTGAAGATAAAATCTCTTTAGTATGGGCTTAACATTTAAATTGAATCTTCCAAATCGAGGAGCAAACTGAAATGTCATGACATGGATTCTTTTATCCGTATGCATTGCAATTTGTAAAAAATAATGAACACACAATTAGAAGACATTGGAACAAGTCTTATAATTTTTTGTAAAAGTAATGAGGTTAGCACACATGTGAACAAAACGTATATCATTGTGTATTTTATTCTAAATGAAAATGAAGACATTGGTGCACTTTTAAACAAGTTGTATATACATCAAATTGTAATTCAAAATAAAATGTTATATTCACATGTGAAATCTGTGTAGGATGTATTCATAGGTGAACCAACGTTTATCAATTAAATCATTAGTTATTTTAGTTGTTTAATACAGTATGAGATAATCAAATCTAAAATATTAGGTCCTAATTATTCGTATTTGAAGCATAAATTAGAATAAAAAAAAAGGAAAGAAACGGTCAAGACGTAAAGGGAAGGAAAAACTGGTTACACGAAATGCAATCAATGGACAATATTACCCTTTTGGCCATTTAAAACTAATCCCTTATTAATGAATTCTTAATTAATTACAAAAATACCATCTAGCAATTTAAACCATTGATTAACCAAATCTAATGGCTCTAAATGGTTCTTATGGTTCCTACAAAAAATAGGTTTTAAATAAGCTTCTATATATATATATATATAGGGAAAAGATAAAATGAGTCCAGCTTATTTTGAGTCCAATTTGAGTCCATTGATTTTCTTCCATCTTCTCAAATTCCAACCACCTCCTACCACCACCACCATCATCTCCGACCACCACCATGATTTTCCGGCGACGGCGACCACCGCCACCACGACTTACACATGTGTAAGTGTAAGTTAACTTACACATGTGTAAGTTACATGGACCCTTTTTAGACTCAAATTAAGCTGGACTCAATTTATCCCACCCCTATATATATATATATATGAGATATATATATAATATATATTATATATATATATATATATATAACTAAAAGTTATATATATATACACATAAAATACAAAACTTTAAAACTTTAAAGAGGGGAAGAAGAAGAACCCAATTATTCATATATTTGAACCAAATTTTAGGATATATATATGTTTATATAAATTCCGAAATATATATATATATAATATATAATATATATATATATATAATATATATATAATGAAAGAAAACAAGATTTTTGATGAAGAAAACATAAATCTAATATAACTTACCCAAGATCTAAAAGAAAAGAGAAAGATTGAAGGTTGAAGGTGATTTGTGTGTGTGTTGTTTCGGCCGAGACCAAAAGAGAGGAGGAAAAAGATGAGTGTGTGTGAGAATGAGGGAATTAGGTTATTGAAGTTAGGGTTTTGTTGATTTTTATTTTTATTTTATTTTATTTTTTTTCTCACGGCATGTATACATATATATAACTTAATTCTTATTGAACTTAAACTTTATTGAACTTAAGCTTCATTGAACTTAAATATTCATTGACTTTAATTCTATTGAGCTTAAAAACTTATTGAGGTTAATTTTAAGTACTTTTCATTTTATTTGGCATTTCCACAAGACAACTAGTATTCCTCCCGTTCTCGAGTTCACGCACAATTTTTCCAAAGTCTAAATGCTCAAAAAGGCCGAATAAAATATAAATCCATCTATTTCATGACAAAGTCTTAAAGACTACAGATGTACATAAACGAAACGAACTAAAATGATCGGAAAAGTACTTTGGAAAAATACACTCAGATGACGGTTGTCACAGCATTACCCCGTTAAAAGAATTTCGTCCCGAAATTCAACTCGCACTAGTCCCATTAAACAATTGGGGGTATTTTGTCTTGAAATGATCTTCCCGTTCCCAAGTATATTCAGGCCCTCGCCTTGAATTCCAACGAACCTTGACAAGTGTATACTTGGTTTTCTTTAGTTTCTGTACCTTGTGATCCACAATCTCCATAGGCTCTTCAACAAAATTCAACTTATCGTCGATCTTGATTTCGTCCATAGTCACATGACGTTCCTCCTCGGCTAAACATTTTCGAAGGTGCGATACATGAAATACATCATGAACACCCTTAAGCTCTTCCGAAAGTCTCAATCGATAAGCTACTTTACCAACTCTTTCCAGTACCTCAAATGGTCCGATATATCTTGGTCCGAGCTTTCCACTTTTGACAAATCTAACCACTCCTTTCCACAGGGAAACCTTAAGAAGTACACGATCCCCAACACTGAATTCCAAAGGTCTACGTCTCACATCAACATACTTCTTTTGTCGTTCACGTGCTAATCTAAGTCGCTCCTTGTATATCCCAAACTCTCTAGATGGTTAACCCAAAATGTAAAATACAACAAGTCTAATAAGCACTAGATTGGACTAGTATTACTTGAATATAAATGCAAGTATATAAACAAAGTAATACACGACTAAAAGTAAAGGTGGAACACAATGTAATATTTTCAAGTGTATTTTATTTATGATGTTAAATAAAATACGAGGTTGTGCGGAATCAAGATAATACAAGTATGTAAGTATCCTAACAACCTATGAATTACAAATGATCTATATTTGCCAAATAACTCTTTTAGATCGAGATACTTAAAGTTGTGAAGTATCTCTGTTTAAGATCGAGAGTATTTAGACAAATTCACCTTTTTAAATGCTCAAAAAGGCCGAATAAAATATAAATCCATCTATTTCATGACAAAGTCTTAAAGACTACAGATGTACATAAACGAAACGAACTAAAATGATCGGAAAAGTACTTCGGAAAAATACACTCAGATGACGGTTGTCACAGCATTACCCCGTTAAAAGAATTTCGTCCCGAAATTCAACTCGCACTAGTCCCATTAAACAATTGGGGGTATTTTGTCTTGAAATGATCTTCCCGTTCCCAAGTATATTCAGGCCCTCGCCTTGAATTCCAACGAACCTTGACAAGTGTATACTTGGTTTTCTTTAGTTTCTGTACCTTGTGATCCACAATCTCCATAGGCTCTTCAACAAAATTCAACTTATCGTCGATCTTGATTTCGTCCATAGTCACATGACGTTCCTCCTCGGCTAAACATTTTCGAAGGTGCGATACATGAAATACATCATGAACACCCTTAAGCTCTTCCGAAAGTCTCAATCGATAAGCTACTTTACCAACTCTTTCCAGTACCTCAAATGGTCCGATATATCTTGGTCCGAGCTTTCCACTTTTGACAAATCTAACCACTCCTTTCCACGGGGAAACCTTAAGAAGTACACGATCCCCAACACTGAATTCCAAAGGTCTATGTCTCACATCAACATACTTCTTTTGTCGTTCACGTGCTAATCTAAGTCGCTCCTTGTATATCCCAAACTCTCTAGATGGTTAACCCAAAATGTAAAATACAACAAGTCTAATAAGCACTAGATTGGACTAGTATTACTTGAATATAAATGCAAGTATATAAACAAAGTAATACACGACTAAAAGTAAAGGTGGAACACAATGTAATATTTTCAAGTGTATTTTATTTATGATGTTAAATAAAATACGAGGTTGTGCGGAATCAAGATAATACAAGTATGTAAGTATCCTAACAACCTATGAATTACAAATGATCTATATTTGCCAAATAACTCTTTTAGATCGAGATACTTAAAGTTGTGAAGTATCCAAAGGAATGAATGTGCTCATATCAGCATCTCTGATCTCTTTTAATTGTTTGGCAGTCAGTTTGGGTAAACCTTTCAACTTCTTTCTGTACTCTATCTCCAGAGCACCAGCATTCTTCCTTATCTTTTTCTGGAGGTTCACCAGTTCCTCCGTCCTCTGTCTTATCAGTTCAGTTACACTGACACCATAAGTTACAACATCATAAGTTTGTTCGTCTTCAGAGTACCTGGAGCGAATGTAGATATCATCTAATGCATCCAGACATTGATGAATTCTGGGGTCTTCCTTCATTCTTTTATAAACATCAATATGTATGCCCAACCTGCCAGCATTGTAAGAATCAAGGGTCCCCATAGTTGCCATCTCCCTTTTGTGGGCCAGCAATTCATCCTTTTGATTTTTCTTGAATATTTCTATCAATATGCATTCTTGCTCCAGTCTCTTCGAGGTGTCTTCATCAGTAGTAGGAATTTCTGATGAACCTTCAGCTGTTTCATTTTCACCTCCAGATATCACATGTTTCTTTCTTTTTACTGATTCTTGAGTAGTTATGATATCTGGGAATGCTTCGAATTGGGGCTCACTGGCATCAGTACCAGCAGCTTCTTCAACCTGCATAATGGCTTCAGTGCCAAGTGCCTTCTGTGCTTCTTGTGCACTGGCATCAGTACCAGTCACTCTTTCTTGTTGCACGATGCTTTCAGTAGCAAAGGCCTTTTCAATAGCACTGACAACAACTTCTTTCTTTTTCTTTATCAAACCTTCTGGAACAGACGACTATTCCCCCTTGGAATGTCCACCAGTTTGAGACTTGTGGGCAGACCATAACTGTTCAAGCATATACCTGTCGGTAGCACCAAATGTTCTTCCAGCCACTGGACATGTGATATTCACAGTCTGCTTTAGTTCAGTCACTTCCTTCTTAATGATTTGAATTTCTGAAAACAAGTGCTTTGGCATTTCATTTTCAATCAATTTTACTACTTGTGGCAACAACCCATCTTGTATTGTTCTAAGAACAGACCCAGAAATCTCTTCAGAAATTTCTTTTAACATGCCGTGTCTGAACTTCTTAGTACATTCATCACTGATTGAACTAACAACAGCATTCTGATCAAGAGTTGGCCTGCTTTCCAGACTACTAATCCTGGTTGTCAACCTCTGAACCTCATCTGTCAGACCTGCCAGTGGTTGAACAAGTTCAGCTTTCACTGCAGTCTGAACAGAACTTACCAGCCTTGCCTCTAATCCCTGGACTGCCACTTTGATATTTTCAGAATTGTTATTTGTGGCCAGTACCAGCTCATTTAACTTCTCGAACACCAGCTTCTCATTACTAGCAAACAGATTCATTTCTGATGAAAGATTATTCGATAAAAGAGATTTGAAGTCAGAAACAACCTGTGATGAAGACTGGAGTGATCTCTCCAGGTCCGCCACCTTACTTAAAAGGCCTTGGACCTCGGCTGAAGAAGAAGAGGAGGGACCACTGGGAGGATCAAGAGTTGAAGTCATTCTGGTCACCGTAGGTACTTGTGCCTGGACCTCTTCAGTTGAAACATCAGATGCTACTACAGTTGAGTCCAGCGCACAGTGTTCAGATAAATCAATGGGAGTTTCAAGTGGTGGTGGTTGAGTTTGTGAAATTTGAATTGAAGAAGTATTGAAATATGGAGTGTTTTGTGGAACTGAAGGTGGTGGTGGTGGTGGCATAGTGGATTCTGGTGGTGGAACATTTGATTCTGGTGGAGGTGGTGGCATTTCTGGTAATCGTTCTAATTCTACTACATCATCTCCAAGAAAACTCATGTCAGTATCAAAAATATTACCTTCTGACATGGGTGAATCAACCTCATTCCAAACAAATGTTTCATCAACAGTCTGATCACCAGTCTGATCACCAACTTCTCTATTTAAGTCTATCTGAGCATCTTGCTCACCAGTTTCTTGCTCAACAACCTGTACATTTTCTTCCTGCACAACATCCTGTACAACATTCTTTTCCTGCTCAAAAATAGGAGACCCATCGACATTCATGACATCACCTGGATGGCTCATTTCAGCTCTATCTGGATTGACCTGAACTCCAGCCCTATAAGGCGTCTGGCCGTTCTTGGTCGTCTAGGAGGGTTAACATTTTCTTGTTGCTGTTGGTCAGGGGCCACTTGGGTTACTGGTTGCACAACTTCAACATTTAGGTCACCAGAGGGTCCTTCACCAACTAGGTTCCTACCTGGAGCCTCTTCTTGCTCATCTTCCCTTTGGAAACTAA
>CM067169.1:99924347-99996761 GCA_034093135.1 Erigeron breviscapus
TATCAAAGTCTATGTTTTTCTTCTTGAATCTATGAAAAACACACTTGATGAGGGCAAAGTTGATAGAATCTTCTTTCCCATGCTCATGCATGTCGAGATCTAGAAGAAGATTCAAGGATTCAACTAGTTTAAGACCTAAAAGTGTTGTCATGTATTAAAAAGCTTGCAAAGTGACTTTATTCTTGAAAAATCATTATGTTTTTGTATATTTTGAAGATATTATTTCTGGAAATTTTGATTAAAAAGTAGTCTTTATGTTGTTGGATGTTAGATCTATAAAAGTTTGTATTAAAAAGTGTTGATTTGAATGCATGCATGCTAGATTTAAGAAAGTTGGATCTTTTGTTGGATTATGAGATGAATATAGACTTGTTCTAAGTGAAAATATGTTTAAATGGATCTTAATATTCTGGAAAAATTGATAAAATATCAAAGATGCAAAGCTTGAAATGAAACAAGTTGAAATAAGTAAGCTAAAAACCCCAAACCGAAATCATGAAAAATGCATTTTTAGCACACACATGCACCATAATCAAATAATCATCAAAATATCATAAAGTTACTGTGAAAAAGTGATTACAATATTACAAAACTCAACTTGTATGGTTCAAGGAAATAATAAGCTCAAAAACCACCTTTTCGGGTCAAATAAGCACTAACCGAAAGCTTTAAAATGCACATATCACACCACCACCACTATCACGACTTGGAACACTATAATATGATGCACTGTATTAATAATGAAACAAGGATGAAGATCCATTTTGAAGCACTTCAATTGCTTAAGAAATGAGGCTAAAATCACTATTTCGGCAAACGATTTTTAAGCCTAAAGTCCTCAAAATAAGCAAGACACAAGAGAGGTTGAATTGATATGAATTTATCTTGATAAAAGTTGCCTAAAAGGCCTGGTATTTTTATCCAAAATGTTGTGTGGTGATTTCTAAGAATTTCCATGACTTATTGAATTTAAATGGTAATTAAAAGGTATATAAATAAATAAATAAATTATAAATCATGTATTTGGTTAAATCTTCAAATAAATAAATAAATATAAATATAAATTATATTATAAATATAAATAATAAATAAATAAATAAATAAATAAATAAATAAATAAATAAATAAATAAATAAATAAATAAATAACTATGAACATAAAATAAAATTCTAATACTCTAGTAAATAATCAAAACTTAACTAAATAAATAAATAAATAAATAAATAAATAACATAAAATCACAATATTAATAGTTAAAAAGCATAAAAATCAGAATATAACCCACATATAATTATTCATAAGTTATAAAAGCAACTTTGATAATTAAAAGTATTTTTAAGGAATAATTTAATTAATAAATCGATAAAATATATAAACAATTAACTAAATAATGTTAAATTGAATAAATGATTATAAATCAGAAAATAATCATAAATACCAATTTTATAAAGTTACTAATATCAAATAACATGAATAAGCAAAGCATACAATGGAAACCATGACAATCAAAGCCAAGTTACCAAAATTCCAACAAACGTGTAAATACGTATAATGAGAAAATGACTTTCTCCACCAACTATCTTCTAATCAAATATTGTGAGAAATATAATATACTTGAAATCCATAATTAAACAACAATCAAAGAAGGGCAAGTCTATTAGTATACATCTCATGATCTAGCTTACTAGTTCATGTCACACGAACTTACGTCGTGAATATACATATTATGGTTTAGGCTTGCTCGGTGAGGAACACCACTAGAAGGAAATCTCGCATTGTCAAGAAGTAACTCTCAATCAAGTGAGTCATAGCCCCCTTTCAAACTCTTTTATGTGTTTTACTTACGGGGTGAAAAGCATGAATAATTAAAATTACTTTCTTTATATGAAATGATTCTTTGAAAGAATGATTATGATATGGGAATTATATTGTATGTTCAACGTGTTATATGTTATATGATGAGCTTGAGTACTGTCAAACAGTGGTCCCTGTACACTACTATTAACTCATTGAGGCCTGTAGTTAGAGGGTTGCGCAACTAGGATTCGTCCCCTCACTCACCAAGATGGCAGCGGGTTGACGGGCCGCCTCTGTGGCCGCCCTCATCTCCGGTCTGCCTAGGGGTGCTCTAATCTACTTTATATATTATTGGTCGTCTCCATGGCACGACCCCTTTTATTATCATTATTGCACGTGATTGACAGCATGTGCTTCTATTATCATTTTCTTCGGGACATATTATCATTATTATTATTTTGACGTGAAGGGTCTTAGTAGTGGCTCAAGACAAACTCATCAAATTATACCTTTGGCCAAGTATTATCATTATTATCTATGGTTGGTTATTATGGATTGAACATACGGTTTGGGTACGGATACTATGATGGAATTTTTGAAGTTTTATGAAATATTAGTTCTTGAATTTGATGGAATATAAATGTGTTGTTAGTATAAACCTATGAACTCACTCAACTCTCGTAGTTGACACTTTATCTTCATGCTTTTCAGTTTAGAGGAGTAAGATAGTAGCATGACCGCCTCTTTGGATCCTTTATTTGTACTATGCTCGACGGTTGGTAATGCAAACATTTGATATTTTGTTATGGATTTGGTGGGGTTGGGGGGTTTTGGGGAGTGGGGGGTTCGGGTGGGGGTGGTGGGGGGGGGGGTTATGGGGTTATGTAATGGTTTCTAAACGTCAACTTAAACTATGTAATCTTTTGGATTTGAATGGCTTTTGAGACTTAATGTTGATGTTTTATATTTAAATCTTTTTGTACCATGTCGTTCTGTGGCATCTCGTGTTTCCGCTTTAGTCGGGGTGTTACAGTACACGGTACACCAAATGGTTCGACATTCTGTAAATTTGGTTTCCTCTTATGTAGAAGCTCATAACATGTCTTATTATGACGCTTAACTACCGAAACCCGATTTAAAATATGACATGCTGTATTCACTGCCTCCCCCCAAAACATAGTAGGGAGCCCTGAATCAGCAAGCATTGTTCTGGCTGTTTCGATTAGAGTCCTATTCTTTCTTTTAGCAACTCCATTCTGTTGTGGTTCATACGGTGCACTGAATTGATGTTGGATTCCTTTGGATAAACAAAAGACTTCCAGTGTCTTATTCTTGAATTTAGTTCCGTTATCACTCCTGATTCTCTTAACACAAACTCCATAAACATTTTCAGTTTCAACAAAGAAATTTATCAAAATCTGTGGAGTTTCATCTTTCGATTGCAGAAAGAATATCCATGAGAATCTCGAGTAATCATCAGTAACCACTAAACAGTAATACATCCCACCTATACTTCTTACATTCACAAGGCCAAACAGATCCATGTGAAGTAACTCAAATGGGGTGGCAATAGAATTTTATTTCTTCGGTTTATGAGAAGACTTTTGTTGTTTACCTTTCAGACCAGGCACACACTTGTCTTCTAATTCAAACCTTTTCATCAGAACACCTTCAACCAAACCATGTTTCACAATATGATTCATCTTTCGGAAATGAATATGTCCCATTCTTCTATGCCATAATAGAGATTCAGATTCATTTGCTTTAGTTAATAAGCAAATTGGCTCCTTCGAATCATCAACACCTAACATAAGGCCATAGATGTCTTTCTTCCTAGGAGCTTTCAATAGGATCCAGTCTTCAGGAATAACATACCCCGGCTTTAAAATAAGTGCTTCTTTCTCAGTAAAATGGACATGATTACCCTTGTCACAAATCTGAGAAACACTCATAAGATTGTGAGATAGCTGTTCCACATAATTGACTTTCTCCAACGTAATTTTCCCATTGACAACATCACCTTGGCCTGAGATATTGCCGCCCTTGGGACCAGCGAAACTAACATAAGAACCATTAATATCAACATAATTGGACAACAACTTCTTGTCCCCTGTCATGTGCCGAGAGCATCCACTGTCAACATACCAAAGACTGATAAGCTTCCTTGGTTCTCCCTGCACAATGAACACAAATTAAGTTAGTTTCTGAAGGGTACCCAAACCTTTTGAGGTTTAGGTATACCGAATTCATCTTTCATAATCAATTCGGTCCAATATCCATTGCTCTTTGGTGGAGCCTTGGATGATGATGGTGTCACCGAGTTTCTTTTATTCGGTGAAATGAAACGAGCTTTAGAAGGAGAATTCTTAGGTGAATGTGGACCAAACCTAGGTTGAGTTTCTAATCGATCATAGAACTTGGAAGCATTTCCATTTCTACGAGGAGGTGACCGATTTTGTTAACTTGCTTATTCCTAGGTGAATTACTCCTATGAGGTGTACGAGATCGACTCGGACTTCCACTACCTTGACTACTAGTAGTAGCATTTTGTGAATGTCCCTGTCGTTTAGGGGTCTTAGATCGATTATTATGAGCTGTAATATCAGAATCACTAGACGCAGTAGAAGAGACACTCTTATCTGGACAACGTCTCTTTCTATTTGGACAACAGCTATAAACATGTCCTAGCTCATAACAGTAAAAGCATGATCTACTTGCCCTCAATTTCCTAGCTTTAATATCAGATTCCTCAGAAGTCACGCCTAAACACTCTTTTAAATTGAATTGTGGCTGACTCTTCTTTTGACAAACCCTTTGACTCATTATCATTTGAAAACTGTACTTTCTTTTGAATCCTTGGTTGAGTTGAAAATGGTTTTAAGGTAATTCCATTAGATGTAGATTCATCCTTATTCCACTCTCTCCGCCCCCCACGCGTTCAGGCACCACTTCCCGTTTCTCCACTACCCCCTCGATACCAGCCTCTCTTTCGTAATATTCCTTACCCACAACCCCCTATTTTCCTCATTCCGTCTTACTAGTGTTTTTCTGCACCCCACCACGCTTCCCCCCCTACTCCTTCTTCTGTCCTCATCTCCATCCCCACTCTCTTTCGTCTTCCCACCCTTCTCCCCACTCCCGCCCTCCTGAATCCCTCCCCCGCTCTCACACCCTCCCCCCTTAATCACCTCCCCCACCCTCCCAGTCAACCACCCTTCCCCCTAGCCCCTTGAAAATGGTGTTAAGGTAATTCCACTAGATGTAGATTCATCCTTATTCCAAACTTTATCAATCTTGTCATGATCTATTTTCTCAAAATCAATTTCAGTGGATGTAAAAACAGTATCACATCCTTTCATAGTAAAACATTTTATGACTTTGTCATCATGACACACTGGATTCACATAATTAGATCCTACTAGTACATTTGCATCATAACTGCATTTTTAGGATCCAATGGTCTAACAAACGAACTTACAGTTTCAATTTTCTTGTTTACGGGTTTTATCTTTTTTACTGAACTCTTAGAAAACTTTAGATCATCAGTTCGATTTTCTGTCTGAGATGGAGAAGGTTGACCAGTGAATATCTCTTCCTTCTCAGTCAGTTGTGTTAGAGACTCACTATAATTGTCATTAAAAGGACCTCTAACTTCTTTATAATCCATACCCAAACCACCTTTATTCTTTGCATCTCGTGGTATAGGAGTCTGCAACTGCATGGATCTTATGAGTTCAGAACCTCTGATTTGTTCAAGTCTGGTATTAAGCTTAACAATTTCTAGTTTAGCATCAACTAACTCTTTTCCATCTTAGAAAAATCTTCTGTTAGTTTAGCATATTGCTCATTTCCTACCTTTTCCATCAGAACAGACTCTCTAAGTTTTTCTTTGAAAGCAAGAATATCTTTATCTGAAGGTCTTATTTTATCCTTATAAAGACTTTCTTGTTTTATTAAACCAGAATTTTTAGCAAAATATGAGTCATTTTCCTTCTTAATGGTAGAATTCTGAATAGTCAAAGTTGCTATATTTTTGCTAAGACTAGACACCTCATTTTTCATTTCAGACACCATTTTACAAACTTTAACGATTGAAAGTAAAGAACATGATACCTTTTGATCAGCAGCCTTACAATCTGCCATGTATGCAACAAAGTCTTCAGTTGTCATACCTTCAGGTATCACAAATTCCTTCATTTGATCTTCAATGCTCTTCTTAACAATGTCATCAGTTGGTTTAGATGACTCAACATTTTCTTCTGAAGCTCTCACAACTGTCATGGGTTCACTCTCAGATCTGACTATCTCAGTAACTTTCTTAACATTTTGCTTAACTATCTCAGATGCTCTCTCTTCACTTGTGTACACAGCATAATCAATAGTTTCAACAACTTCATTTGAAACATGCGCATAGTCATCATAAATTTCAACTAAATAAGCATGGTTTGAAGTGTCTTCTGACTGTGTATCCCACTGATAAGTACCATCTGGATTCTGTACAACAATAGCCTTGGACTCCAAAAGCTGAGGAGAACCTGACTGTTGAGGAGTAGCAGGAAATGTAATCATTGCTTGAGTCTTTTGATGATTGGGTGGAGTAATACCGCCTTGATTGTAGTTCTGTCTACCTGCTACGGTATTATCAGTCCTTTTTGGACGTTGACACTCTCTTGCGAAATGACCAAATCCATCGCAATTATAACATTTCACCTTGGATTTGTCAAAGCCTTTAGTGCCGTTACCCAAAAACCTTCCAGTTCTCTGAGTGAATCTTCTAACTTTAATAGTTAACATTGCAAGCTACCATTGTAGATCCATTTCTTCTAAATCATCAGGATCTATCTGATTGTAATCATCATCAATCAATGCAGGATCAGTAACCTTTCCACCAATATAAGCTTCATGAGCTGAACAGAAGGCTGAATAAAGATTCATTCTTCCCTCTGTGGAACTCATACTCATTGGCATGGAATGAAATGATTGAGTATTGCTCTTGACAAGTAGAAGTAGTATTGTCATAAGCAACATAACCTGCATGTCCATCTGCATCTACTATTGGTGTAGCTTCAACCACTTAGAAATGCATTATTTCCTGAGCTAGTACTTGCTAAATGAACTGAAGTAGCATGATACAATGACGGATCTTGAGTAAAATCCGCATGAGTATCCTTGATTCTTCTCTTCATTTCTCTATTTTTCAATTTTGAAACAACAGTCTCAAAATCCCATGAACTGTATTCCTTGTCATCTTGAAGGTGATGAACATATTCAGTCCATATTTTTGGTAACGAATCCAAAAACTTATCTACTAGCTCAGTCTGGGGGTAAACAACTTCAAAATATGATAACTCAGTTGTCAAATGGCTGAATCGAGCTATTATCTCATCAAGAGATTCTCCTTTCAGTCCATTAAAAGCTTCATATTGACGCTTAAGAAGTTTAATACGATTTCTCTTCAAAGTAGCATCTCCCTCACAGTACTTTTTCTAGGGCATCCCACAATTCCTTTGAAGATGTGTATTTTTTTAAAATGTACACTTTCTTGAGGTAAGGCCATGGTAAGAGTTGAAAGTGCCTTCCCCTCAACAACGTATTTCTTCTTTTCATCATCTGGCATATCAGTATAAGTGTATCTACCAATTACACCATTTTTCTCATAAGTTGGCCAGTCAAAACCTTGAGTTATCACAACCCACATATCAATATCATTTAGACGAATATAATCTTCAAAACGTCTCTTCCACATCCAATAATTCTCCATACGGAAAAGCTTTGGAGGTGTGTTACCACGACCAACTTCATGATCGTGCATGATAAGTTGATTGATAAGTGCGGCATTAGGAGAGTTTCCAGCAGCAGGTACAGTAGTCATTTCGAATCTTTTATAGTGAGAATCAAACAAAATGAGTTAGTGTAGCAATGTGATTCGTGCAAACATGGCACGAAATAGGATGAAAAAGAGCACACGAAATTCAATTCGTGCTGACGTGGCACGAAGTGTCACACGAAGGACAGACCGTGCTGACGTAAGCACTGAATGAAAACTACCTCGTGCTAATGTAAGCACGAGGTCACGCGAAGACGAATACAAATTAAATAAAAAACTTGAATTTCGAATTGAATTTGCAATCAATAGCAAATCACACGATCTTACACCTTCTGGTAATCAACCTTAGGGCTCTGATACCACTTGTAAGTCCCTATAGTTGTATGGATCGTAATAAGATGTGATTCGTTATGTCAAGAGTGCGGAATCCTCTTGAGATAACTAGATTGCTATTGCCTTTTGTCAATTAATGAGTAATTAATCAACCTAAGGATACACACGAAGTGTTAATTCGTGTAGGAGGATGTACTAGCAACAATTCGATATCAATTCACCCAATTCGTTACTTAATTCGTAATTTAGATGAGTATTTATACTTGTAGGGTATTTGTTCATGTGGGCTTGGACCGTACACGAAGTGGACCAAGCGGATTCACCAAAATACCTTGTCTCCGTGCTGACGTCAGCACGAGGACACCACAACGTTCTGCTGACGTCAGCACGAGGTGCAATCTTGAATCCTTTATTTTGCATATTTGCATAACGTTCAGCCATCGTTTAAGTATTCCATGACACTTATAACCTTGCCTCTACGTTGTCGTACCTGCAAAACAATAATATAACACACAAACATAACAATAAACATATAACGATCTTATATTGAAGTTCAAACGTAATCATTAAACATAAACACATGTCCTAACGACTTATTATTCAACGATTACATATAAATTCCTAAGAACAAAAACGTTAACCAAATCTACGTTGCTACTGTCACACAAATCTGCATCTACACCACCCTTTGAAGAAGGTTTCAGATGTCGGCTTGGAAAGAAACAAATTGACTGTCCAATGACTGAGGGGAAGGTGTCACTGGACCTGCAACAAATGTCACTGGAGCCACTTGGGAGGCACCTCAAGGGTACCCAGTTCAGTGAGTGGCTCAGCGACAGAAAAAGGAATAGAAGAAATGGTGGGGAAAGTAGAAGGACGAACACAGAGATCAAGTTGTTGGACATGCTGAGAATGCTCAGGTGTTTCCAACGGCGGCGGTGGTGGTGGCATGTGTCTATTTCTAGACACAAATAGAGATGATAGTGATGGTGGAGATGTATGTGGAATTCTTTCTGTAGATGGTAAAACTGAAATGAAAGCATCTAAAGGCGTGACAAGAGATGAAGGGTCTTGATCTTGTACAGAAGGATCAAGTATCTCAGTGTCAGAAGTAGTTCCTTCCGAATCCGAAGATTCAATAAGGATTTCACAGTCATTAACATTCATGTCCAGGTCCATGAATGTAACTTATGGCTTAATAAGTTGTTCAGTCTCCTGATGAACTTCCCCAGTTTCCTGGTTGGTTGCATCAGTTGCGAGCTCAGTCGTGGTGACTTTATCGCTTGGAATAGAGGTCACTGGAATTGCCTCAGTTACAGTTGTTTTATCCTCAACCATAACATCATCAGCCGTAGATTTTGGAACCTCTGTCTACAGCTATGACTGGCCAGAGACGTCGTCAGTTCGTGCAATAGTAGTATGTTATAACACGATTTCTATCACCGAATTCAAGTCATCAATGGCGGTTTTGGTGAGTGTGTGTTCTTGGTGTTTGTGTGTGTTTTGAGAGAGAAAGTGTGTGTGTATGTAAAAGTTGGTGATTTTGTATTAAAAATTATGCAGGGATTAATCAAGGTTCTTCAAAAGTTATGATCTCTAAGGTATGAGAGGGGTATTTATAGGCTAACTATACAATTATGCTAATTTATCACAATTAGCCCCTCAACCTTAGTGATCATTTACCTATGACTTAATAACAAGAAAATCCTCTGATCTAAATTACAATTTATCACTATTTTTGGATTTCTAACATTCTCCCCCTTAGTGATATATTGTAATGAATGAAGTACGTGTTATCTTGTCTTGTAGGAATGAAATTGATGAGCCCGGTGGTGAAGACAATTGATGTGTTGAAACAAGTCTTCAAAGTTTTCTCTTTTGTCTTTGGAGAACTTGATTCAGTCTTGGTTTTGGACTTCTTGAAATTAAATCATGTGTTGATTCTCAATGTTCTTTAAGAACAGAGAATAATGAATGCGTGTGTGTCTTGAATCTTCGAGAATTGTTGAATCATGAATCAGAGTTGTCTTTTGAAATGTGGAAGGTATGAATCTTGGTTTTGAGTTTTCAATCTTCGATTCTTGAGTGAAATTCAACTTTTCGATTCTTCAGTTCTGATTCTTGAGTGAATTTCATCTTCTTGAAATAAAGTTTCATGAATATGTACTCTCCCCCTTGATATATGCATTGGAGTTTTTTTTTTATAATAAAATGTTGTTGTATGAATTGAAGATCTTGACTGAAGTGTGTTTGATGAAGACTCTTTTGAAGCTTTACTTCTTTGACTTGAATCTTCTAACCAATCTTTCAACCTTTTTGAAGCTTTACTTCTTTGACTTGAATCTTCTAACCAATCTTTCGACCTTTTTGAAGCTTTACTTCTTTGACTTGAATCTTCTAACCAATCTTTCGACCTTTTTGAAGCTTTACTTCTTTGACTTGAATCTTCTAACCAATCTTTCGACCTTTTTGAAGCTTTACTTCTTTGACTTGAATCTTCTAACCAATCTTTCGACCTTTTTGAAGCTTTACTTCTTTGACTTGAATCTTCTAACCAATCTTTCGACCTTTTTGAAGCTTTACTTCTTTGACTTGAATCTTCTAACCAATCTTTCGACCTTTTTGAAGCTTTACTTCTTTGACTTGAATCTTCTAACCAATCTTTCGACCTTTTTGAAGCTTTACTTCTTTGACTTGAATCTTCTAACCAATCTTTCGACCTTTTTGAAGCTTTACTTCTTTGACTTGAATCTTCTAACCAATCTTTCAACCTTTTTGAAGCTTTGATCTTTTTCACATCAACTTGAACACTTTGGAGAGTAAGCATTTGAATGAAGTTTGGATGAAATTCTTATGAAGTAATCATGCTCCCCCTCAATCCATGAGTATAAACATTTTTGGAGCGTCTTTGGACTTTTGAAGCATCTTGAGTGAAAATCCTTTCATCTTCGGTTTCATTCTTATCTTTGAAGTCAATTCAGATTCCCCCTTTTTAAAACCAAAATCTCAATCAACTGAAATCTAGTGAAAATCTGAACACAAGAGACTATTGACACATCATGAAGAATTTTCTCCCCCTATACACAAACTTTGATAAGCCTAGAACTTTGATAAGCCTAAAACCTATTGAGACAACCAAACACAAACTTTTCTCCTTGTTTCCTTATCAATCAGTAAATCAATCATAATATTTTCTCCCCCTCATAATAACAAAATTGGGAACCAATGTCATTATGTACACATTGATTGATTAAATGTCAAAAGGAATAACATGATCACTTGAAGAAATGTCAACCATCAAAACATCAACCCAAACCATTAGCCCAACCCAAGAAATCCTAGGGGTGACTAAAATGTAGGATCGAAGTTGTTGGTACAAACGTTATATCATGGTGTTGGTGTTTTCTGTGTTTGTGTGATGAGAAATGAAACCGGATAAGAATGATCCGTTAGCATGTTCAAAAATCGAAAGGATTAATGAAATGACCGATTGAAATGTATAACATTTTTCGGTTTTCCTATGTATCATTGAGATATGCACAAAACAATTCTCTAACATAGTTCGATCTGCGGCTTTGCAACCACGAGATTGCTTCAAAGAATATAAATCATGGTTAGTACTGCCGAAGCGTTTGATAACCACAATCTTTTATCCTTAAAGACTATTTAGGGAAAAACCGAGGTCACTTAGACTTCTCGTTAACTCAATAATCACATAAATGTAATCACGAGACCTACTTTCAACGTTGGAAAAGATGTTAGCATTGGTAGGATTTCCATTCGATCATCGTGGAATATCAATTAAGATATCACTACGAATGTTCCGGCTATATCACAAAGATAAGCAATAATATCACAAAGATATGACTCGAATGTGTTCTAAAAAATGAATGATGATCAAATTAATGACCAATCAAGATAGCTCTAGACACAGCGTGATCAAATGAAGTCGGGGACTGGAGCAGAATGTCGCCCTTTTTCAATATCAACATCTTCCAAATGAAGAGTCAATAGAAATGTGAAAATCTCCGTGAGAAATAAAACAAGCATTTGTTAAGAAATACTTGAGTGGTTAGGAAAGATGTGCATTGCTTCACTGGGTCCATGAAGACTTCTTCAATATCGAGAAATCAACAAATGAAAACCGATAGGAACGTGTTGACCCGGCTTTTTGAGAATTTGGGGAGGGCTTTTGTTTCTTTTAGCCCTATCTCACATCATTATTTCACCGTAACCTCTCACTTTTCGACTTTTACTCCCTCCATCCTATTTGCACGAAAACAACATCACTCAAAATACCCTCACTATCTAATGAAAGAAGTGAATACTCCGGGGTTAGAACTCATCGGCGATGATGAAACTCATGGAGTAAATTTTGAGAAAAACTTATCACTCATGTGCAAACTAATCTCCGAACTCCATTTGATTGAAAATCATTGGAAAAACATCAAATGTGTGTATGAAAAAGAAAAAAAACACAAAAAAAAAAAAAAAAAAAAAAAAAAAAAAAAAAAAAAAAAAAAAAAAAAAAAAAAAAAAAAAAAAAAAAAAAAAAAAAAAAAAAAAAAAAAAAAAAGAAAAAAAATAAAAAACTTGATTGCTATTACACATACATATTCATATAAGAACGCTTGGAAGTACACAAAGGCGTTCAATCCGTCGCATCTTACATCAACAAGTTGGAGGCAATTAAAACATTTAAGCAAATGAAAATCCAATCAATTGTTCAAGATGAGACAGCAAGGGAGTACACAAAGGCGTTCAATCCGTCGCATCTTACATCAACAAGTTGGAGGCAATTAAAACATTTAAGCAAATGAAAATCCAATCAATTGTTCAAGATGAGACAGCAAGGGAGTACACAAAGGCGTTCGATCCTTTACTTCTCATATCAACAATTGAGAGTTTGAAAGTTTTATTTGAAAAAAAACTTGATTGCTATTACACATACATATTCATATAAGAACACTTGGAAGTACACAAAGGCGTTCGATTCCTTGTTATCTTATATCAATTTATATGTATAATAACAAGATCTTAGAATGTATAAACACTCTAAAAATAAATATATCATTTAAGAACGGGTTGCATACATAGAATATGCAAGCCACTGAAATAAATATCTTTTTGTTTATTTTTGAAAATTTGCAATTTTGTATTTTGTTTTTCTGGAATTTGCAATTTTGTATTTTGTTTTTCTGGAATGTGTCAAGAATTCCTTCAAATGGAAAAAGAGTTAAGGTTTAAGATTTAACATACCAAGCTTGGAGATAAGAAAGTTAAACCTCTTCTCATCCAATGGTTTTGTGAACAAATCTGCAAGTTGAAAGTCAGTACCCACAAAGTAGAGCTCGATGTCACCTTTCTCAATATGATCTTTGAGAAAATGATATCTAACATCAATATGCTTTGATCGAGAGTGGTTTACTGAGTTGACTGCAATAGCAATGGCACTCTGAGAATCACAATAGATAGGGATATGATCATATTTCAGACCATAATCAGTTAGTTGTGTCTTCATCCATAAAACTTGAGCACAACAACTAGCCGCAGCCACATATTCAGCTTCAGCCGTTGATAGTGACACACAATTCTGTTTCTTGGAAGACCAACTCACAATTTTATCGCCTAAAAATTGTAAAGTACCGGAAGTGCTCTTGCGATCAAGTTTACAACCAGCATGATCTGCATCTGAATATGCAGTTAGATTGAATCCAGTATCCCTTGGATACCAGAGACCTAAATCGGGTGTACCCTTCAGATAACGAAAGATTCGTTTCACAGCTTGATAATGTAAATTAGTTGGAGCAGCTTGATATCTAGCACACATACATGTTGCAAACATTATATCTGGGCGAGAGGCTGTTAGGTACAACAACGAACCAATCATACTTCGATATCTCTTTTGGTCAAATGGTTTCCCATTTGTATCAGCATTTATGTTTGTTCGAGCAGCCATTGGGGTAGAAATTGAAGAACATGAAGTCATATCAAACTTTTTCAACATGTCATTTATGTATTTACCTTGTGATATAAAAATACCAGTTGGTAATTGTCTGATTTGAAGACCCAAAAAGTAATTCATTTCCCCAATCATGCTCATTTCAAAATGATTAACCATTAGAGATGAAAAGTTTCGGCAAAATGTTTGACTGGTCGACCCAAAGATAATGTCATCAACATATATTTGAACAAGTAGAACATGCTTACCTTGTTTGCGAATGAACAAGGTAGGGTCAATTGTGCCTTTGGTAAAGCCACCTCTTAGTAAGAAAGTAGTTAGAGAATCATACCATGCTCGGGGTGCTTGCTTAAGACCGTAGAGAGCCTTATCTAACCTGTAGACATGGTTTGGCCTTTGAGGATCAACAAAACCTTCTGGTTGATCAACGTAAACTTCTTCTTTGAGGTCACCATTCAAGAAAGCAGTTTTCACATCCATTTGAAACACAGTAAAGTTTCGGAATGCGGCATAAGCTAAGAATATTCGAATGGCCTCCATCCTTGCAACTGGAGCAAAAGTTTCGTCGAAGTCAACACCAGGTTGTTGGCAATAACCCTTTGCAACAAGTCGAGCTTTATTCCTTACTACCACTCCATTCTCATCCTTTTTGTTTTTGAATATCCACTTTGTACCGATTGGATCATCTTTCCTAGGATTTGGAACTAATCTCCATACCTTCAGTCTTTCAAATTGTGCGAGTTCATCTTGCATTGCCTTAACCCACTCTGGATCACGAAGAGCTTCAGATACTGTTTTGGGTTCGATATTGCTAAGAGAAAGTGCAACAAGACACTCATTTACTGAAGTACGAGTAGTTACTCCTGTTTGTGGATCTCCAATTATTTGATCAGTAGGATGGTATTTCTGCATACGTGTCCACTTGTGAGCATGAGGAAGAGGATCTTGTTGTTGAAGATCAACATCACCATCATTAAAACTTAAGTTTTGTTGAGAGATGGAATCATAACTTGGTATAACTCTTTCCTCATAATCTGGATGATCAAAGTCAAGTGGTACATACACATTTGGAGTGTTCAATGGATTTGTTGTCTGAGTTAATTGAGAAGGTTGTTCTTGAACATTCACTTGAGAAGAATTATCAGGAGAGGATTCTTGCTCTGAAGAACTTGATGAAGATTCATGAATGATGTTAGGAATTGGATCATTGTTATGAAGAGGTTCATTGTTTTGATTTGGTTCAATGATGACCTGAGGTTCTTGATCATGAATCGGTTTTGAATTATAGAATTCTTCAAAAAGAATATCTAATTCATCACTTGTTGGAGTTGGAAACTTCTTGAAATTAGAAGCTAAGGTAGAGTTCCTTGTAGAAGTACTTGAAGCACTTGGATCATTACTTGTTGGTAGCAAACTTTCTTGCTCAAAAATCATGCCTGACATCTCATCAAACCAAACATTCATTGTTTCTTGAATTGTGTTTGTTCGACGATTATAGATTCGGTAGGCAATTGATGTTTTGGAATAACCAACAAAATATCCTTCATCACCTTTCTTCTCGAACTTTCCAAGATTCTCCCGATCATTCAAAGTGTAACAAACACACCCAAATATATGAAAGTAGTTGATGTTGGGTTTGCGTTTGTTAACAACCTCATAAGGAGTCTTTTCGAAACGCTGATTGATAATGGACCGATTCTGAGTGTGACAAGCAGTGTCAACAGCTTCAGCCCACATATTGGATGGCAATTTGGAATAAGCAAGCATTGTCCTTGCTGCTTCCACCAGCGATCGATTTCTCCTTTCAACAACACCATTTTGTTGTGGGGTGCGAACTGCTGAGAATTGATGAGTAATACCTTTGGATTTGCAGAATTCATCAAAAACATCATTCTTGAATTCAGTACCGTTATCCGAACGGATGTAACGAACTGGAAGTTGAAGATTTACTTGAGTATTAGTGATGAAATCTATCAACATCTGAGTTGTTTCATCTTTGGATGCAAGGAACTTGACCCAAGTATATCTTGAATAATCATCAACAATAACCAAGATGTATTTCTTCCCATTTCGGCTTTGTACTTTCATCGGCCCACAAAGATCCATGTGAAGCAAATGAAGAGGTGCTAAAGAATTTGGAGATTTCTTCGGTTTATGAGAAGCTCTCTTAATCTTCCCAACAGCACAAGAAGGACAAACATGCTCACTTTCATACTTATAGTCAGGTAAGCCTTCAACAAGATGCTTGTTGACCAAAGTATTGATGGTTTGGAAATTCAGATGAGAAAGCCTTCTATGCCATAACCAAGAATTCTTTGAAGTAGCCTTTGAAATGAGACAAATATTATCGGTTGGTTGGTTATCATCGAGATTGACGGTAAAAAGATTATCATCACGATCACCACAAAGAATATCAACTCCATCTAGAGTTTGAACTTTGCAAAGAGATTTTCGAAAAAGAACTTGAAGATTGTTATCACAGAATTGTCCAACACTGAACAAGTTATGACTTAATCCTTCAACATAGTGAACTTTCTTGATGATAATTCCATTTCGTTCAATGTCTCCATAACCTAAGATAGGAGCAAAATTGTTGTTTCCAAAGCGAACTGTTCCCATGAATCGTTCAACAAAATTCTTGAGCAAAGATTTATTTCCAGTCATGTGCTTCGAACACCCGGAATCGAGTATCCAAACACAGATGGTTATTTCCTGCAATCAAAGAAATTTAACCGTTTTTAGGTACCCACTTGAAGACGGGTCCTTTATGGTTAGTTAAAACAGGCAGGGTATATAACTTAGGAATCGCATTCAAACATGTTTTCGAATCAACATAAGCATTAACAAGCACATTATCAACAAACACATTTGAATAAAAAGTACGAACATTCACATGAGAATTAAAAGTAACATGTCTACAAGCATCAACATCAGCCACACATGTACGGGAATTAAGATTGTTTACAAGCTCACAAGGTCTTGCCTTGGCATTTTCAACATTATTTAACAAAGATGAGATTTGATTAACTAGATTGAGAGCTAGATTGAGAGCTAGATTGAGAGCTAGATTGAGAGCTAGATTGAGAGCTAGATTGAGAGCTAGATTGAGAGCTAGATTGAGAGCTAGATTGAGAGCTAGATTGAGAGCTAGATTGAGAGCTAGATTGAGAGCTAGATTGAGAGCTAGATTGAGAGCTAGATTGAGAGCTAGATTGAGAGCTAGATTGAGAGCTAGATTGAGAGCTAGATTGAGAGCTAGATTGAGAGCTAGATTGAGAGCTAGATTGAGAGCTAGATTGAGAGCTAGATTGAGAGCTAGATTGAGAGCTAGATTGAGAGCTAGATTGAGAGCTAGATTGAGAGCTAGATTGAGAGCTAGATTGAGAGCTAGATTGAGAGCTAGATTGAGAGCTAGATTGAGAGCTAGATTGAGAGCTAGATTGAGAGCTAGATTGAGAGCTAGATTGAGAGCTAGATTGAGAGCTAGATTGAGAGCTAGATTGAGAGCTAGATTGAGAGCTAGATTGAGAGCTAGATTGAGAGCTAGATTGAGAGCTAGATTGAGAGCTAGATTGAGAGCTAGATTGAGAGCTAGATTGAGAGCTAGATTGAGAGCTAGATTGAGAGCTAGATTGAGAGCTAGATTGAGAGCTAGATTGAGAGCTAGATTGAGAGCTAGATTGAGAGCTAGATTGAGAGCTAGATTGAGAGCTAGATTGAGAGCTAGATTGAGAGCTAGATTGAGAGCTAGATTGAGAGCTAGATTGAGAGCTAGATTGAGAGCTAGATTGAGAGCTAGATTGAGAGCTAGATTGAGAGCTAGATTGAGAGCTAGATTGAGAGCTAGATTGAGAGCTAGATTGAGAGCTAGATTGAGAGCTAGATTGAGAGCTAGATTGAGAGCTAGATTGAGAGCTAGATTGAGAGCTAGATTGAGAGCTAGATTGAGAGCTAGATTGAGAGCTAGATTGAGAGCTAGATTGAGAGCTAGATTGAGAGCTAGATTGAGAGCTAGATTGAGAGCTAGATTGAGAGCTAGATTGAGAGCTAGATTGAGAGCTAGATTGAGAGCTAGATTGAGAGCTAGATTGAGAGCTAGATTGAGAGCTAGATTGAGAGCTAGATTGAGAGCTAGATTGAGAGCTAGATTGAGAGCTAGATTGAGAGCTAGATTGAGAGCTAGATTGAGAGCTAGATTGAGAGCTAGATTGAGAGCTAGATTGAGAGCTAGATTGAGAGCTAGATTGAGAGCTAGATTGAGAGCTAGATTGAGAGCTAGATTGAGAGCTAGATTGAGAGCTAGATTGAGAGCTAGATTGAGAGCTAGATTGAGAGCTAGATTGAGAGCTAGATTGAGAGCTAGATTGAGAGCTAGATTGAGAGCTAGATTGAGAGCTAGATTGAGAGCTAGATTGAGAGCTAGATTGAGAGCTAGATTGAGAGCTAGATTGAGAGCTAGATTGAGAGCTAGATTGAGAGCTAGATTGAGAGCTAGATTGAGAGCTAGATTGAGAGCTAGATTGAGAGCTAGATTGAGAGCTAGATTGAGAGCTAGATTGAGAGCTAGATTGAGAGCTAGATTGAGAGCTAGATTGAGAGCTAGATTGAGAGCTAGATTGAGAGCTAGATTGAGAGCTAGATTGAGAGCTAGATTGAGAGCTAGATTGAGAGCTAGATTGAGAGCTAGATTGAGAGCTAGATTGAGAGCTAGATTGAGAGCTAGATTGAGAGCTAGATTGAGAGCTAGATTGAGAGCTAGATTGAGAGCTAGATTGAGAGCTAGATTGAGAGCTAGATTGAGAGCTAGATTGAGAGCTAGATTGAGAGCTAGATTGAGAGCTAGATTGAGAGCTAGATTGAGAGCTAGATTGAGAGCTAGATTGAGAGCTAGATTGAGAGCTAGATTGAGAGCTAGATTGAGAGCTAGATTGAGAGCTAGATTGAGAGCTAGATTGAGAGCTAGATTGAGAGCTAGATTGAGAGCTAGATTGAGAGCTAGATTGAGAGCTAGATTGAGAGCTAGATTGAGAGCTAGATTGAGAGCTAGATTGAGAGCTAGATTGAGAGCTAGATTGAGAGCTAGATTGAGAGCTAGATTGAGAGCTAGATTGAGAGCTAGATTGAGAGCTAGATTGAGAGCTAGATTGAGAGCTAGATTGAGAGCTAGATTGAGAGCTAGATTGAGAGCTAGATTGAGAGCTAGATTGAGAGCTAGATTGAGAGCTAGATTGAGAGCTAGATTGAGAGCTAGATTGAGAGCTAGATTGAGAGCTAGATTGAGAGCTAGATTGAGAGCTAGATTGAGAGCTAGATTGAGAGCTAGATTGAGAGCTAGATTGAGAGCTAGATTGAGAGCTAGATTGAGAGCTAGATTGAGAGCTAGATTGAGAGCTAGATTGAGAGCTAGATTGAGAGCTAGATTGAGAGCTAGATTGAGAGCTAGATTGAGAGCTAGATTGAGAGCTAGATTGAGAGCTAGATTGAGAGCTAGATTGAGAGCTAGATTGAGAGCTAGATTGAGAGCTAGATTGAGAGCTAGATTGAGAGCTAGATTGAGAGCTAGATTGAGAGCTAGATTGAGAGCTAGATTGAGAGCTAGATTGAGAGCTAGATTGAGAGCTAGATTGAGAGCTAGATTGAGAGCTAGATTGAGAGCTAGATTGAGAGCTAGATTGACCATTTGAACCATTTGATGAGCGATTGAGAGCTAGACTTAGACACCTTAGGTATAAAGCTAGATTGAGAGCTAGATTGAGAAGCATTAGAATAGTCTTTCGGAAGTTTCACTTTGGTGTACTTTATCTTGTGTGGGGTCTCAGCTTGTTCCTCTTTGATATGTTTCACTGGGTAGCAATAAAGGTTTCTAACTTAATGGTTTTTGGTTCAGTCTTGACGAGTTTGGTCTTAACTCGTTTCTTTGAGTAATATGAAGTTGGAGCTTTGGACAATGGTTTTTGAGATTCCACTTTTGTTTCAACTTTGATTTTGGTAGATTCAATCTTTTTCTCAGTTTCTGAATTAAAAACATATTCTCCCTCCATGAATTTATCAAAATCATCCTTTGTGAAATCTTTTGAAAAAGAAAATTTCAATGGAGATTGATTAGTTTCAAATTCATTTGAAAGTTTTGAAAAATCAGGAATCTTGGTGTCCAACTTCACATCATGGTTAGTCTCGGAAATTAGGTCAACTTGAACTGACACATCTTTGGTCTCACAAGAAAATTGAGTAGACATATCAACACCTATACTAGCACTAGGCTTAGGGTGAACAACTAACTCATCAACAGTGTTGCATGTGAAAAACCTATAGAAGTACCATATCAAAACTAAACTATGTGCAAGTTCTTCATCAGATAAATCAGATTGCACATAAGCATCAGCTATAAATGTAGCAGTATTTTGACAAGTACATTCAAGAGAATCAGTCAAGGTCTGAATAGAGGTATTGGTAGATGAATCACAAGTAGTTTGGGTAGAATTGTCTACTAAAGCACTTTGGTCAGTTTGAGTAGAAACATTCTCACAAACTTTCTTAGTATCAACAACAATACATTTATCCTCTGAATTCGGACTTTGAGACTTGAGGTGATTAATAACTTTTTGTTGAGATTTCACCTTTTGTTGTAAACCTTCTATTTGTTTTTCCAAAAATGTGGTTGGAAAATACATTTTAGTTGGTTTAGGTGGAGTACCGACAGATTCTTGGTTTTGAAAATTTGATTCAATTTCTTCCAATTTGAAAATTGAAGATTCTTTAGTTTTGTATGAATCATTTATTGCATCATAATTAACCAAAAATTCTTGTTTTGGTATTCTCTCAACTTCATCAGTCTCAAATTCGTCATCCAATGGACGAATAAATTGTTGTATCATACCAAGTCGTAGAAATTTTTCATCATACAGGGGTTCAATTTCCTCTTTGGCTTTCTGTAATGGTGTGATATTCTCAAATCCCAACCCGAGAAGAAGATCCGTTCTATCAATTTTTGACTTGTTGAAATAGGCAGTGAAATCCAAGAGAGGATTTTGTTCAACTTTATATAACTTTTCTTGATAGAAAAGTATATTCTTTTTAAATTCCTCAACTTGTTTTTCAAGATTCTCAATCTCAATGCCTTTTAGAAAACATTATGATTTAAATCAGATTGCACATAAGCATCAGCTATAAATGTAGCAGTATTTTGACAAGTACATTCAAGAGAATCAGTCAAGGTCTGAATAGAGGTATTGGTAGATGAATCACAAGTAGTTTGGGTAGAATTGTCTACTAAAGCACTTTGGTCAGTTTGAGTAGAAACATTCTCACAAACTTTCTTAGTATCAACAACAATACATTTATCCTCTGAATTCGGACTTTGAGACTTGAGGTGATTAATAACTTTTTGTTGAGATTTCACCTTTTGTTGTAAACCTTCTATTTGTTTTTCCAAAAATGTGGTTGGAAAATACATTTTAGTTGGTTTAGGTGGAGTACCGACAGATTCTTGGTTTTGAAAATTTGATTCAATTTCTTCCAATTTGAAAATTGAAGATTCTTTAGTTTTGTATGAATCATTTATTGCATCATAATTAACCAAAAATTCTTGTTTAATAGCATCATGTTCAAAAAGTAATTTTGAATGTTCTTCAAGAATTTTTGAAAATTCACTTTTAGAAAATGAAATACTATTTTTCAACTTTTTGTTTTTGTTGGCTAAAGATTTGATATGAGTTGTTAAATTTGATAAAGCTAATCTACATGACTCTTTGTCCTTAATCAAAGAAAAAGTAGAGTCGAGATTTACCTCATCATCTGGGTATTCATCATCAGTGCTTTCTGCTTCAAAGACTTTGTTTTGGCCAACCTTGCCATATAGCAAACATTAGCAGAGAGATCTTGATCTTCATCATCTGTGAGTAACAGCCATTTGTCATCTTCAGCAAGCAATGCATGTCCTGCTTCAACTTGTTTGGCTAACAGCATCTTCTGCTTGTAATACTCATAATTCCGCTTTCGAGGTTGTTTGCAATCAACAGCAAAATGTCCAGGAATACCACAATTGTAGCACTTTTTGTCTGATGTCTTACCCTTCTCAACAACTTGTTTCTCATAATCTTCCTTCTTTTCACCATACTTTGATCCATTAGTTTCACCTTGCTCATTACTCTTAGGATGATAATGTTCCTTCTTGGGAAATGCACTTGTAGAAGAAGTGCGGAGATTGTTGTTTGTTGGCCTCGCTTTGTAAAATTTTCTCTTGAAATGCTTTGTTACCGCGGTAAGAGCTTGATATAGTTCATCTGAAACACCATCTCTTGTAGCCATCAGATCATCTCCCTCCTCATCAGATGAAGAAACAACTACCATTTGCCTCTTAAGAGCTTCAGAAATCTTCTTCTCAACTATCAATGCCAAAGGATCAGTAGATACAACTTCTGGCATTTTGCTTGATGAAGCTTTGTTTAGGACTTGGTTTTCATTGAGTTTGAAAGATTCATAAAGAGTATGAATGGTGAACTTGGTCAGATTTTGATGTTGCTTGATCTGTGTTCCAAAATCTTCCCATTCTGGACCAAGAGCTTTGATGAATTTGATGTTTAACTCAATCTCTGTTTTCTTGACATTGTTCTTCCTCAGTTCATTTATGACATTGCAGAATCTGTAGTAGACAGCTTCAAGAGATTCATTTGGCATTTTTGTGAAGTTGTCAAACTCAGTCAAAACATTGGTCAATCTTATCGTCGAAGTCACGTCAGCTCCTTCCATCTGTCTAGCCACCTCATCCCATATCTCCTTGGCTGTATCATAAGAATCAACAGAGCCATAGATTTCATCTGGTAGAGCTTTGTATAAGCATGACCTAGCTCTGTTATCTGCAGCTGTTCGATCTTTTTGTTCAGCATTCAAAAGATCATGAGTTAGAATTGCATCAGTAGTGGGATGGCGATGAACGGCAAGTCCATTAAGGATGGAATCTTTCATCATATGACCATTTGTTTGACTTTCCACATAGTCCATAAATCTTTTCTTCCATAGTCCATAGGAACCACGGTAGAGAACTAGAGGTCTTGTATCTGAACCTAATGCCAATGCTTCACGAGAAGCCATTTGAATTTGATTTGATTTGAAAATTGAATTGAATTAAGAGTTGAAGAAAAACAGAAAATGAAACGATCTTGAGAAGATCGTCCTGGGTGAGATCGTCCTAAGTAAGATCGTCCTGGGATTTTTGGTGAAATTTGGTTAAGTATGAAAATGAAACGATCTTGAAATGAAACGGTCTTGAAATGAAATGATCTTGAAGTGAAATGATCTTGAAGTGAAATGATCTTGAACTAAATGATTTTGGATAAAACGATCTTGAATTAAAATGATTTTGGAATGAAACGATTCAAAGAACTGGGACGATCTTGGTTGAAGATCGTCTTAAGTTCAGAAGAAATATACTACGAATCCTTCTATTCCATCCGGCAATGTTAATATCGGCGCTTTACATAACATGTTCTTTAGCGTTTGGAACGCTTGCTCTTGTTCTTCTCCCCACACAAACTCTCTTGACTTTTGAGTCATTTGAGTTAGGGGCACTGCGATCTTTAAGAATCCTTGAATAAATCTCCTATAATAGCCCGCTAAGCCTAGGAAGCTACGCACTTCCGTTGGCGTTTTGGGTGTTTCCCACTTCTTGATCGCTTCAATCTTGGACGGATCTACGTGAATTCCTTCCTCGTTCACAATATGTCCAAGAAATTGCACTTGTCGAAGCCAAAATTCACACTTAGAAAACTTAGCATATAACTTCTCGTCTCTAAGTAACTGCAAGACTATCCTCAAATGCTTCTCGTGCTCCTCCTTGTTTCTTGAATATATCAAGATATCATCGATGAATACTATCACGAATTTGTCCAAGTATGGCCTACAAATTCTATTCATCAAGTCCATGAATATGGCCGGTGCATTGGTAAGACCAAATGGCATCACTAGGAACTCATAATGCCCATAGCGAGTCCTAAAAGCCGTTTTAGGTACATCCTCTTCTCGTACCCTCAACTGGTGATAGCCGGATCTAAGGTCGATCTTCGAAAAGTACGACGCTCCTTGGAGTTGATCGAACAAATCATCTATTCGTGGCAGCGGATATTTGTTCTTTATGGTCAGCTTATTCAACTCTCTATAGTCGATGCACATTCTTAAAGACCCATCCTTCTTTTTGACAAAGAGGATTGGCGCACCCCATGGCGATGAACTAGGTTGAATTAAACCTTTATCAAGCAATTCTTGCAATTGCTCGGAGAGTTCTCGCATTTCGGAGGGCGCTAGTCTATATGGTGCTTTAGCCACGGGGGCTGCCCCGGGAACTAAATCGATCGTAAACTCTACTTGTCTCGTAGGTGGAAGTCCAGGTAGTTCGTCAGGAAACACGTCTAGGAAGTCCCTAACCACTTACCTTGTGAGGGTCCTTACTTTTTACTCGCTTATCCACTACTTGTGCCAAGTATGTGTGGTACTCCTTACGTAAATACTTCCTCACTTTCATAGACGACACTAATTTGGCTGGACTCCCGCCTTATGGCCTTGCACTATCAACACTTCTCCATTATCTAAAGGCATCCGAATGATCTTTTCATGACAAATGATCTCGGCACGCACTTTTGACAACCAATCCATTCCTACGATTATATCGAAACTTCCTATTTCTATGGGAATCAAGTCAATACTATAATTCTTGTCATCTAAGGTTAGCTTGCAATCAGGGATAATCTCCTTAGCCTTATACTCATTCATTGGCATATTTCGATCTTTTTGTTCAGCATTCAAAAGATCATGAGTTAGAATTGCATCAGTAGTGGGATGGCGATGAACGGCAAGTCCATTAAGGATGGAATCTTTCATCATATGACCATTTGTTTGACTTTCCACATAGTCCATAAATCTTTTCTTCCATAGTCCATAGGAACCACGGTAGAGAACTGGAGGTCTTGTATCTGAACCTAATGCCAATGCTTCATGAGAAGCCATTTGAAATTGATTTGATTTGAAAATTGAATTGAATTAAGAGTTGAAGAAAAACAGAAAATGAAACGATCTTGAGAAGATCGTCCTGGGTGAGATCGTCCTAAGTAAGATCGTCCTGGGATTTTTGGTGAAATTTGGTTAAGTATGAAAATGAAACGATCTTGAAATGAAACGGTCTTGAAATGAAATGATCTTGAAGTGAAATGATCTTGAACTAAATGATTTTGGATAAAACGATCTTGAATTAAAATGATTTTGGAATGAAACGATTCAAAGAACTGGGACGATCTTGGTTGAAGATCGTCTTAAGTTCAGAAGAAATGGGACGATCTTGGAGAAGATCGTCTTAGGTTTCTGTATGCTGAGACGATCTTGGTGAAGATCGTCTTGGTCTTCTTTCTCAAAAGTTTTCAAGTATAAAACTTTCCAAGTATTTGAATTGACCCAACCAATCCTTCCGGATTAGTTAGCCACAATCAAACACTTCCCAACACACAACCACTTGTCAAGACGATCTTGAGGAGATCGTCCTACAAGCCACAAAGTACTAAGTATGAAAAATGAACTTTCAACGACTAAGACGATCTTGGGAAGATCGTCCTAGTGAAGATCGTCTTAGAGTCATCTTCTTCATCTCATCAGTTTTCCATAAAAACTCCATTAACAACTTCAAAAAGCTTCAATATCTTTTGAATTACTGGGAGTTAGATCACGAAATCACTTGCAAACTGATTGTATTCACGTCCGCAACAAATTTATGAACAACATTCAACACAAAACACAACAGATTCAAATCCCTCAAATTCGCGCCAAAACTACAAAATTCAATCTCGAGAATTAGATTGAATTGGAACTTGAGACTTGACAGGATTATGTTTCCAATAACCACGAATCTATTGGTGAACAAATAACTGTGATTTTATGTGATTTGGAATGTGAATTTTGATGAACCAGTAGGTGAAAAAGACGAACAAAAATTGTAGATAATTTTGATTTTTGATGAATTTGTGACTGAATTCAGTTATGGATCGTCATCTGATCGATGTTTCGCTCTGATACCACTTGTTATAACACGATTTCTATCACCGAATTCAAGTCATCAATGGCGGTTTTGGTGAGTGTGTGTTCTTGGTGTTTGTGTGTGTTTTGAGAGAGAAAGTGTGTGTGTATGTAAAAGTTGGTGATTTTGTATTAAAAATTATGCAGGGATTAATCAAGGTTCTTCAAAAGTTATGATCTCTAAGGTATGAGAGGGGTATTTATAGGCTAACTATACAATTATGCTAATTTATCACAATTAGCCCCTCAACCTTAGTGATCATTTACCTATGACTTAATAACAAGAAAATCCTCTGATCTAAATTACAATTTATCACTATTTTTAGATTTCTAACATTCTGTCAGAAGTTTGGCCATAGACACTAAGTAGTGCAGACTCTAACTCTATTTTGGGTTGGGCTGACCCAGTATTCTCTTCACCACTTCCCCCTACAAAAATTGCGGAAGTGGTTGCTTGCGGTTGTTCCCTTTGACTATCTTCAGCATCCTGTTGGGAGGATACTGAAGGGTTGGCTTGGGTACTATCGTTTGCCTATGACGTTTGGTTCTTGGAGCCTTTTGGGAAACTAGAGGACCTGTTTGGAGGCCTCCAGTTGTATCTGTAGGAACTGACAGGCTGGAACTGGTGGGGTTTGACTGTTGTTCAGGCCCAACAACTGTCATAGTGCCAGAGGACGAACCGGTGGGTCCCTCATTGTTTTGAGGCCCGCCAGTTGCCTTTCTGACTCACCTGGTATTGGTGCATCAGTTTTAGCGAATGCTAGCCGCATTCTTTGGAATCTACCTCCCCAGGATTGATGCCAGGGAGTCAAGATTCCTTAACATTTCTGGGAGTGTACAAAGATTGAGTGTTGTATATTCAACACTCCCAGAATCTAAGGAAACAGAGAGATAGATACCTGGAGAAGGGGATGCACAGTCCCCTGGAGCCCTTCGGCTTTTGCACAAGGCTTCTAAACAGAATATCGGCAAAATCAACTCTAAGTCCATTCCACATGCAGTAAGCCATTCTTCCTGTGGAGTTTCTGGTCTAGGCCACCAGAACTCCCACCCATGCTTTCCACCAGATGGATAAAGAAGTATTTCCATGATGGTGAGAGACCCTTCATTGTCATGGATCCCTTGGTCTTTAAAACCCCATTTTCTAAGCACTCCTTGTGTCCCATATCAAGGAGTACCTGGCGAAAGTTGATATTTGGGGAGATGACAACTGGAGATTCTCTTTGTCTCCAGTAGTTGAGGTGCAGGGCATCCCTCAACGTTTCTTGGATGGTACACTCGACTGTTCCATTTTTAGAGTGAAGGAGATGGAGGAACAATCGTCAGTGAGTTGTGCGGTGTACCAAAACTCACACAAGTAATCGTGATATAACTTGCGTGGGTTTAGAGAAAAAGACTCGCCGATTGGAGAATCTCGAAGAAATCTCTGGATTCATCCAATAAGGGTGACGGCAGTCTAAATCCCTTGCAAACTTGCCATGGGATTGTTTAGATTTAACTTGATAAGATTTGGATTAATTGGGGCACCAGTGGGATGTTTGACATCTGGCGATGGATTATATGGGACAGAGAGTAGATTGATGTCTCTACTTCTTGAAGATTTAGGTGCCATTTGTTTTAGATATAAATTTGAAATTGCGAATTTGGGAATTAGGGTTTTCGATTTATGAAGCAGAGAGAGAAAAGAAGCTATTTTTGATGATTGGAATTGAATGAAGGAATGTAGAAAAGAAAGTAAATGTTTGGAAGTAAATAAGGGGTATTTATAGTGGAAAGGAATTCCAAATGACAAATACCATAAATATTTTACTTATCAAAATAAAAATGATTTGATGTTTTACCAAAATAAAATTTGAATTTTGAAAATAAAATTAATTTACCGTGTCAGCATTTAATGCTGCGACGGCTTACCTTCCCACGCGCCCACTATCTTTTACAATCCCAATGAAAAAGTGTTATTTTACAAAAATGTATGACACGTCATGTGACGGTTGTGAGTGGGTTAAAATACTCAAGTACCTTCACGTGTCACAAATATTGACCAAGTATACATAACATTATGAAAATCTGGTGATTCACCAGTTTATGATAAGACCAAACATATACACTGGAGGACTAATCCCGTGCCAGTTTCAACTAGAGAGATCTCCAGTTGCACTTTTCAATAAAAAATAAATTTTAGTCAGAAAAATATTTTGAGTCTTCCCCCTAGAATGATGATCCAGAAATCAATTAGTGCCAGATAGTATCACAAAGGCGTTCGATAGCCTGGCGAGCAAAGATTATCTGGACCTCCTCAACTTGAGAACTTCATCAGTGTCACTGATGCGTTCATAACAAGTCTCCAGTTTTAAGGATTTAGCATTCCCAATTCGCTGATGAGATGTTTAAAAGTCTTTTCATCAAGAGGTTTTGTAAAAACATCAGCTAATTGTTTATCAGTGGGGATGAAATGAATTTTAATATCTCCTTTCATAACATGATCACGAATGAAATGATACCTGATGTCAATATGCTTTGTCTTGGAGTGCATCACAGGGTTGTGAGATATAGCAATTGCACTGGTGTTGTCACAAAAGGTTGGGGTCCTTGTATACTTTTGACCATAATCTAGTAACTGGTTCTTGATCCAGAGAATCTGGGCACAGCAACTGGCCGCATAAATGTACTCTGCTTCAGCAGTGGACATAGAGACTGACGTCTGCTTCTTGCTGGTCCAACTCACCAGTTTTCCTCCAAGGAAATGACAACCTCCAGTTGTTGATTTTCTATCTATCTTACAACCTGCATGATCTAAATCTGAATAACCCATTAGATCTAACCCTGAGCCTTTGGGATACCAAAGACCAAGGCTAGGATACCCTTTCAGGTATCTGAAGACGCGCTTTACAGCATACAAATGTGATTCTTTGGGGTTAAATTGAAATCTGGCACACAGACATTTTGCAAACATTATATCTGGTCTACTTGCAGTTAAATACATTAGTGACCCAACTATACCACGGTATTCAGTTGTGTTCACTGGTTTTCCATTTGGGTCAGAATCCAAATTTAAAGGTGCTGCAATTGGTGTAGTTTTCGATGGGATTGAATCATATTTGTATTTTCTTAACAAATCTCTGACATATTTTTCTTGGTTGATAAAAATACCATCATTGGTTTGTTTAATCTGGAGACCCAAGAAAAATGTTAATTCACCCATTAAACTCATTTCATACTCAGTTGACATGATTTTTGAAAACTTTTTACACATAAATTTTGTACCAATAAGATATTACCTTTTTCTTTCAAAATGAACAAGGTATTATCTATTGCACCTCTTTGAAAGCCATTTTTGAGAAGATGTTTAGTTAAAGTGTCATACCAGGTGTAACACCCCGACTAAGGCGGAACACGAGATGTCACAGAACGACATGGTACAAAAGATTTAAATATAAAACATCACCACAAAGTTTCAAATGCCATTCAAATTTAAAGAGGTTACAAGTTCAAGTTGACGTTTAATAAACATTACATAACCAAATTCATTATCAAAAGATCAAATGTTCGCATTACTAGTCCAACATGCAACAATTAAACACATCATCCATGAGGCGGTCCATAATGCTAACTTACTGCCCTAGACCTGAAAAGCATGAAGAAAAAGTGTCAACTACGAGAGTTGAGTGAGTTCATAGGTTTATGCTAACAACACATATATATATTTTATCCAATTCAAGAAATAATATGTCATAAAATTTCCAAGAATTCCATCATACTGTCCATACCCAAACCGTATGTTCAATCAATAATAACCAACCATGAATAATATCAATAACACTTGGTCAATGGTAAGACTACCATGACATAATTTGATGAGATAGATCTTGAGCCACTACTAAGACCGGTTATGTCCCAATAATCAAATATATAGTCCCAAATGATAAGATAATGATAAGCACATGCTGTCAATCACGTGCATAAAGATAACCAAGGGTCGTGCCATGGAAACGACCATAAATATGTAGTAGTTAGAGCACCGCGAGGCCAGACTGGCAATGAAGGTGGCCACAAAGGCAGACCAAACATCCCACCGTTACCTATAATAGTGGATGAGGGGACAAATCCTAGTTGCGCAACCCTCTAACTACAGGCCTCAAATGAGTTAATAGTAGTGTACAGGGAACCACCGTTTGACAGTACTCAAGCTCATCATATAACATATCATTATCATTATTTCAAAGAATCATTTCATAAGAGAAAGTCATTTTAATTAATCATGCTTTTCACCCCGCAAGTAAAACATATAAAAGAGTTTGAAAGGGGGCTATGACTCACTTGATTTGAGAGTGTTAGGGGCTGATCAAACGTGATTCCTTCGCCTAGATTTGTTGCGCCTCAACCATAACGTATATATTCACGACGTAAGTTCGCATGACATGAACTAGTGAGCTAGATCATGAGATGTATACTAGTAGACTTGCCCATCTTTGGTTGTTATTAGATTATGGAGTTTAAGTGCATTATGATGCTCTCATTATTTGGTTATAAGAGATTTTGGTGGTGAAGGTCATTTCTCGTTATACATTTTGTACGTTTATTGGAATTTCGGTAGTTTGGCTTTGATTTATATGATCTCCATTGTATACTTTGCTTAGTAATAATATTTGACATTAGTGGTCTTATAATATTAATATTTATGTATATTTTCTGATTTATAATTATATTTAATTTTAATAATATTTAATTAATTATTTATTCATTTTATTGATTTATTAATTAAATAATTCCTTAAAAATACTTTTAAGTGTCATAATTGTCTTTATAAATTATGAATGATTTTAGTTAGGTTATATTCTGATATATATGCTTCTTAATTTATAATTTCATGTTTTATACTTTTATTTGTGTATTTTCCATTAATTTTAATAATAATATTTAATTAGTTATTTTTACTTAATTATTTATCTTTAAATTATGTAACACATGTCTCATTCTTGATTTACATAATTTATTTATGGATTTTTTTATGTCTTTTAATTACTATTTAAATTCAATAATTCATGGAAATTCTTAGAAATCATCACTAAACATTTTGGTCAAAAATACCAGGCCTTTTAGGCAACTTTTATCAATACAAATTCATATCAATTCAACCTCTCTTGTGTCTTGCTTATTTTGAGGGTTTTATGATTAAAAATCATTTACCGAAATAGTGATTTTAGCCTCATTTCTTAAGCAATTAAAGTGCTTCAAAATGGATTTTCATTCTTGTTTCATTATTTCCAGAAAGTTCATCATATTTTTGTGTCCAAAATCGTGATAGTGGTGGTGGTGTGATATGTGCAATTTAGTGCTTTCGGTTAGTGATTATTTTACCCGAAAAGGTGATTTTTGAGCTTATTGTTGTCATGAACCAATAGATCTGAGTTTTATACTTTTATTTCAACTTATTTCCAGTAGGTTTATCATATTTCCTTGGTCATAAGATTATGGTGCATGTGTGTGCTCAAAATGCATTTTTTTGCGTATCTTCGGTTTATGATTTCTAGCTTATTTTAACATGATTTGGTCCAAGCTTTGTCTCTTTGTTATTTCATTAATTTTTCCAGAATATTAACATTAATATTAACATATTTTTCACTTATAAAAAGTCCATATCCATCTCATAATCCAACAAAAGATCCAACTTTCTTAAATCTAGCATACATGCATTCAAATCAACACTTTTAATATCAACTTTTATAGATCTAACATTCAACAACATAAAAACATCTTTTTAATGAAAAATCTCAGAATATATTCTTCAAAAATATACAAAAACATATAGATCTATCAAAAGGAAAATCACTTTAAAAGCTACTAATCTATAACGACACTTTTGGGTCTTAAACTTGTTGAATCCTTGGATCTTTCTTCTTAGATTCGACATGCATGAGCATGGAAAGAAAGATCCTATCAACTTTGCCCTCATTAAGTGTATATTACAAAGAAATCAAGAAGAAAGTATGAGTTTTTGATAAAACCTTTGAATATAAACAAAAACAAGATTAGATCTAGTGAAAAGGATGAAGATTATACCCTCTTGAACTTGGTTTTTGATGAAGAAATGGTGCAGATTTTCGTGGCCCTTGAAGCCTCCAACAACCCTTAATCTAACCCAAAAACAATCCTTAAACCCTTGCTTAATATAACCCTTTAGTAATCTAACTTAATCCTTATTATTATTAAGTGTTTAACTTGATTTTTGTTGGTGTTTCTTGTTGTTGTTTGGGCCGAAAATAAGAAGAAGGAAAGGAGAAGAGAAGAGGTTTTTGAGAGAAAATAAAAGTGTGTGAAGAGTGTGAAGAGGTGTGTGAGTTCCAAGAGTGGAAGAGTTGTTTGAAATGAAAGAGTGAAGTATGAAAAAGGGGGGAGGGGGGCCGGCCTCAAGGGAGGTAATGAAGGGTTTATTCTCTTTTTTTTTTATAAAGTTAGTGTATAAAATGTGTATATATGTTAGATGTAGGTGTATATATATTTTGTAAGGTTAAATGGTATTTGTTTGTAATAATAAGTTAACTAGTGATGTCCAAAGTATATGTGTATGTGCCGTATATATGTATGTACATGTGTATATATTTGTGTTTTTAGTTTATTACATAGGCCATTATTTATAATCTTGTATTTATTTTAAGCATATATATATATACTTATTGTGATTTAAACACTTTTATGTACATATTAGTTTATAATTATACTTTGAGATGGAAATCTTTATTCTCATGTCATATTTACTTAAATTGGTTTGATGATTGATTTGTTGGACATTTATAAGAATTTTGATTGATATCTCAACTTGTGAGGCTCATTTTATCATTTATAACTTGATTAATCATCAATAAAAATTTTGTTCAATGGTATTTCATAAATCAAATTTAGAATTGAACAATAGTTTTAGATTGCTAATTTAGGGGCATTATCTACTAGCTTCAAGTATAACTATGGCTTGCGGGATCATAGACAACATAACTAGAACATATAAATGTTAAAAAGTAGGGTTGTTACATCCTTACCCCCTTAGAAGAATTCCGTCTCGGAATTTGAATTTGCTTAGGGAGTAAGTGCGGATATTTCTCGCGTATAAAGTCCTCGCGTTCCCATGTAAACTCGGGTCCGCGTTTCGTATCCCATCTAACTTTAACAATAGGGATCTTGCTTCTTTTTAGGCGTTTCTCATCGCGATCGAGAACTTCTATTGGCTCCTCACGAAATTGGAGCTTATCCTCCACACGTAGTTCTTCAAGTGGGACCATTTTCGAATCATCCGCCACACATTTCTTCAAGTTCGACACATGGAATGTGTCATGAACATCTCCCAATTCTTGGGGTAATTTCAAATTATAGGCTACGGGCCCTATTCTAGCAACAATTTCAAATGGCCCAATGTATCGGGGGCTCAACTTTCCTTCTTTTGCCGAACCTTACGGTTCCCTTCCATGGCGACACCTTTAATAGTACCTTGTCGCCAACCTCAAATTCTAGGGGTTTCCTCCTTTGATCCGCATAACTCTTTTGCCGATCTCTTGCGGCCTTAAGCTTTTCTTTAATGATCGCCACCTTGTCCGTTGTCTCTTGGACAAAATCAACGGTAGCTAGGCTTCTCTCACCCGCCTCTACCCAACACATGGGTGATCTACATTTACGCCCGTATAGAGCTTCAAACGGCGCCATTGTATGCTAGAGTGATAACTATTGTTGTAAGTAAATTCTGCGTATGGCAAGTGTTCATCCCAACTTCCACTAAATTCTAATGCGCAAGCTCTTAGCATATCCTCCAACGTTTGTATCGTACGCTCACTTTGCCCATCCGTTTGTGGGTGGTAAGCCGTGCTTAATGCTAACGTAGTGCCCATTGCTTCTTGCACAAGACCCCAGAAACATGAGGTAAACCTACCATCCCTATCGGATATTATGGACAGAGGTACACCATGTAATGTCACAATCTTCTCAACGTACAGACGAGCTAAACGCTCAGTGTTCCAATCTTCTTTGATGGGGATGAAATGGGCTGATTTCGTAAGACGATCAACAATCACCCATATAGCATCATGACCTTTCTTTGTCTGAGGCAATTTCGTCACTAGGTCCATTGCTATTTGCTCCCACTTCCACTCGGGAATTTCCGGCTGCTTTAAAAGTCCAGCTGGCTTTTGGTGCTCAGCTTTGACCATCGCACAAGTCATGCATCGGCTCTGTTAGGTCCAGATTTAGTCCAGAATTACTGGACTCCAGACTCGACTACTGGAGCCTTACTGAAGATCTGTCCAGAAACGTGTTCTAATGGACCTACTCCAGACTTGGAATCTGGAGTCCCTCTGAAGATTTGTCCAGAAATAATGGAAGACCAGTGAGCAAATACTTGTATAGGAATCTGGAGTATTTTCCAGATTATCTCACTGGACTTCACCCCAGTCCAGATCTACTCTACTGAAGACGTTCTCACTGAAGTCAAAGACTGAAGTAAGAATAAAGAAGACTGACAAATGGCGGAGTCCACTGGAAGTCTTACCAGATCTGCACACTGGAGGATTGTCAGTGTTCTAGACCTTACAAGTCTGAACACTGATATCGAGGATTTGACTTTTAGCCTTTACACACTTTCCAAAGAACAACCCACTTGTTCTTTACCAAAGTATACGTGTGTTAAGGTGGTTGGATAAAAGGATACACTTGCACTTGATGTGACTTTATCCTTATTCCTTATTCAATACATTTAATGTTCTTGTCGGATCATTAAATGTATGCAACCATATTTGTACGGCACAAAATTCACTGGTGAATTTTGTTGCCTATAAATACAAAGTCATTTCTTTGAGGAAATCACTTTTTAGCAAATTGGTGAACTTGTTTAAATACTCTCGATCTAAACAGTTATACTTCACAACTCTAAGTATATCGATCAAAGGAGTTTATTTAGCAAGTATAGATCACTTGTAATTCAAAGATTGTTTAGATACTTACATACGTGTAATATCTAGGTTCCGCAACGATTTTGTATTTTGTTTATACATCAATAAAGAAAATACACTTGAAAACTACATTTGTGTTCCACCATTTATTTACTTGTTTAAATATTGCTTAAGTCATTTATTACTTTGTTTATATTCTTGCATATTTATATTGAAGTAATACTAGTCCGATTCTAGTTCATACTTGTCTTGTATTTTACACTCGTGGGTTAAACCATCGTGTGAGGGACTTTACAAAACTACTTATTTATGAGTCATAGTACGAAAGTCCGTTTAACCGTCTAATGACTTATACTTCATATGTTAATGTACGATAGGTGTCGGGGGATTACTATAAAGCACTGTTAGCTTTTGTTTGCGCGCACATTCTACTACCAGGTAAGATACACTACTTTTGTCACGCTGAGGGTGCAACAAAATGGTTTCAAAACTATAACCTCCATAACGGTAATGTATAACCTATATGTGGTTGGGTTGATATGGGAGGTATACGGGGATTAAAGATGACGATGTCTATGCCTAAAATGCTTCCCCGTAAATACGTTTATGATATGATATGTGATGATATATTTAACGATATGATATGTTATGATGAATGGTGGTTAATGATATGATGTAATGATGATATGTGCATGTATATGTGGGTTGTTCATCTAGAACACTAGACCTTTTTAGGTTGCCATGACACGTGCACGTTTTAAGGGCCCTAACGTGAAAAGATGATAGATGTGGATTAGTTTAGGATTTAATGTGGAAACCTAAACTAAACGTGGTAAATGCTCGAGCTAATTAGACGTTAAGAGTTATGCATAACCCGTGCCTGGCGGTGGTAATAGGTACGTATAAACCGTGCTCGTATGTGGGAGAGTACGTCGTGCTCGCATGTGGGAGAGTACGTAGTGCCCGTATGTGGGAGGGTACGTTAAAATGGTTGCTCGGGTGGCTCCTTGCAACAATTCATATGTGGCGAGTAGTTCGGGTGGCCTGATGACCCACCTAATGTCGTGAACATAACGTGCTACTCATGGATCGACATTGTCTTTCCTTAACGGTAACTTCGGTTACAACTTAACGGTGACCTAGTCACAACTTAATGAGATGAGATGAAATGACGAAATTGATTAGGCACACTTAGGGTCATGGACTCTATGCTTATATGTGATATGGATACGTTATGTGGTGATATAAATGCCTAAATTAAATGACGTAATGTTTTAAAGTGACGTGTTTAATGGATGAAATGTTTTGCTTAAACCTGGTGTTATCTTACTTAGCTTTATAGCTAACACTTGTTTCTTCTTATGTGTTGACACCCCTCAGGTTAAGCAGTGAGATGTCGTGTGAAGCTTTGGCGAGAGATGGGTAGATGATCAAGATGGCTTTAGTTTACCTAATAACTTCGCATAGACTTAATGTTAATGATTTCCTTTATGGAACTATTGTATTGACTATGTTATGGTTGCTTTATGTTGGGCAATCTTATGGATTTCTTTTATTACTGATTTGATGCTATTAGTAACACCACTTATGTTTATCAACTGTTTTCATTGGTTGAGGTTTTTAATAAACTGTTTCCGCTTTATTGACGCGTTAGGCGAAAATTTTTGGAAATCCATATTTTTACGAAACGGGTGTTTACAATTCCTCAGCAGGGTTGTAACCAGTCATGGTTCGGCCAACAGCACTGTCCAGAAACCATATATTCTTCTTTCGGTCTCCCCGCACACAAACAAAGATTAGTTCTTTTTGGGAACCCATCTTTGGATGGGTTCACTAGACTCTCCCTTAGCAGTCTCAGATTTCTTTGGTTCATAAGGAACAGAAGGATCAAAGGGGATTTAAGTCATTATTTCAGATGACAGAAAAATAGTTGGTTTGATGGGGTTTTCAACCTTTTTCTTTTCAGATTTCTTCTTGGTTTGCTTATAAAAAGGTTTTGTGTTTTGTTTAGGTTGAAGAGGAGGAGTTTCAACATTTTTTAAACGTGCATTACAGCTTTGCACTTGTCTAGCCAATAGTTGAAATTGACTTTCTAACCTTAACAAAATTGATTCTTCATTAGACATCTGAGCCTTACCTGAATCTGAGGTAGATGGCTCAGTGGGGGAGAAATTTTTCTTCTTCTTTAGGTCTTTAGAAACCTTAGATGAAGTCTGAGGGAATGGCTTTTTGGATTTAGCCTTCCTTTCTGAAACAGTTGTCTGAGCTGTTTCAGATTTACCCTCAGATTGTTCCTGGGCTTTATTAGTTACAGTTTTCTGCTTGCCAACTTTAAAAAATGATTTCAGGTTTTATTTCCTTTGGAAGAGCATCTAAATCAGTGATTATAGATGCCAAATGAAGATCACCAGACTCATATGCTGCTCTTTGTGATGCAAAAGTATTTTTAATTGCAGCATCTGGCCTTGGTGCTTTCATCCAAGATTTAATAATTGCTTGTTCTTTCTCAAGGATGGATTTTAATTCTTCCTTTTCCAATTCTAAAGTTGCAACCATAGACTGATAACTTTTTAGAGCCAATTGAACATCTTTCAGTTTCTTTTAGTCTGGCATGACTGGCGTTCAGTTCAGAAGCATTATTTTCAAACATTTTTAGGCTTTTTGAACGCACTGTCTCAACAAAAGAGATGTCAGCCTCTAAAAGAACCAAAAGGTCCAGTTGTGTTCCTCATTATTTTCAAAGCCAAAATTACTGACCTTTTTCATTACAATATCCACCCAGCGACCAGATTCAACATCGGATTTGACAAATGACCTTGATCTTCTTGTGCCATGAAACACATGTCCCTAACTTCTTCTTCATCATCAGATGATTCATCAGAATCTTCCCATTTTTCAGTTTTGGCAATCATACAACTGTTGCTAGAGTTGTCTTGTGCCAGAAGAGCCATATGTGCCTTTAACTTCTTGTATTTGGCCTTATAGCTGTCATCAGATTCTGAAAAATAGAATGGTTAGGAGCAGATTGTGATGATGATGGTTGACTAGATCTGCATTCCTTCATGAAATGTCCTTTCTTGCCACATTTAAAGCATTCAAGATTAGACTTGTCAATAGAAGCGCTGGAAGCAAAAGGTTTGCCAGATCGATTTGATTTGGCCTTAAAACGATTGAACGTTTTAGCCAGCATGGCAACCAGATCATCATTGTCATCCTCATTACAGTCATGAGTAACATTAGCAGAGACACCAGTTTTTAACATTTCAGAAACCATCTTCTTCATTGAGTCAAAGATGTCACTCTCAGAAGATAGTAGAGCAGTATTATGTGGTTCAGAATACTGAACCATACCAGAACTGGTAGAAACATGGTTTTTGGCATCTTGCTCAGCCAAAGCTCTCTCAGCTTTGTTTTCTTCAGTATATCTGAAGGCTCCATAAAGGGAAGCAAGAGTGTGACTGTGCAAAGTTTTGCCTTGTCTCAAGACCAAGATTAAGTTTTCCTATTTGGAAGGTAAAATGTCACAAAATTTTTCCAACAAAATTTCTTTATCTTTGGTTACACCCAGGGCTTTCAGTTGATTTACTAGATTTATAAATCTGATGTAAGTTTGAGTTAAGGATTCCCCAGGGATAGCAAAGAAAGACTCATATCTTTTGTTTAAAGCAACTTTTCTCGTGAAAATTGTCTCATTTGTGCCTTCAAACTGTGTCATTAGTTCCTCCCACATTAATTTGGAATTTTCAAGTAAAACAAGAGTGGGCATTAGGGTTTCAGGAACTGCATATAAAATCATATTTTGTAGCTTAGTGTCAAGGTCTACAAGTCTATGATCTTCCCCAGACCAATGATCCTTCTCCTTAGGTGACTGCCTAGGAGTCCCATCGGTATTTCTGACAACAGTAGAAGCATTCATGGGGACAAAGGGTCCTTCTTTTAAGATATCGGGCAAATGTCTTTCAACACCAGCAATATACTTTAGCATGCAAGCTTTCCATGTTTGAAAGTTTTCACTGTTCCCATCAAACTTGGGAACAGGATTGTTTGGAAAGTGTACGTGTACATTGTGAGATGGTATATTGTTGTTGATGACAGGGGGGTGGAGTAGTGTTATTAGGGTCAGGACGTTCTTGTTGAAAGTCAGCCATCTATGTAGATCAAAGGTTAATGAATTGATATAATTCAACCTTAAGGCTCTGATACCAATTGTGAGTCCCAAATATAGATGATTAACTAAACCCGACTGGCAAGTACAACTAATCTTGATGGACAAGTTAAGTTTACGATCCAGATATGGATAACAAGAAGCAATTGACTTAAAGTAAATAACAAGAACTAAATGGCTGAAACTATATAAGATATATATATATATATATAATCAAGTATGTAGCATTGAGACACGTTGTTTCCTTTCTAATGTATTTGATTTATTGATATATAAACAAATACAAGGATTGTTGCGGAACAAAGATAAACACCCAAGTGTAAGTATCTAAACAATCCTGAAAAACAAGTGATCTAAATAACTTGGAAATACTCGTAAGTTTACTTAGAGTATTTCTCACAAGTTGCAATGCTAAAGTTTCAAGCTGTTTGCAAGTTGTGAGAAGACTTTGTATTTATAGACCAAGTCCATGATGATGTGGACAAGATCGTACAAATGTGGTTGTGAGCATTTAAGGAATTAAACCTAATTCCTTATGTGCTCAACTAGGAAGAGTATATAAGTCAGTTGATGTGACTTATAGTACTATGTTCCAAACCCATACTTTTACCTTGTACCTTTTATTAATAGATAAATTTATTAACTGGGTAAAGGTATGTAAAGTAAAAAGTCTTCCTCGTAATCAGTGTAAAGTGTTGTTAATACTTTATACTGAGATGCTTCAGTCTTCGATCTGGTAGAATCACTCTTTGCTCGCTTCTGAGATGATTCTCTTCTTCATACTTCAGTCTTTGACTTCAGAATGAATGCTTCAGATTTGCCTTGATCTGAACTGAAGTGAAGCTTCAGTGAAGGAATTCTGAGATACCTTAGAATTCTGTACAAACGTCTTCACTAAACTTCAAGCTATTTCTGAACAAATTATACTTGGTCGATTTCCGACCTAACAATTATTCATGCAATAGACATTATCAGAGACCCCATATGACTCATACACTTACTCCGCATGCAACTAGTTTACAATCAATAGTGTAAGAATTAAGGCGAACCATACGTCTAAACTAGTTCCTACACAAGCACGTATATAATTAAGTCTAATTAATACACCTATGCTAATGACTAGATAGCTCTAATTGCTAGGCATATTAAAGTCCGGTTAAATGTGCTATGGCAAACATAATCGCATTCAGTTTCAGTCTAAGCTCTAATCCAGTTGGAAAAATGAACAACCACAAATCTATAGTTAAACTAACAGTTCTAAGTAACCGTTCATCTACCAAAGCTAATATTTCTTAGTTATCGTCATCTTTTGTCTACTTGCAAAGCTTATTTCTCAAAATGATTTTCCAGACACAAGAAAAATTTGAAATTTGCATGAATTAAGTAGTAGAAAACTTATGATTTATCAAGCAATAAAACCACGGGTTTTTCCTATTCCATCCCCCCACACTTAAGTTGTACAACGTCCCCGTTGTACTAGACATGACATAATAAAAAGGGTAATAGGAAAACACGAAAAGTTAAAGGATTAACGAAACTTCCCGGGCTTATATTGCATGAATGTTGTTGAAGATGGCATTTGTGGAGCCAGAATGCTTTGAAGATCTACATCACTCGAAGTCGCTCCATTTTATGGTGATCCATTGTTGCTTCTCCATCTTCTTTTCTTTTTGGTATTTTCTGATTTTTTGATTTTTTGGATTTTTGGGTTTTTCTGATTTTTTGGATTTTTCGCGATCTGGTGTGCAGACTGGAACCGGGAGCGGCGCTGGCAAACAGTGAGCGGCGCTGGACTTGAGCGGCGCTGGGCTGCCCAGCGTGGCTTCCCAGCGGCGCTGGAGGTCTCCTAGCGGCGCTTTTGGCTCTTGTACGTGTTTCGACGTCTGATTTTCTTCAACGATTTGATGTTTGAACTCCCCCACACTTAGCTTTTGGCCAACTGCCTGGTTTCCTTCAGACTACAAGACAAAATACTGTTGCACACTTCAATCAAATTATCAAAATGGAAAATAACAAGCTAAAACATATAATAAAAATAAAAACGAAATACGATTGCAATAAGTTACTTTTTCCTTGATCCGTTGAAAGCTTGCATCTGTGATTCTAAATACATAACTCATATAAAATAGGTCACAAATGATAAAATTCAAAACAATTCACTTAATTTCAATTAGTCACATATTCCTAAAAAGATAAAATAAAAATAAAAATGAAAATACGGCTTGGGTTGCCTCCCAAGAAGCGCTAAGTTTAACGAGTCTTCAGCCGGACTCGGCCTAGGAACTAGGTTGAGGAAGAATACGGGGTAGGCCGGGGGCCGGTTCCCGTTGGGTAACGTTCGAAGTGACTTATGGCTTCTTTGACGTTTGTTTCTTTTCTTTCTTCCAAGCCTCCAGAGTTCCTTCGTGCTTCAGTAGCTTCAACCATTTCCACGTCGATCGGTGTTTGATTTCCAGAGCTGGTTTAGGTGGTAACGGATTTGATTTTGCAAAAATCGGAGCTGTAGGGTTTACCAGCGGCGCTGGGCATCCCTAAGCGGCGCTGGGCTTGCCCAGCGGCGCTGGCCTGTGTAGCCAGCGGCGCTGGTGCCTCCGTGGCAATGCCCGGTTTTGCGATTTTACACGATTCGGCTTCTTCCTTGTCCCGAGCAGCTTCCCTTTTCCTTCTTAGATCAATATGGAATTCCTTCAATTCTTCCAAGAATTTCTCCTTCTGTACCTTTTTGTCTTTTCTTTCCGCCTCCATTTTATTCTCTATTCGCGCATACACCTCGTTTTCAAGGAATTCGTAATCTATGTAAACTCCAGCCTCCATAAGTTCCTTTCCTAAGATCCTTCTGATCATATCTGCACTTTCTCTTCTCAACCCGTCGGTGAACTTCTTCAACAAGGTAGCACAGTCAATTTCGTAGATTGCACAATGTTCATGTAGGGTTTTTATCCTTTTCCATGCTACCTTTACAGACTCTCCATTCTCTTGATTGAACTTTCTTAGCATCCCCTTTAATTCAAGCTGATGATGCATCCTCACAATATAGGGCACCTCTTCTCCTCTTTTGACTTCTTTTGCCAAAATTTGTGTCTTTTGTAACACCCCAAGCCGGAGCTCAAAATGTCACGGAAAACACATAGCACCCGGTGGAATTACAATAGAACTATCTAGATGCAAATATAGATTCGGTGAATCCAGAACATGGCGAAACAAGTAATAAAATACAACAAGAACAATTAGCCATCAAAGTCTACATAACAACATCCAGAGGTGATGAACAAATCCTAAGTATAATGCAAAAGGCAGGCTAATGAATCCTTGATCCATGAGGTCCAAGTCCGGGTTAGACAGCACGCAAGCAACTAAACTCCACGCCCTGGGAGTACCTGATTACCTGAAAAGTGTACTAAGCATAGTCAACACAAGGTTGGTGAGTTCGTAGTAATGGTCCATAAGGAACCATCGTCAATAAGCACAAGATACCAGTAGAGGCTAGACATGACTTACAGTGAGCCCCTACACAACACGACATCGACCAACAACAAGATTTCACAAGACAAGTAAATGTGCAATGAGGAATGCATAAATGATGTATGCATTGATGCAAGTGCCAAATGAATGAATAAGCAAATATGCCTATCCCAAGCGTGACCTTCAATCACGTATGCAACGATACCCTTCTGCCATCGCCATGGACAAGGCTGTATCTCAAAAACATCGAGATATATATGTCTATATACTCGGGGTCAGGAACTACATCCAAAATGGGTGCATACATCTATGCACCAGGATGCCGGCAATCCCCTGCCGAGGGTCCAACAGTAATGTATGCAATGCTTACAAACAAATGTAAATGCATACTCATGAACCAACAATCAATGTACAATGAACCTGTGCCACCAATCAATATTCCTCAAACATAACCCAACAATCAAAATATGACAACCATAAGCCAACGATCAATAATCAACAAAACATAAGCCACTAATCACCATATAAACCAACTATACGTACATATACTTCAGAGGATTCTACTTTCTTCAAGTCCCAGATGCTTATGTATAGGGTCACCCGCAGCCTTCCCACCACATCTAAAACCCAAGGAAGGCATAACCGACTTCCATGTATGTACGTCTATCCTAAAGTATAAGTAATACTCAACTAAAACATAAACCAAGTCAAACAACGAAATGAACACCACATCAATCCAACAACTAGAACAATCAACCTATCAATCAACGAATGCAAGTAACACGCAAGTTTACACTTTTCAGCCCGAATCCCAAGCGGGTAGGGAGATACGAAACTCACCTTGATCGGCAGAGAAGTTAGTAAAAGATTACAAACGAGTAATATGGTCCACACCTCCACAACCTATAATTACACATTAATATACTGGAAGGTCAACTACACAATCACAACAATTTCGAAAATCGACACACATAAATCACAGTGACAAAGCACTGCGCCGCAGTGGGCAAGAACTAAGCCCACTGCGCCGCAGTGGCCAAACTGGACAGGACCAGTAACAAAGCACTGCGCCGCAGTGAGCGAGAACTCAGCCCACTGCGCCGCAGTGGTCCAACTGGACAGGTCCAGTAACAATGCACTGCGCCGCAGTGAGCAAGAACCCTGCCCACTGCGCCGCAGTGGCCAAACTGGACCAGGGCCAGTAATATAGCACTGCGCCGCAGTGAGCCAGGGGAGGGCTCACTGCGCCGCAGTGACGCCGCAGTGACTACACACTGCAGCCAGCACCTGCAGGTTATGCAGGTGCTACGAACCAAAAACCCTCAATTTCAACCCAAAACAACCCGAATCGATTTATAAAGACTTGTAACATAATTTGAAGCATAACTTAGCATCATTGAACATAAATACACATAACCCAACCCACAATTTCGACCAAAACATCAAAATCATCCACAAATCCTTCAAACCCTAACCCTAACCCTAAATTAACCCAAAACTCCATTTTACCATTTTAATGACTCGAATTCACATCAAATCAACTAGAAACACATGAACAAACATAAATAGAAGTAAATGGGTCGATTTAGACTTACCAAAACTCTTCCTAGTGCTCAAATCCGAATTTAGGTCAAAATGGGTGAAATGTTAGAACTTGGCCTTTGATTCTTCAAAGATGGCGACAATGAGAAGATGATGATTACGATTCTTGTATTATAGCAATTCCAAAACACAATTTAGATGCAAATAAGATAAAGAATTAGAGATATGAGATGGTTTGGGTGTTTTGCCTTTTCTTGAGAGAAAAATGGGAGAAAAAGAGTGTGTGGTGAATGAGAAGGATAAGGGGGAAATGGTTCTTGGGGGGGCTGGTGGGTCATGGACTACCCACGGGCCGACCCGTTTCCCTTCTCAACCACAATACCATTAGTTGCACAATTACATACCGACTACACATACGACGACCCGACTAGCATACCACATAGTCATAAAATCATAAATGGGTCCAAATACTTTATTCAATAAGTTGGTTAGTCAATTTACACCAAAGTCAACGGGTCAAAATTCGCGGATGTTACACTTTTCCCATTCTTTGTTTCCGTCTTCCTTTTCTTCTTCGGATTCTTCAAAATCGGCTTCATAGAACCTATCGTTCAAGATCTTCATTCTAAACTTGGCTGGTTGAGTATGGAAACATCCATAAGCGGCTTTATCTATGGCTCGTCGAGCATAATCCTCCATCCCATAATAGAAGAAATCTGTGACCTCCAAATCGTCACAATATGTTTTCTTCCTTACTCTCCTCACGATCTGTTTCATACGCTCCCATGACTCATCCACTTCCTCATATTCGTGTTGCTTGAAGTTTTGCATGTCCAAGACCGGGTCGGTAGTTTCAAAGTCAAAATGCAACTCTTCTTCCACACAATCACCGTTGTCGTTCTTTTCTTATTCTTTGACTTCGATGCATTTTACTTCATACCTGTAGGTTGCTTGTAAATCTCTATTAAACCATCTCCTAAATCCTATAGGCACGCGAAATTGGTCTGAGTTCTTGGAATCCCGCTCGAAAGACTGCTATCCGGAACCTCCAGAGGCTCCCAGCGGCGCTGGTCTATGTCCCCAGCGGCGCTGGGCTATGTCCCCAGCGGCGCTGGTGGTTCTAGGTTATTCCCGATTTGTCTTCTTCTTCACTTTTTGGTTCCTTCTTGGCCATTTTCTGCTCGGCATACCTCCAATCATACTTCTTCTCATCCGGTTTCTCTCCCAAGATGCTTTCCACGCCTCCTTTGAACACTCCTTGCGATTTGAGCTTGCTTATGAAACGATGATTTTCCTTGTACTCGTGTTCTTCTTGATGCACCTTTCTTTCGAGAAACTCTAGGGCCTCTTTTGTCTTATTCAAGAATAAATTGCTTGCGGCTTCATAGCATAGCCTGGCCCTTTCTTCATCTCGTAACCCGTGATAAAACCAAGGCACATATTCCGCGGGCTTCAAATCCTCATCCTCGGGCAAGTTTACGGTTTCTTCATACCTGTAGGTTGCTTGTAAATCTCTATTAAACCATCTCCTAAATCCTATAGGCACGCGAAATTGGTCTGAGTTCTTGGAATCCCGCTCGAAAGACTGCTATCCGGAACCTCCAGAGGTTCCCAGCGGCGCTGGATGCTCCCAGCGGCGCTGGGTATGTCCCCAGCGGCGCTGGTATGCTCCCAGCGGCGCTGGTATGCTCCCAGCGGCGCTGGCCTGGGTTGCCAGCGGCGCTGGGTCTCCTGAGCAGTTTTGTTTCGTTTGTCGCCACTTTAACGTCTTCCTCCATTCCCGTAACAGGTTCCTCGAATCCTTTCCAATGCATTGTACCTATCTTAGCTGAAACACACTAAACGAAAAATGAAAGAAAAAGAAAAACAAGAACGAAAACAAACACGAAACACGAAAACGATTAGTAACTTCAAAAACAAAGTAAACCTAAATTCAAACAATCTAAACTTAATAACTAAAAACGATAAAATAAAAATATTTTTGGATTTTTGAAATTTTAAGAAAATGAAAATACTACTAAACCCTAATTTTGACCTAAACCTAATTTGACTACTAAACCCTAATTTTGACCTAAACCTAATTTACTACTAAACCCTAAAATTGACCTAAACCTAATTGACTACTAAACCCTAATTTGACTAAACCTAATGACTACTAAACCCTAATTTTGACCTAAACCTAATGACTACTAAACCCTAATTTGACTTAAACCTAATGATACTAAACCCTAATTTTGACCTAAACCTAATTGACTACTAAACCCTAATTTTGACCTAAACCTAATGACTACTAAACCCTAATTTGACCTAAACCTAATGACTACTAAACCCTAATTTTGACCTAAACCTAATTTGACTACTAAACCCTAATTTGACCTAAACCTAATGACTACTAAACCCTAATTTTGACCTAAACCTAATTGACTACTAAACCCTAATTTTGACCTAAACCTAATGACTACTAAACCCTAATTTGACCTAAACCTAATTGACTACTAAACCCTAATTTTGACCTAAACCTAATGAAAATACTACTAAACCCTAATTTTGACCTAAACCTAACTTGACTACTAAACCCTAATTTTGACCTAAACCTAATGACTACTAAACCCTAATTTTGACCTAAACCTAATTGACTACTAAACCCTAATTTTGACCTAAACCTAATGACTACTAAACCCTAATTTGACCTAAACCTAATTGACTACTAAACCCTAATTTTGACCTAAACCTAATTGACTACTAAACCCTAATTTTGACCTAAACCTAATTGACTACTAAACCCTAATTTTGACCTAAACCTAATGACTACTAAACCCTAATTTGACCTAAACCTAATTGACTACTAAACCCTAATTTTGACCTAAACCTAATGACTACTAAACCCTAATTTGACTAAACCTAATTGACTACTAAACCCTAATTTTGACCTAAACCTAATGACTACTAAACCCTAATTTGACTAAACCTAATGATACTAAACCCTAATTTTGACCTAAACCTAATTGACTATTAAACTAATTAAAAATACTGAAAAGTAAATAGAAGCCGCAACCGCTTATTCAGCGAGAGGCTTAGTCTGAAAATAGTTTGAAAAAGCAAATAACAGTAATTAAATTAAAATACTTGTTTGGCATCTCAGATCTCATGGTACGGCCAAATATCATTCTACCTACTTGCTAGACTGTTGGAAACTTCATCACGGCTCAGATTCTCGTTAGATTCATTGTTTAAGCATTAATGACCTAAAGTTTGTGTTACTAGTTCATCTTTAAGTTCCGGCTCTTAAGCCATGGCCAGATAGTAATTCTCTCCGGTGACCACAGTGCTCGTTTCCAAGTCACTAGATCGCGTCTGACATTGTTAAGCATCATGTTCTATTCGTCCTAATTACTATGGTTCTGGATCCCTCGGTTACAAGTGAATCACCTTTTACATCTAGTTAAAGACCGTCTAGTGTTTTCCATCCTTATGTATTAATCCTAGTGTATAATTATAGACCGATCATCAGAATTAAATCAATACATGCAGATATAGAACCGATAATAATATGAAGAACTAGTAAAGCATGGATCTACGATAAACAGTAAAACACACTCCAATAGATCTAACAAATAAAGTAAAATAGATAAACGTCTACATGATCACATCGATCCAAACAAGTATTCAGCCTACTAGTCTGACATTATTAAAGGAATAACAAAGTCTGAAAAGATGAAAGACATTGTTTACCAACTGAAAGTAAAATAAAAGAGTAGATCTAGGTTGAGGATGAAGATCGGAAGGTGTTAGAAGCTCCAAAAACTCCTTGGAATCTGTAAAGTCGACCTAGGGTTTGATATGGGCGGCTAGGGCTGCTGAATCGGCTCTCTCTTAGGGTTTTGAGGGCTGCTTCGGCTTAAATAGAGTGTAAAGTCGGTTGCTGATCTGGGCCGCCCAACGGCGCTGGATGGGCTCCCAGCGGCGCTCCAGGCATGGGCCAGCGGCGCTGGCAGCTCTTGCTGCTTCTCGTATTGCTTCGTTCGGCTCCCGAATCACCTCCTTGTGTCTTGTAACTTCATAGGCTTCCATCTTGAGTCACTTGATGCCATTTACCTCACTCGCATCTTCCGTGAACCTGCGTAAACATAGAATCCATTAAGTACCGATAGTTCCGGAATATTAACTCATTTAAGACATAGAAATGAAGCCTTTCGATAGGGGTTTTTATCATAAAATGGACGCTCATCAGAGCTCCTTAAATAAATAGTTTTTACCTGTACATAGGTGCTTCGGGTACGGAGGTAGAACTCCGTATAGGGTATATCATCACATACAATTACAGAAATGGTTCAGAAGCCTATATCACTATCACCACAATTACGATGCATAACATTGCCACAACCCCAACCAAAAGATACAACACTTTGTCAAACACATTCAACTTTGACTTTGTTGCACTCAATTCCTTCATTGCATGAAACAATTGGAGATTCGAATCTTCATCTTCTTCTCTAACGACATAATGTTTTCCTTGCTCATGAAGTTCATAAAACAAGTCCTTGTAATATCCACTGGGAAGCTCTTCATCGATGAAGGTAAACGTTGTACATGACCTTGTTTTCCCATTAGGGCATTTAACAAATCTCCTACCGGGATTCTTCCTTGTCCAAGATGTGAAAATACTCATTTTTGTACCACACTTACAATACATATACGGAAGACACTTGTTAACAGATGAAGAAGATGCAAAAGAAGCCATGGTGGAAAGGGAAGAAATGAGAGGGAAAAAGAAAGAGAAATATAGATAATGGGGGGAAAGAGAAAATGGGAGGGAAATAAAGAGGGAAAATGGGAGGGAAAAAGGGGAGAGGGAAATAAAGGAGGGAAATCTGACTTTTTATTGTTTTTTCATCAGGTGCCCAGACGACATGGAAGTCCACGTGGACATTTACCGGCTAATTTCAAAGTTTAGCCGGTTACATGCATCATTTGGACAGTTTTGGAAGATCGATACATAGCATAGACCCCTGATTAGATCAATACATAACATAGACATTTTGTCATAGTTCAATACATCCACAGGTCATTATCTCTAAAAAATATACTAGAAAACATCATGCTTTATGAAATATTCACATTTAGTTTTGAAGTGCTCTTTATTTTTGAAGCTGTCTTTTTAACATTGCTGACATAATAAAGAATAAACCTTCGCAAAAGAAAACATCGACTGAGAGCCTTACTAGTTATGAAAAAGTAAGACATGCATATAACCGACTAACGATGGCAATGGCAAAATGGTCATGTCAACAGAGGCAGGGTAATTGGTCAAAACATGCAATCTACATACTTGGCAAACTAATTATTCAAAATCTTACAAATACAACAGATAAACAAACATTGTTCCGAGTCGATTACTGATTTTCACCCTCATTAATAAAAGCAAATATGAATCTTCATACCAATTGTTTTTTGCACTATGCATACGTGAACATATCAACTGATAAACAAACATGATGCTTAGAAAGAAAACAACTGCCCCTCACCGTATCTACGAATCCAGTACCAAAAGCCATTAACATCCTGCAGTTTTCTCCAAGATGAAGAGATCAGTAGCTTCAACAATAAACATCAAATTGAATTGGAAATGGGGGTAAAAATGCACTTATAGACCAGTTCTCACATGTTCATCTCCCTCATTTACCACTACTAGCTGCATTACTTATAGAGCTATATATCTATTAAATTAAGATTGTAAATGAAAGGAGGAAATAATAAGAGTAGTTTCAAAATGAAAATTCAACTTTTATAACTTGTTTTTCTAAACCATGTCAATGTGGGATCAAACAAGAGGCCAGGTAGTCAACGAGTAAGAAGGCTGCGAATTAAAAAGGGGGAATATCCAACATGGCTAGAAAACAGGACTAAAAGGTATATTATTTTGATTAAGAGCACAGGGGAAGATCCTAAAAATAGACCGTTTGGCTTTGATCCAAGCTAGTATCTTTTGGCTTTTATTGTATGAAAGAGACGAGTTCGAGCCTCACGTTTATATGAAAATTGGCCGACTGGGGGTTAAAAATCAGGTTAACTCTAGTCAAAAAATTTTAAAATAAAATCTTAAATTGGTTAAGTTTATTTTAATTATCTGAACTTTGAAGTATTATGTTAATGTTTATAAACGGTTACGTTTAAATTATAAGTTTTTACGTATAATCTTAATCATTTATATATGTCTATTTTTGTATGGAAAAACCTATAAGGCCTCTGCCAACCCATAACCTCTTCCTCCCTCTTTCTCACTGCCACATCAGCTTTTCTTTCTCCTAAATAACCTCTTCCTCACTCACTACCAACCCTACCTCTTCCTCATCTCTTTCACAACTTTTATTTATTTATATTTTATATTTATCTAAAATAACATAAACTTAATTTTATTAAAAAAACATTACATTAATAAAATAAAACACATTACAACTAAAATTCAAACAAATTAGATAATTAAAACATTACAATTAAAATTAAAACTAGATAAAATTAAAACATTACAACTAAAATTAAAACTACATTATTAAAACTACATAAAACTACTCGTCGTCTTCCTCGTCCTCGTCGGCCTCCTCGTCGTCGTCGGCATCGGCATAAAACTTGCTTCCAAACTTTTCTTGCAAGTATTTTCGATATGACATGTGCGCCTTCAAATCTTTCCTCGACAAACCTGTTAGAACCGGTTTTGCCAAAACCTTCATGGCATCCCTAACCCGGGCCTGTTCCAAAGCTTCATGTTGCATTCGAACATACACAGTAATAGTTTGGGCCGCTTCCGAACCCGATGACCGGTTAGATGTTGCATCGGACGAACTAGACAACCTACGGCTTACGTTGCGACCCGGTGGTCGCCTAATCGGGTCCTCACCAAATAACCCTTCAAATGAGGGACCCGTTTCATTTGGAGTCAAATCACCTCGTGGTGTATCATCGGCAGTCAAATCTACCGCCGCAGTCGGTTGCCTACTCGTCGAGGCATTGTCGTTCCAAAAGTTGGCCACATTTTGAAGATGCTCAAAGCACTTCTGGTAATGCCAATGTTTCTCCCTGTTTGTTTCTTGTACAAGTCTATGGCCGCTTGGGCCACCTGTTTGTCATCCGCCCCGCTTTGTCGGCCGTGCTCGCTAACCTTCTTGTACGCCGCGCCAAAATCCTTAACCGCTTTTTTAATCTTGCTCCATTTGCCATGAATTTGGCTTTTGGTACGAAAGTCGTATCTCGTATCCTTGTTGAACATATGCAACACTTTATTCCAAAAAATGGCATCCGTTTGATTTTTACCCACGACCGGGTCCTGCGAATAATGCACCCAACATTGCGCCAACAACTCCGTATCTTCATCCTCCCAATTTCTTTTCTCTTGCGGTTGTTTGGCCCGCCTTCTCCGCCCCGCACGACCCACTGTTTCAACTTCTTCTTCATCATCAGCCGATGCGACGCTACCCGCCTCGGGTGCATTTTCCGGGTTCTGTTGTTGTTGTTGTTGTTGTTGTACTTGAAATAGTATATGTGTGTGTGTGTTGTTTGAAAGAGTAATGTGTGTGTGTGTTGTTTGAAAGAGTAATGTGTGTGTGTGTTGTTTGAAAGAGTAATGTGTGTGTGTGTTGTTTGAAAGAGTAATGTGTGTGTGTGTTGTTTGAAAGAGTAATGTGTGTGTGTGTTGTTTGAAAGAGTAATGTGTGTGTGTGTTGTTTGAAAGAGTAATGTGTGTGTGTGTTGTTTGAAAGAGTAATGTGTGTGTGTGTTGTTTGAAAGAGTAATGTGTGTGTGTGTTGTTTGAAAGAGTAATGTGTGTGTGTGTTGTTTGAAAGAGTAATGTGTGTGTGTGTTGTTGAAAGAGTAATGTGTGTGTGTGTTGTTTGAAAGAGTAATGTGTGTGTGTGTTGTTTGAAAGAGTAATGTGTGTGTGTGTTGTTTGAAAGAGTAATGTGTGTGTGTGTTATTTGAAAGAGTATATGTGTGTGTGTTGTTTGAAAGAGTAATGTGTGTGTGTGTTTGAAAGAGTGAGTAGTGTTGTTTAAATAAAAGGTGGAAAAGGAAAAAAATAAGGAAAAAAAGAATCCCACCGTTTCCAAATTTGAAAAAAAAATTGTTTTTTTTGTTTACGTTGCAAACCGGGCCCATGCCATCTCGTCCTCACTCGGCGATGGGGGGAAGAGAGCGGAATAACGAGCACCATGCCGAGGTGCTGCCAACCCAGGAAGAGTGGACGAGAGGCACGCGAGCTCCTAAAACGAGTGTTGGCACCTGCCTAAGAAACTTACACTCATATACACACCAAGATAGTCAAATATATTTGTTATTAGTTGGATCCATTAATTATCCATATATGTGTACATATACAAACGACACGTACACGTCAACAAGTGTTATAAGCATGAAAACATACACACATATATAGTTATATACCGTCTACATATAAATGCACATAAAATTATACATACACATTTATATATGTCTATATGTTTGTGTAAAACATATTTATACATGTGTATGCCTATTTAAACTAAAAATAGATAACAAAAAAGAAATTTGTTTTTTAAAAGTCCTTCAAAATTTCAAAGAGATTTTAAGGAATTATATATTGTACGCACATATACAACATGTTATACCATTTATACATAGTTTTTTGTTTTATTTTCAGTAATCTTTGATTAAATTAAAAAAAATTTATTCAAGTAATGTTATTTCCAAGGAAGTACCGAGAGCCATCAATTTTGTTGCTAATCTGTTGAAAATCTGTTTATGTTTTTCAATGAATTATCAAGAGGTTACGGTTATCACTATTTCCTTATAGTTTTCTTACTAATCTACAACTTAGGAGTTTGTAGCTTTTTGGTCATCCTTGTTAATTTTTAAGGAAACTTGTTCTTTGAACAAAATTCCTTGGAAATTCTAGATTTTCTCGTAGTGTGTTGGCTTCTTTTACGAGTATAGAAGGTATTTTTATTTCCAAAAAATAAGTAAATAAAAATTTCGAAACCGTAATTGAACCGTTACAATGGTTTTTGGTTTCGTTTTATTTATTTCTATTTTTACCAGTTTCGGATCAAACGGTTAAGTTCGGTTTTCTAGTTTTTTTTTACACCCTAATTGCACATAACAAAACCTAAACCTAGTTATTATACTAAGGCAGTGTTTTGAAAAAGCATCTTTTTATGTTCTTTTTTAAAATTGAATGTCATTGTAATGCTAACTGCTAAGTACTAAATACTATATCGCTGTAAAAAAAAAGCATATTTTCATCTAAACATATACTTTTAAATATGTGTTTTGCAAATGTAATAATAAGAAAATCTCCCTAAATGCAATTCTTTAAAATACAGTAAAATTACTTTATAATGTGGCTAATCCAATATATTTAGGGGTTGTGTTGTATACGTGTATTGTACGTATATTTTGAAATAAAACCCACACAAAGTAGAGTTGGACTTGGATTTGAACAAAATTCGACTATATATACCACTACTACATAATCGCCGATTTCCCACGGCCAAATCCGTGGGAAATCCGTGGGAAAAGCTGACTTTCCCACGGTTTTCCCACGGATATTGGCCGACGTTAAAAGGGGCGTGGGAAACAGTTTCCCACGAATTTTCCCACGGTCAATTTTTATTTCCCATGGCTTTCCCACGAGCAAAAATTTCGTGGGAAACATTTCCCACGGATTTATCTTCCCACTGATTTCCCACGGGTTTATCTTCCCACCGATTTTCCACGCATTTGATTTCCCATAGATTTCCCACGAATTTATCTTGCCACTGATTTCCCACGGATTTATCTTCCCACCGATTTCCCACGCATTTATTTCCCATACTTCCCACGAATTTTATTTCCCACAGATTTACCACGAATTTTTCTCGCATAATTTCAACGGATTAACTTTCCACAGATTTCCCACGGATTAGTTTTCCACAGTTTTCCCACAGATATGAATTGTTTTTACCCACATATTTCCCACGGATGTCAAATTTTAATTAAAAATAAATTATTTGTTTTTTTATTCCCTTTTTCCAGTAAATCTAAAAATCTAAAATACACCAATCATCCACAAAAATATTAATTAATATTCAAATTGTTATATTGCATAATAATCCAAATGTATAAAAACAAAAGTACATCCGCCAACAAAAGTACAATATCATTCGAAAGTTAAAAGCTTTGCAAATCATTCAAACGAGTAAATCTTGACATTTAGGACGGTGGAGTCATATCGGGTAAATACTTCATCATAGCGGCGATTGTCGCTTTCATTTGTTCCGTTTCCTGTTTATTTTTTTCTTTCAATTTCTCTAGCTCCTTTCTTTGCGCTTCTTCACGTTTTTTCATCTCATCGATCTCCTTTTATTGTAACTCATGTTTTTCTTGCATCTCCTCCACAGTTTGGGTCAACACTTGTACCTATTTATATCATTATTATTCTTAAAGATTGAGTAAAGAAGTGACCAAATATATCATAAATAAAGAAGTCACACAAAAAGAACTTACTGTAATTTACATGCTACACACAAGAACTTACCTAATTATACAAATGATGAATCTATTTTAGCCCAATAGGCCCAAATGATTAGACATATATACATACTTGACATGTTAGGCCCAAACGAATGATTAAGAAACATATTGGCCTTATTAGGTCCACATGAGGTAACAAGCGAGGTTTAAATCCCAGTTGGCCCATTCGAGTAAAAGACAGACACATACGACCCATTTGGCCCATTTATAAAATTGATGATAATATTTTGGCCCAATAGGCCCAACTAATAAAACATATCGACATATTTGGCCTTTAGGCCCAAGCAAATGATTGAGAAACATATTGGGTCTATTAGGCCCACATGAGACAATAAGCAAGGTTGAAAGCCCAATTGGCTTATTCGATATAAAGTGTCCCATAATGCTTAATATAATGTTACTTAGATATAAAGTGTTCAATAAACTTATTATATTACAACTTATATAACAAGTGTTCCATTATATAACAACATAATATGACCCTTCCAAATAAGTGTCTTATAAACTAACTTTAATAGAACTTACATATCAAGTGTCATAGTAGAGAATAGAGAATATACTTACATACAATGTACATCCATTTATTTATATAGTATATACACTAAACAAAATGATAAATTATTTGAATTTCCGACAAATTTTCCATAAATTACCCTTGAAATATAACAATCCGCGGAAAATCTAGAGAAAATCTTCCGATGGATTTCCCACCGATAAACCAAAACATTTTTTACAATAAAATTCTTATGGTTTTCCTACGTATTTCCTTCGGATTATGAATCTGTGGGTAATTTGTGGAAATGTTTCCCACAGATTTCCCACGGTTTCAATTCATTTGTGGGTAATCTGTGGGAAATATTTCCCACGATTTACCAACGGATATTTTCCAAGGTATTTACCACGGATTTCCCACGAAATTGATTTATCCGTGTGTAATCCGTGGGAAGTGTTTCCCACAGATTTCCCACGAAATTTATTCATTTGTGGGTAATCTGTGAGAAATATTTCCCACGATTTACCAACGGATATTTTCCAAGGTATTTACCACGGATTTCCCACGAAATTGATTTATCCGTGTGTAATCCGTGGGAAGTGTTTCCCACAGATTTCCCTCGGCTTAGATTTGTATGTGGGTAATCTGTGGGAAATATTTCCCACGGATTATCCACGGAATATACACAATATTTCCTATGGATTTCCCACAGATTTCCCGCGGGTACATGTTTTGTGGGAAATCAGTGGGAATTTTTTTTTCTTTAGATTTCCCACGGTTTTTCCACGGATATAATTTTGTGGGTATTCCGTGGGAAATCTGTGGTAAAAAAGTGAAGATGTCTTGACTCTTTAATTTTAACCCCAAATCGTGGGTAATCCGTGGGAAATTTTCCCACGGATTTTTTGCCGTGGGAAAATCGGTGGGTATATCCAGATTTTCTAGTAGTGACATCCTTGCAGCTAGGCGAATTTTTTTTTTGAAACGGTCGTTTTTCAAGGGTGTTTTGTCAAACAAGTTTTCGAATTTATTTTTTTTGGAACCGGGTAAACCGGTATTTGAAATACCGGTTTCAAATATTAAGCTCGAACCCGGTTTTTCAATTACCGGGTTCGCACAAACTGATTTGAAGCCGGTATTTCAAATACCGGTTTCAGGCTATGTACAGTACTTTTCAGAACACAGTAAACGTGCAGAGCATTGTACTGTTGATGTGATGTATGCCTGCGAACCCGGTTTTTCCATTACCGGGTTCGAGGTAAAAGACAAAAAAAAAACCAGTCGAGCATCTGATGATCTAAGTGTTTCCCACAAACTTTGATATATATATATATACGAACATAGGTCATTCTGAGCATTAAAAAAAATTATATATATATATATATACGAACATAGGTCATTCTGAGCATTAAAAAAAATTACAGCAACGAAAACTTCCAAACAAAACATATTTAAAAAAATGGCAGGTCAATCATCTTCTGGTGGTGATTCATTCCCAAATATTACACGATCTGGAGCCTCAAACAGCGTTTGGAGTCACATGTTTGATGATAACGAGCGTAAAGATGCGGTGACATCTATAATTGAGCGTTTGAAGGCGAAAAAGTCGGAGTGTGAGGCTGAGATTGCAGAACGTGCAACAGTGGTCCAACCGACCAAAATAGACAGGAGGTACGAGGCCTACCTGCAGAAGAAGGTCCAATGGTTGCAATTAACCATTAACCATCTTACTTTTGCCAAATCCTCAATTAGGAGCACGATTCAGCACGCGTATACCTTTAGTGGTGAATTTCGCTCAGTTGGTAGTCGCCCTGATGGTTACGTGACTGACCCAGGAGAGGAATACGTAACAAGAAACCCTGAAGCTGCAACCCCAGCCTATGAGCCCGGTGAATACATTCACCGTAATGATGGTGATAGTTCATTTGACTCCACTGATTCCCGTTTTGTTAATTCGGATTATGACTTATTTATGTAATCGTTTCTGTTTTCAATAAAGTAAGTTGTTTTCAATCGTTTTTAATATAAACTGACAAACATACCTAATAAAAAAAACAAACATAAAATTATTGCCATGTTACATGAAAACACTTAGGAATTAAGGAAAAAACGGATTAAAACAACACACAAAAAAACGCAAACAGATATTCAAAGTTGAGGGCATGTTTTCCTATTATGACCCAATCCGTTGCAAATGCCACATCTAGCTTGTTGTCTTGAGGTTGAAGATCTGCTGGTAGAACTCTCATCCATCTCGTTCCTGTACCGTCTGGTGCGTCTCCTACCCCTATGCGTGACCAGTTTTTCCGGGTCTCCTTGGATCTTCCAATCTACCTCCGCCCAGTAATGCACGTCTCGAAGGGGAGCAAGTGCAAAATTATACTGATTTATCCACGTCCTAGTTGTGTACCTTTTACTAGGAAGATTAGCAGCTCTCTCCTGTCTATATCCGCAAACAGCAATGGCATGAGAACATGGAAACTTTTGATGCTGCCAAGCTCCACAAGAGCATTTTTTTCTATTCTCCGCCATGACAACATTGCATGTGTACTCGCCTTGTGCATTTCTTTGGTTTGTTCTGACCGTGTAATTTCCTGTTCGTTCATCATACACTTCCACCCTATGGCTTGTTGAGGCTCTTTCACGCATCTGAAAAACCTCCCACATTTTGCGAGCTAGTGGTGGGTTCCAATTGGTGGCCTTCCGGTATTGCTTGACAAAATGGTCTCTTGTCCAAGTAAAAGTCGACTCAATTAAAGCTCTAATAGGTAGCATATGAGCCTTTCCAAGGATATTGTTTTGGCATTCGGCAACGTTTGTCGTTAAGTTACCCCAACGACGAAGTCCCGAGTCATGCTTTAGAGTCCACTTATCCAAACCAATGTTTCTCAAATACGGCCAAACCCCCTCTGCTTCACCTCTGACTTGATCCACCGCCCAAGAATACTTGGATTGTTGGGATGTGGAACCGATAACCCAAGCCAAGTTTTTGATTCTCTTGTCCTTGAAGTGCGAGTTGACATTGCTACAAACATGCCTCAAACAATACCTATGATGCCACCCAATTTCGTTCACTGCATTAATTATGCCTTGGTGACGGTCTGAAATGATACACAAATCACCCTGCCGCTGCGATCCGACATGCTCTTGAAAGAGATTTAAAAACCATCCCCAACTTTTGTTAGACTCTTCATCAACCAAGGCATAAGCGACAGACAATAATTGTCCATTGGCGTTCTTCACCACTACAGTTAGCAACTTAACCTTGTAGCTGCCTTTCAAATGAGTGCCATCGACAAAGATCACTGGAATACAATGTTGGAATGCCTTAATTGCCGGTCCAAATGCCCAAAATACAAACTTGAATGTTTGTTCATCATCCATTGTCTCATCATCTCATTGTCTCATCATCCATTGTCTTCATCATCGTCATTGTCTTCATCATCGTCATTGTCTTCATCATCGTCATTGTCTTCATCATCGTCATTGTCTTCAACATCTTCGTTGTCTTCATCATCGTCATTGTCTTCATCATCGTCATTGTCTTCATCATCGTCATTGTCTTCATCATCGTCATTGTCTTCATCATCGTCATTGTCTTCATCATCGTCATTGTTTCATCATCTCATTGTCTTCATCATCGTCATTGTCTTCATCATCGTCATTGTCTTCATCATCGTCATTGTCTTCATCATCGTCATTGTCTTCATCATCGTCATTGTCTTCAACATCTTCGTTGTCTTCATCATCTCATTGTCTTCATCATCGTCATTGTCTTCATCATCGTCATTGTCTTCATCATCGTCATTGTCTTCATCATCTCATTGTCTTCATCATCGTCATTGTCTTCATCATCGTCATTGTCTTCATCATCGTCATTGTCTTCATCATCTCATTGTCTTCATCATCTCATTGTCTTCATCATCGTCATTGTCTTCATCATCGTCATTGTCTTCATCATCGTCATTGTCTTCATCATCGTCATTGTCTTCATCATCGTCATTGTCTTCATCATCGTCATTGTCTTCATCATCTCATTGTTCATCATCTCATTGTCTTCATCATCGTCATTGTCTTCATCATCGTCATTGTCTTCATCATCTCATTGTCTTCATCATCGTCATTGTCTTCATCATCGTCATTGTCTTCATCATCGTCATTGTCTTCAACATCTTCGTTGTCTTCATCATCTCATTGTCTTCATCATCGTCATTGTCTTCATCATCTCATTGTCTTCATCATCGTCATTGTCTTCATCATCTCATTGTCTTCATCATCTCATTGTCTTCATCATCTCATTGTCTTCATCATCGTCATTGTCTTCATCATCGTCATTGTCTTCATCATCGTCATTGTCTTCAACATCTTCGTTGTCTTCATCATCGTCATTGTCTTCATCATCTCATTGTCTTCATCATCGTCATTGTCTTCATCATCTCATTGTCTTCATCATCGTCATTGTCTTCATCATCGTCATTGTCTTCATCATCTCATTGTCTTCATCATCGTCATTGTCTTCATCATCGTCATTGTCTTCATCATCGTCATTGTCTTCATCATCGTCATTGTCTTCATCATCGTCATTGTCTTCATCATCTCATTGTCTTCATCATCGTCATTGTCTTCATCATCGTCATTGTCTTCATCATCGTCATTGTCTTCAACATCTTCGTTGTCTTCATCATCGTCATTGTCTTCATCATCGTCATTGTCTTCATCATCGTATTGTCTTCATCATCTCATTGTCTTCATCATCTCATTGTCTTCATCATCGTCATTGTCTTCATCATCGTCATTGTCTTCATCATCTCATTGTCTTCATCATCGTCATTGTCTTCATCATCGTCATTGTCTTCATCATCGTCATTGTCTTCATCATCTTCATTGTCTTCAACATCTTCGTTGTCTTCATCATCGTCATTGTCTTCATCATCGTCATTGTCTTCATCATCTCATTGTCTTCATCATCGTCATTGTCTTCATCATCGTCATTGTCTTCATCATCGTCATTGTCTTCATCATCGTCATTGTCTTCATCATCTTCATTGTCTTCAACATCTTCGTTGTCTTCATCATCGTCATTGTCTTCATCATCGTCATTGTCTTCAACATCTTCGTTGTCTTCATCATCTCATTGTCTTCATCATCTCATTGTCTTCATCATCTCATTGTCTTCATCATCTCATTGTCTTCATCATCGTCATTGTCTTCATCATCTCATTGTCTTCATCATCTCATTGTCTTCATCATCGTCATTGTCTTCATCATCGTCATTGTCTTCATCATCTCATTGTCTTCATCATCTCATTGTCTTCATCATCTTCAACATTGTCTTCATCATCTCATTGTCTTCATCATCGTCATTGTCTTCATCATCGTCATTGTCTTCATCATCGTCATTGTCTTCATCATCGTCATTGTCTTCAACATCTTCGTTGTCTTCATCATCTCATTGTCTTCATCATCGTCATTGTCTTCATCATCTCATTGTCTTCATCATCGTCATTGTCTTCATCATCGTCATTGTCTTCATCATCGTCATTGTCTTCATCATCGTCATTGTCTTCAACATCTTCGTTGTCTTCATCATCGTCATTGTCTTCATCATCTCATTGTCTTCATCATCTCATTGTCTTCATCATCGTCATTGTCTTCATCATCGTCATTGTCTTCATCATCGTCATTGTCTTCATCATCGTCATTGTCTTCATCATCTTCATTGTCTTCAACATCTTCGTTGTCTTCATCATCGTCATTGTCTTCATCATCTCATTGTCTTCATCATCGTCATTGTCTTCATCATCGTCATTGTCTTCATCATCGTCATTGTTTTCATCATCGTCATTGTCTTCATCATCGTCATTGTCTTCATCATCGTCATTGTCTTCAACATCTTCGTTGTCTTCATCATCTCATTGTCTTCATCATCGTCATTGTCTTCATCATCGTCATTGTCTTCATCATCGTCATTGTCTTCATCATCGTCATTGTCTTCATCATCTTCATTGTCTTCATCATCGTCATTGTCTTCAACATCTTCGTTGTCTTCATCATCTCATTGTCTTCATCATCGTCATTGTCTTCATCATCGTCATTGTCTTCATCATCGTCATTGTCTTCATCATCGTCATTGTCTTCATCATCTCATTGTCTTCATCATCGTCATTGTCTTCATCATCGTCATTGTCTTCATCATCTCACCGTCTTCATCGTCTTCATTGTCTTCATCATCGTCATTGTCTTCATCATCGTCATTGTCTTCATCATCGTCATTGTCTTCATCATCTTCGTTATCTTGTGCCTGGTTACCCGCTTGAAAAAAACATTGACTTTGAGTCATGCTTAACAGGTTTGTAAAAGTAGGCTCGAACTTCACGTCAAATTGCGCTTCACCCAGATGATAAATCATTGCCAAAGTATTATCATCCGTAATTAAATTTCTAAAAGGATGACCCTTAAATTCATACCATAAATATAGTTGCAGTTTGAAGTCTTGTTTTGAAACACCAAAACAACTGTAAGTGGCATCACAAATTTCAGCATAACTCATTACGTGAAAAAGAGGAAAACTTCTTCTTTTTGATGGATCTGCATTTTGAAGGATCCCATTTACGAATGATACACAATCATCCCATATTAACTGAACCACAATTGGGTTGAATGATGAAGATGCCATATTTTTGGAAATATAGTTTATCAAAGTGTTTGAAATTATATTTGAAAATATTTGTTGGAATACTGATAATGGTTGCAGATACATCACATGTACTATATATAGATAAATTGTGAATTAGGGTTGACCACGTTGTGACACGTGTTAGGTTTAGGTCGAAACCGGTATTTCCATTACCGGTTTCAGGCTTCCTGTACGTCGCACTGTAGCAGTCAAAATTCCACTGACGAGCCGTCACATCACTCTGAAACCGGTATTTGAAATACCGGTTTCAAAACCCTAATTCTGAAACCGGTAATGAAAATACCGGTTTCGGGTCTAAATTTTGAAACCGGTATTTGAAATACCGGTTTACCCACTTCCACAAAAAAAAAAATCGAAAACTTGTTTGACAAAACACCCTTGAAAAACGACCGTTTCAAAAAAAATTTCGCAGCTAGGCCCCGTTTACTTTTGGTATAAAGTACGAATATATTAAAGAATACGGAGATTAAGCTACTTGTACGTGTTTGCATCAAATCTAAGGTAATATATTAATCTCGTATGTATATATGGATCGCTTTTGTTTCGTATTTTAATTATGTTAAGCAGACAAAGTGTTTCAAATTCGATGTTTGATATTACATGCAGGAGATTGAACTAGCATTGATAATTCTAATTGTTTGTAACTTTTTTTTCTTTCTCTTAGCCGATTAGGTACTACACGTTTCAAGGAGAGACAACTGCAATTGGTATTGATCTTGGTACCACATACTCGTGTGTGGCAGCCTGGTTTCATGAGCACAACCGCGTTGAGATCATTCCTAACGAACAAGGAAACAAGATTACCCCCCGTGCGTTGCTTGGGATGGCACTCGACTCTTAGTTGGCGAGTCTGCAAAAAATCAGATCACCAGGAACCCTAACAACACCCTTTTTGGTGAGTTCCTTCGTTTGATCTAGCTTTATATATGTACAATTTTTTTATATACATATTTCTTGTACAAGATTATTACAACCATATCTATAAGTACCCTTTATACCACATACTAGTCTTCTGATTGATCGATGACCTAATCTTGTTTTTCTTCTAATTTTTCAGATGTTAAACGTTTAATGGGAAGTAGATTCGGTGATAGTAGAGTGCAGGAGGACATTAAGTCATGGCCTTTCAAGGTAACCGAAGGGAATGAACAGAAGCCAGTGATTGTATTTGAACACGATTCACAAGAAAACAAATCTTATTCACCCGAAGAAATATCTTCAATGATTCTGAAGAATCTAAAAGAGGCTGCTGAAGCCTACCTTGGAACAACAGTTAGAGACGCGGTAATAACTGTTCCTGCATATCTCAGTGACAAGCAACGACAGGCAACCAAAGATGCTGGTACCCTTGCGGGTCTTAATGTCATGCGTTTGATTAGCGAGCCAACATCAACGGCAATTGCCTATGGCTTAGACAAGAGTGCAGATTTGTACTGCCCCAAAGACAAAAAATGTTTTCGTTTTTGATATGGGAGGAGGAACATTAGACGTGTCACTTCTCAATATCAGCAAGGCTGGTACCATTAGTGTTAAAGCTGTAGGGGGTGACACTCATTTAGGTGGCGAGGATTTTGACAGGGAGATGGTGAAGTATTGTGCCCGAAAATTCAAGGATGAAGTGAATAAGGATGTAAGTGAGAATGCAAGAGCAATGATGAGGTTGAAAGTTGCTTGTGAGAAAGCAGAGAGGGATTTGTCGTCAACGACTGAGACATCAATTGAAGTGGATTCTCTGTTTGAAGGAACTGATTTTTCAATGAAAATCTCGAGGGCAAGATTTGAGAAGCTGAATGGTAGGTTCTTTAGGATGTGCATTGAACATGTGGAGAATTGTTTGAAAGATGCAAATATTCACAAGAATGATGTTGATGATGTAGTCATCGTTGGTGGATCAACACGGATCCCAAAGGTACAACAAATGCTGATGGAATTCTTTGATTCAAAACGACTTTGCAAGAGCATTAACGCCGATGAAGCTGTGGCTTATGGGGCAGCAGTGCTGGCCAAAAAGTTGAGTGGTACACACAATGTAGTTGTGCAAAATCTGGTACTTGAAGATGTAACTCCTCTTTCTCTTGGTATTTGGTCCAGCGTACGTGGCATGAGTTTGAAACAACATGATATGAGTGTCGTGATCCCGAGATCGAAACACGCCCATACCTATCACCAGGGAGCAGATGTATAGTACGGATTATGATAACCAAACACATGTGGTATTAACAAGAACAAAATTGATAAAAAGGTTTTTATCATTGATTGTGATGATCATTACAATTATCATAGCCTATATTTATAGAGAGTCTAATAAGCTGAATTAGGGAATAAATCGTGGCTGAGAAATTGCTTGATTCTTGGTGTGTAGCCCAAGTCGTAATCTGGTATTATGGGAAGTGATGTCAATTCTGATCCAGACAATCTTTTATTTCTAACATGTGGCAATCAAAGTATATCAGGGCGAGAGCATCAAAACCGAAAATAACATCTTCCTTGACTCATTTACTCTTGATGGAATCCCACCAGGCCCTAGAAAAAAACAAGCCATCAAGGTTCGGTTTAGCATAGATGCCAATGGTATTCTCAGTGTCTCAGCACAGGTGGTATCCACAGGTAAGACAAGAAGTACAACAATTGACACGGCTAATAAAAAAAGCAAAGCAACTGATAGCGCAGTCAATAGGCTGGTTCATCTGATGAAGAAGAATCTATCATAAGTTAGTTACGCAATGGATCGAGAAACAAAATCAAATCCTCTACGATGTTTCTACTTGAAATTTATATATCAGAGATCAAAGTCTACAAATATACGTTACCTTTATGGATAATCGTTACATGTAGAGTTGTAAATTAGATATTGTTAATTGAAGTAAAAACTACTACTTTTTTTTAATGTAATTTAGGTGTTCATTCTAACTTGATCGTATCAGCTTCGTCTTTAAACATGTTTCTGTTAGTGTTAGACATGCAGCCGGGGTAAAGTAATTTTATATGTAATCGCATGATCAAGCTAGGTACCGATACACGATTCTTGCTAAGCATTAGGGATCATGGAAATTTTCTTACCATACTGCTAAAGTTCTTACGAGTATATAAGATAAACCTTATTATAATTCATGGTTGGAATTCTATGTTTTTTTAGGTTTCTGCTCTGTTGTGAAATCATAAATTTAACTATACATTTAGTCAATAATAAAGGATATTTCTAATAAGGGCATTAAATAAACTAAAATTTGATTTTAGCAATGAAATTGTAAATGAAAGACCATGCATATATATAGATGTTTGAATTTACTTGTTGTCTGTCACTGACTCTTTTTATTGACCAGTTAGCAAGCAACAAGAATGTTTGAGACTATAGTGCGACTAATGTACGAGCCGTAATTTTACGGTGAGGTCAGTAAATATTGACTTTTGACTTTTATGGGTATATAAAAGACAATTGACTCTCTACAAAGCATGCAAGCAAAAGTTATGGGTGAAAAGATGAGTATGAAATTTAACAGAGAGTGCACTTAAAGCTCTAGAGTGTATGATGAATGAATTTTACATACTTAGAATGTATACGAACGTTAATCGTAATGTGAGGATGCGTTTTGGAAGAAACAACCGTCTTTAAGCCTAAAATTTATTTGCATCAGCCCTCATTTTACTTTCATACCATCAGCTATTAATCTGTTAAACGTTAATTCTTAGATTTAACTCTTTTTGGAACAAGTGGGTATTAAAAATAGGAAGAATAATTTTCATTCTATAGCAAATATATAGCAAATATAGTATTTAATTTTCGATAACATATCTTTTATCTTTACTACTTAGGGGTGAGCAAAAACCGAACCGGAAAACCAAAAACCGAAAAAACCCCGAGAAAACCGAAAACGAACGAAACCCATTGGTTTGGATTTCGTTTTCTAAAACCGAACGGATCGGTTCGGGTTTCGGTTTCATATGCCAAAAAAACCGATCAAAAACCGAACCGAACCGAGCCAAATATATTTAAATTTATTTTATATTTATATCATATTACATTTATATTTATTACTTATGATTTATAGATATGTTAATATATTTAAACTTTTTGTCCTTTTAGTGTACAAATCTATATAAATTGTATGTTTTAGATGAAAACGTACAATAAAATCAATTCGTTTTATAAAAGTTATATCAATTTTAACACCTAAAAAATATAATTAGTTAATAAAAAGCATCTCTATATTTTAGTTTCTATATCATATTTTTTTCTTAACAATTGAAAGTTAAATTTATAACATAATAAACAAAAAACGTTAAAAAAAAAATTATAAAAAAAACCGAAACGACAAACCGAACCGAACAAAAACCGAACCAATGGTTTTGGTTTTCTAAAACCAAATGGATCGGTTCGGGTTTCGGTTTCAGCCAAAAACCAACCCAAACCGACCATACTCACCCCTAATTGCATAACCACTTCTCTCCTTTAACTTTTTATCTTTAAAATTCTCAAAGTGTCTTTTATTCTAAAAACTTTCTTTTTATATTTAACTCATGTACCGAAAATACCTTTAATGAAATAGTATACAACTTTTATCTTTCAACTCCTAAAACTAAATTAATACTCGGCCGGTGACTGGTAAAAAAACAATAGAGCTGTCTTTAGAGTTTTAAGAAACATATTCTACACTTTCTCATAAAATAAACAAAATAATGTTATATATATTTATATATATGGAAAATGATCCGTACTGCATGACTTTACCTATCTTAGGTACTGCCATGTTAAAAAAAGTTACAAATTAAACCTTTGAATTTGATAAACATACATAACCCTCCCTGAATTTTACATAATCCCCCCCTGAAATACACATGTTTTACCTAAGATAGGTACTGCATGCTTTACCTAAGCTTTCCCCTAAATATATATATATTATATAGAAATATTAAATATATATTGGCAATAATATATTTATATTCTAAAGCATGTGAAGTGATCAAGTGAGAACCAAAACAAGGGTGAAAACTGTGAGAACCATTTAAAAAACCATCTCAAAATTAAGAAAAGACTAAATAGATGGATGGTAGCGGCCTAGATGGCAGCAACGGCTGCCGTTGAGACCAGAAGAAGGGTGGAGGGGATTGGTTGTGGTGGTTTGAAGAGATAGAGAGAGGGGGAGAGAGAGAGAGAGAAAGAGATGGAGAGATGAAGATGGTGGTTAGAAAAATACAGGAGTGGTCACTGGTGGTGATTGGTGGGTGGTGGTCGCCGGTGGTGATTGTTTTATGATGGTTTGGAGAGAGAGAGAGAGGGAGAGAGAGATAGTGGTGCATCAAAAACATAATGATGAAGTATGTTTTGGAGCAGCGTTTTGAATACTACCAGTACGTACCGGTCGGTCGTCTGATACAATTTGTCGCCGGTATTTTCACTATTCATTACCGCTGTTTTTTTTCCGGTTTTTCCGGTACTTCCGGTATTGCAAGACCGGATTTTTCATTTTATTAGCTTATTTATTTTTGGATGTTTTAAAAAATCTTATTATGATACTTTAGTGTTATTTTTTGTTGTTTGTAAACTTTAAAACTTTTATTTTGTTATGAAATACCTATTTATTATTATTTTTGAGTGGATCCCAATTATATTCTCACTATTTTTTTTTTGAATTATAACACGTTTATAGTGTATTTATAAAAAATAAAATAAACAAAAATAACCAAACCGGTAATAATACCGGCTCACACCGGTATTTAAAACATTGTTTTGAAGAATAAAAAATGTTCGGGGTCGATTTGGTAGTTCAAAGTGTAGAAATCATGGCTAATTAAAAATAGGGGGTAAAATTTGTACATCAAATTATCTAAGGGTAAATAGTTTATAAAGTAATATATATTAAGATAAATTATAAGAGAAAAGATATTTGTACCATATATTTTTCATAAATTTACAACACAGGAGAATTTTTTGAACATATTGTACAAGTTCTAAAGCGTGTGTGTGATAGATTTATCAAAGCATGTGATACGAATATTTGTGTACCTACAAATAACAAATTCAATTTCTTTAGGGGCTATGTTGTATTGTACGCAATTGCAAGATTGGTCCCTGTGGTTTGTACATTTTAGCAATGGAGATCCCTTTTTAAGTATCGTTGCAATGAGGGTCTCTATTTTAAGAATTTTTTGCAAGACAGGTCCTTTTTTAACAGGACCGTTAGCGGGTGTCATTAAGTCGACACGTGGCAATAACGTGTGGGGACAATATCGTCTTTTCACACAACACAGCTGTGACAACCGTCATCTGAGTGTATTTTTCCGAAGTACTTTTCCGATCATTTTAGTTCGTTTCGTTTATGTACATCTGTAGTCTTTAAGACTTTGTCATGAAATAGATGGATTTATATTTTATTCGGCCTTTTTGAGCATTTAGACTTTGGAAAAATTGTGCGTGAACTCGAGAACGGGAGGAATAATAGTTGTCTTGTAGAAATGCCAAATAAAATGAAAAGTACTTAAAATTAACCTCAATAAGTTTTTTTAAACTCAATAGAATTAAAGTCAATGAATATTTAAGTTCAATGAAGCTTAAGTTGGGTGGGTTATTTTGGACCACTCCTTATTTTAGGACCATTAGAACCATGTGTAAATTGTAACTTACACATCATCATCATCATCACCGACCACCACCATCATCATCTCCCCCATCATCATCTCCGACCACCACCATGATCCTCCGGCGACGGCGACCACCGCCACCACGACTTACACATGTGTAAGTTAACTTACACATGTGTAAGTTAACTTACACATGTGTAAGTTAACTTACACATGTGTAAGTCGTGGTGGCGGTGGTCGCCGTCGCCGGAGGATCATGGTGGTGGTCGGAGATGATCATGGTGATGTGTAAGTTACTACACATGAATTTACACATGGTCCTAATGATCCTAAAATAAGGAGTGGTCCTAAAATAACTTCCCCTATATATATATATATTATGGTTGAAAAAAAATAAAATAAAAATAAAAATCAACAAAACCCTAACTTCAATAACCTAATTCCCTCATTCTCACACACACTCATCTTTTTCCTCCTCTCTTTTGGTCTCGGCCGAAACAACACACACACAAATCACCTTCAACCTTCAATCTTTCTCTTTTCTTTTAGATCTTGGGTAAGTTATATTAGATTTAAGCTTTTCTTCATCAAAAATCTTGTTTTCCTTTCACCTATATATATATATTTCGGAATTTATATAAACATATATATATCCTAAAATTTGGTTCAAATATATGAATAATTGGGTTCTTCTTCTTCCCCTCTTTAAAGTTTTAAAGTTTTGTATTTTATGTGTATATATATATATATATGTTGCGGTATATATATATGATTAAAGATCCGAAAATCCTTGTATAAAATGTATATATTTTCAATTTGAATTGGTTTTCTTGTTGATAAAAATCAAAATTAGGTTTAGGGTTTCAAACTTTAGTTCTGGGAAATCAATTTCGATCCAGGAGAGTTTTGCCTCAAAGAGTTTTTCTTAAGTTCAAAAGGATTAAAGTCAATGGAGTTTTAAAATTCAATTGATTAAGGTCAAAGAGTTAAGCTCAAAGAATTAAGGTAGAGAGGTTATTTAGTTGATTGGGTCGATCATGTTAACTTCAAAGAAATTTCTAGTACATTGGCATTTAATCTCAAAGCCTTAACATCAATGGTATTAAGTTCAAAGACATTTAAGTTCAATGGGTTTTAAACTCAAAGGATTTTAAGTTCAAAGGGGTATAAGTCGATCTGATCATTGTAACCTCAAACACATTAAGTTCAAAGAAAATCCTAAGTTCAAAGGAATTTTAACATCAAAGGATTTTTAAACTCAAAGAAAACTTTAAGTCCAAAGGATTTAAGGTCAAGAGAAATTTTATGTACTATATTTAACCTCAAAGACATTTAACCTCAAAGCCTTAACATCAATAAGATTAAGGAGTTCAAAGTCAAAGAAATTTAAAGTCAAAGGAATTTAAGGTCAAAGAAATTTAACCTCAATGAAATTAAGTCAGAGATGTACTAGTGTTTGTTCTTGGGTTCTATTCTATTGATTTAATATGAAAAATCTTAAACACTATAATCAATTAGTTTGAGATTTAAAGTCAGACTTGAACATTAAAAGTGTTATTCAAGTACACATATTACGACATTAAAAATGACATAATGACATTTCTTAAGACACTAGTATATGACATAGACATGTACAATTAAGTAAGTACTCACTGGTGACTTGTGGACAGTGTAGGACTTTTGGACAGATAGTGTACGTGTTTCAGGTGTACTTGACTGTTCGTGTTCTTGTTCGCTGATTCTAGGGTGCTTGTACTTGTGTTGCTTTCAGGTGAGTTTCGTAGCCCCTCTTTTTATCAGTTTTGGGGTGAAAAGTATACTTATTTTTCAAACAGTTTTGTCGATTTCTGTTTATGTTCAATATTGAGCCTGTATGTATAAAGTTACTTGTGCCATTTGACGTGCTCTGATATTGTTTGTATGTGTGTGATTATGTGTTTGTTTGCTGTGCTTTATGATGTGATTGTTGGACGTGCTTATTGTATGTGAGGAGACTTGGACTAAGGCAGGTACCGTAAGACCGGACTTTGAGACTTTGAGACTGATTTGGACTGAGGCAGGTACCATAAGACTGGACTTTGAGACTTTGGATCTCGTGACTTTGAGACTTGTGACATTGAGACTTGTGACTTTGGGACTTGAGACTTGAGACTGTTGACTTGATATGGCGTAACTCTGGTCATTTTATATTGAACAAATATTTGTTTTGGCTTAAAAGAATCGACAAAAGACTTATTTCTTGACTAGACTTTTTGACTAAAACCAACGAACTCACCAACCTTTGTGTTGACACGTTTTAGTATACTTTTCAGGTACTCAGGCTAATCAGGGATAAAGACTTCTATGCTAGGACTGGACTTTGGAGATTTATGCTCCATTGCTTATTGTCAGACTTTAAGGCTACATGCCTTGGACTATCCCGTTTATGGACTTCTTGTAATAAGTTTTCCTAGCATTGTGATGACTTTGAACTCATGTTTTGGGAATATATTTATTATATTCTATTTCATTTAGCAGTATCTATGTAATTCCATGTCGTGCTGTACTTTTCATGACACCTCATGTTTCCGCCAACGGTGGGGTGTTACAGAATGGTATCAGAGCCGTGGTTGTAGAGAATTAGGTGGAAAAACCTAAACTATAACCTAAGAGCCCCGTATAGCATTCACGATAACAATCATAGATGCATTTTAGACGTGCTAACGTCACTTATATTTTGAGTTCATGTTCTATTGAGACTTATTATCCCTGTGCTTATTTTGACTGTGGCTGTCATTTGGTGACTGTGTACTTTTGGTGACTGTGTGCTTTTGGTGTTGTTGTGATTATTTATGTGTATTATAGCAAGATGAAGTGATGGCACTAACTAGTATTGCAGGACGATAGCAAGGAAACGCCTGATCAACGGTTCTGCGATTATATCCTGTTTTGAGACAGTTATTGACCTCATAGATTGCACTTGTAGTTAGAGTGTGGTAGCAACCCTGAGCTGCTTAATGGGTGTTGGTTGGGTGAAGGGTTAGCCGCTGGTACACCCTGTATACATACCCTGCCAATACCTAGAGAGCATACCTGTACTGTTATCCGACCTTGCATTAGATGTACTAGGGGTGTGGAGGGAAAGCCGCTGGTATCACCTGTATACATACATCACTAGTGCATCGGATGTAGGTGTTAGATTCGGACCACATTTTAACTGCGATTTAGGGTTATATATTATTAGTATATATATATATATATGTATTGCATTGACGTGGACTGCATGACTAGTTTAAGTTCTAGATAGCATCCCTTAGACCATAAGATGAGAGAGCTTGTTGAGTGTAACATGTCACATAGACATTGACATTGTCGAGTGCTTGTTCGCGACTAATGATCTAGAGATATACTAACGTGTGTGGAATAGTGGTGAGACGAGAGCTACTGCGAATGGAGACGATCGCCATGATGATTCAAGTCGTCAATGCTATCCTAGCACGAAATGCACGAAATGCGACGAATGAAGGGCCGACTAATAATCAAGTTGAGTATGCTCAGTATGAATATGCAGTGGATGAGGAGGCTGGTGAATACTATGAAGACGTTGATGAGAGAATTCGTATTAGAAATGTATTAAGAGGGCCTAGAAGTGGTGTCAGAACCTGTATTTACAGAAACTTCAAGGATTGTGGTGTACAAGAGTACGATGGCAGAGGTGGAGCAGTCAATCTTATGCAATGGATAGAAAATATGAAAGATGTGATTAGCATTAGTGGGTGTACTCAAGATTAAAAGGTCAGTTATGTGGCAAATTCCTTTACCTTAGATGCGTTGTCTTGGTGGAACAGTCAGTGTCAAGTCAGACGCAAAGTAGTGTCCGAGGCGATGTCATGGTATAATTTAAAGGAGTTGGTGGTGAGGAAGTTTTGTACAACAACAGAGTTGGTAAAGTTAGAACGACAATTTTTGGAGCATGAGATGATTGGTGTTGATCATGTTGGTTACGCTACACGTTTCAATGAGTTGTCAAGGCTTTTTTCACATCTGGTTAC